>CM042901.1:20315058-20915058 GCA_023653625.1 Triadica sebifera | reverse complement strand
CGTATAAACTAAATAACCTACGGTTTTGGATTAAATTGATCATCTTAATAGCTGAATCTGAGTTTTGTAAAACATGCAAGTTGTTGGTATATGTGTTCATTAGGTCTCTGTCAAATTTTGTATAAATATCTCTTGTTGAGGTTGAGTTATAGTGAAATGCATTATAGTTGTTCCTTGATTGAGTTGTGTTCTAGTACCTGTGCAGCTCCAGTAACTTTGTCCTTATATTTGACCTATTTTTAGATCGAATTAGACAAAGTTCAAAAATTTAAAATTTTAATTCTATGGCTTAAATAAATTTTTGTGAAAGTTGCAGCTTAAAATGTCATGTATTTTGTGAGTTATGAGCTGAACAATTTAACTGGTTGGGTTGATACTCTATGTTTAACCAGTTATAGATCCTCCCATATTTGAGAACCTTAGAGACCGAATCTGGAAATAATGAAACATGAAAAATGTTCCAAATTAACTTATTTAATTGTATAAAACTTTTTTATAATAATTGAAGCTACACATTGAAAGCTATGAATTTTTAAATATGGTACCTCGAAACTGCCTAAGGGCAGAAAACAGGGCAATATTTAAAATTATACCAAAGGTTGTGTAAGTATTCCAAAATTCTGGAATTTTATTATGTTTTATTTTTATATGTTATATTTAAGTAGGATCAAGATTCATATAAATTAGATAAGTGTAGAAAAAGTTATAGATCCAATAGTCTTAAGAGGTCCTGTTCTAGCTTAAAAGATATTGTAGTTATTTATTTAAATTATATTAAGAATAAATATTTTATTATGGTATTAATTAATTATATTTTAAATTAGGATCTCAACAAGAAGGAGGACAACAAAAGTGAACGAGCTCTGAGTTTATGTTTTGCAAAAGAAAAAACCCTATCGAGGTTTGTACTTATATGTATTCTAGTTTACCCTTATGCATGAATGTGTGTGCATGACATATATTATATGTCACAATGATGAAATTATATGTTATGACATATTTTAAAATTATAGAATGTTATTAATTATGAACTTAATATTATGCTAATATTTGAAAAAATATCATGCTACTACATGATATTGAAATAAAATTATGAGTATATGATTATGCTAATATGAAAAGAATATTGGTTACAGAAACAAGTACTTAATGTTAATAATTGCCCATTTCTCTACCCGAGGACTGACATAGGATAGATGGTGCACCATTAGGGGAAAGTTTCGGTACTGATATTAATATGATTTAAGGACAGGATGGCTATAGCTCCGAGAGCACCCCTGATCCTAATTACACACAGATAAATGATTATACTAGGTCAAGGTGGCTGAAGCTTCGCGAGCGCCCTTAACTTGAGATTATAGTGAGTAGGGTGGCTTAAGCTCCGCAAGCGCTCCTATTTCACACCTCGTATTCGAATAGTCTGGGAACGAGATTTTAGGCTAAAAAATTATAGAATGGAATATGAAATTTATTACTTGATGTAAGTAGCAAAGTATAAAATGCTTGCATGAGGTGGTGCAAATTTAATTATTGAATGAGGTTGTTATATTTATTCTTGTGTTATATATTTATTTATTTTATATTATAAATATGTAATAAAGTTTGATGTGCCATGAATTTATTTATTACATGCATTTGTGTGACTGCCTGGGGAAAACTTTAATACGTATATGTATCACTAAGCTAAAGATAGCTTAGCGTGGGTTCTTCTCACGCTGTAATTGAAGTTGTACATAGTAGATAGTGGAGTTGACCAGAAAGAAATCCAAGCCCATATCAGCAGAGACACAAGAGACAGAGTTAGAGGGTTGGTTATTTATTATTATTTTTTAGTTTGACTATGTATATGGCTTGTGGTAGACATGTATCATATGTTAATATTGTGTATGTAAATAAATATATAATATAATTGAGTGCCATATGTGTATACAATATACTGATAAATATATATTGTTAATTAGAAGACTTGCCTAAACCAATATAAATAAATAGATTAAGTTATTTAAAATGGGAAAAAAATCAATTCAAACAGATTTATTAAGTTAAGTTTATGGCATCCTAGTTATATATGTAGGATTATCACTAATATATAAGTGGGGTGCCACATTTAGTGGTATCAGAGCAAGTTTAGGCGTTTCTAGGCCTAGGTGTGAAATGAGATATTAGGTTTAAATATACGTGTGTCTCATATAATTATGATTTGTGCTTTCTTCTTGGCAACTTGTAGGACTATAAAAAGATATATTCGGATGAACAGGATATGGCTGACAGTACCGGCTCTTCTGATATTAGGACTCATCATCAACACAGTGCAGCAAGCGTGCAAGGGCAAAATGTTGCTCCAAATCCCCCACCGCATGTAGCAGAACAGATTGACCCTGGTCAAAATCCATTTATACAACAGATGACTGAATTATTCCAACAACTGGTATGAGCCATTCCTCAGCCTACCCAGTGCCACCACCTAAACGAAAAGTAACAATTGATAAGCTTTGTAAGTATGGGGCTTTAGATTTCTATGGTAAGAGAGATGAAGATCCAACTGCAGTTGAGTATTGGTTGGAAAAGACTGAAAGAATTTTTAAAGAGTTGCAAGTGGAAGCAGATGACAAAGCTAGATTTGCTACTTCTCTACTCCAAGATGAGGCATATGATTGGTGGAAATCAGTTCTTACCAAGCCTGATATGGTGGAACCAGTCTCTTGGGATTCCTTTCTCTTTGAATTTAAAGAGCAATATATTCTGTTGATCTATATTGATGAGAAAAAAAAGAGTTCATTAATCTCAAGCAAGGTAAAATGTCAGTGACTGAGTATCAGCGGGATTTTACTAGACTGAACAAGTATGCCCCTGAATTAGTTGCAAATGAAAGAGATAAATGCAGAATATTTGAAGATGGCCTTAATGAAGAGGTTGGATATATTGTGACTGCTCTTCAACATAACAATTTTTCTTAGTTAGTTTCTGCAGCACTCAGCCTTGAAAAAAGGAAAAAGAGAAAAATAGAAGAATCTTTTAAAAAGTTAGTTACTCATGAGACTCAATTCAGTGGAAGAAGAGTCATTTCTTTACTAGTCATTCACAGAATAGAGGATAGGGAAAGGTTCCTAGCTATTCACAAACTGGGTCTTTTAGGAGGGGACCACCCTCTAAGGCACCTTCTACTACAGCCAGTTCACAACCTTAGGTTAGCAAGTAAGCTATACCGGCATGTACCTTTTGCAATAGGAGCCATTGAGGGGAATGTTGGCGTTTCACAGGTGCTTGCTTTAGATGTGTGTCCAAGGAACATATATGGAGGGATTGCCCACTCTTGACAAGTGGTACTCCTACTCAGACTACTAGGTCAGCTCCAACTTAGCCTGGAGTTCAGTTCAGAGGAGGACCAGGCTGACCGAGGCAGGCTGTTTCAGAGATAGTGAATAGATCTGGATCCAGCAGAGCTCCAGCCTGAGCCTATGCCATGAAAGCTAAGGAAGATTAAGAAGCAACGAATGTTATTGTTGGTATGTTTTCCTTATATGATTTTGACATTTGTGTACTCATAGATCTGGGTTCCACACATTCCTATATTTGCATTAGTACACCTAGTTAGCATAATATGATTAAAGAAAACCTAGAATATGGAATTGAAGTTAAGAATCCTTTGGGTCACAGTGTAATAGTGAATAAAGTATTTAGGAATTGTCCTTTGGTTATGCATGGGAAGGTGCCTTTCCATGAGTATGATGTCATATTAGGCATGGATTGGCTCTCACGTCACGAAGCAGTGGTGGATTGCAAGTCTAAATTTGTGGTACTTAAGATAGAAAATCATGAGGAAATTGTTGTGAAAGGTGAATTATTTTCACAACATCCTCGAGTCATATCCATAATGAAAGCTAGGAGATTGATGAGAAAAGGGTGTGAAGCTTATTTGGCCCATGTGATTGACACACCAGAAAGGGAGGTCCAAATCTTGAAGATATTCTGGTGGTAAATGAATTTCCAAATGTGTTTCCTGATGACTTACCTAGGTTGCCTCTAGAGAGAGAGGTAGAGTTTGCTATTGATCTTGTTCCAGGAACTATGCCTATATCAAAGACTCCATACAGAAGGGCCCCATCAGAGATGAAAGAACTTAAGACACAATTGCAACAACTCCTTGATAAGGGTTTCATTAGACCAAGTACATCCCTATGGGGTGCACCAGTATTGTTTGTGAAAAAGAAGGATGGATCTTTGAGGCTATGTATTGATTATCGACAGTTGAATAAGACCATCAAGAACAAGTATCCATTACCGTGGATTGATGATCTCTTTGACCAACTGAAAGGTGCAGGAGTATTTTCCAAGATAGACTTGAGATCTGGTTATCATCAATTAAGGGTGAAGATGGAGGATATAGCTAAAACTACATTCAGAACCAGATATGGTCATTATGAGTTTTTAGTTATGTTGTTTGGGCTGACCAATGCTCCAGCAACATTTATGGATCTTATGAATAGGATCTTCAGGCCACATCTTGATCAATTTGTTATTCATTGATGATATTTTGGTGTATTCTAAAGATTCAGAAGAACATGAAAAACATTTGAGAATAACATTGCAAACTCTCAGAGAATATAAGGTTTATGCCAAACTCTCAAAATGTGAGTTTTGGTTGAAGAAGGTGACATTCTTGGGACACATTATCTCTACAGAAAGCATTAAAGTGGATTCTAGAAAGGTTGAGGCAATTGTGAGTTGGAAGCCTCCACGGAATGTGACCGAGGTCAGAAGTTTCTTGGGTTTAGCTGGATATTATCGGAGATTTTTCAAGGGTTTTTCAATGATTGCTTCTCCTTTAATAAGACTATTAAGAAAGGATGTTAAATTTGAGTGGACAGATAAGTGTCAAGCTAGTTTTGATAAGCTCAAAAGTATGCTCACTAAGGCCCCTATTTTGACACAATGGATTCCTAATATGGAGTATGTCATTTATAGTAATGCTTCTCATAATGGATTGGGTTGTGTATTGATGCATGATGGAAAAGTGGTTAGAAATCCCTCCCATATGTGTATACAATATACTGATAAATATATATTGTTAATTAGAAGACTTGCCTAAACCAATATTGCAGCAACTGCACCTCCTCACCCGAACCGCACGTGCCCGGATAAGGAAGCGCTGGCGCCTGTCTTTCTCATACTTCATTTTTTTTACTCATGTATATATGGATATAAATAAAAATCAGAGTACAATTTATTTACATAAAATAGTAATTTTTTTAACATCAGAGTAATTCTTAACAAACTTTAAAAGTAAGTTTTACAAAGTCAAACATTTCTTTAATATAAAAGTCAAATTCAAAAGTTTCAAAACTTGTAACCCACTTTCTCAAGATTCGGCTGCTTTACTTGAATGGGATCACCACTTGCTTTATCTAGTGTCTTCAGCTACCTTTCTATATCTGCGTGGAAATTAAACTTCACGCTAAGCTCTAAGCTTAGTGGTGCATATAAAGAAGGCAATATACTATATTATGCAACAAGCATTAACAATTATCATTTAGTGCATTAAAATGTTTGCATGCATGACTAACAAGATTTTCTAACATGCATCATTAATTCAAAGTCACACAAGGATCTCATTCATACATGTCTAATCCTATGGTTTCATGCCATAATCATCATCATTCTTGAAATTGCATTTATCTACAATCATGTTCAGCATGCATTATTTCAAACAAACATAGGCTATTGCCTTAAATTATGCACAAACCTTAATCTTTCTCCTTCACTCTTTTAGGTAGCTTTCTCTTTTCCTTTGCTCCTAAGAGCTTGTTCCTTGTCATTTGGAACTCCTACAACATCATAAATCATTATTTCCATATGATTTTCTCAAGACCCTAAACTCTCTTTTTCTCTCTCAAAACCCTAGTTTCTCTCTCTTTCCACATAAGTCTTAGATGAGTTCAAAATTCGAACTTCCTTTAGAAAAGATGAAGAAGAATAAGAAATACTTCTTACCTTACACTTTTCTTCACTTGATCACCACTTTGGAAATTATCTCTCTCTACCAAACTTGATTTTTCTTCCTCTTTCTTATTCTTTTCAGCTTTCTTATGAGTTATGGAACATGAAAATCACCTTGTCTTGCTCCTTCCCTTCTCTTCCCTTCCTTTCTCTCTCTAGAATGAAGGTGAGCTATGGAGGAAAATTGTGGCTGGTGTGACTGGTAAAGAAAAGAGAGAAAGAGCAGAAGAAAAGAAAGCCTTAAATAGGGTACCCAAAAAGTCTTCATGTGGGACCCACCATTTGACCATTTTCTCCCAATTTTACACTTAATCAATATTAATCATCTTCCTTTAATATCATGGCCGGCCAACCCAATTTTAAATTTCCAAATTTCTTAAGTTAATTAGCCATTAATCTCATTAATCCTCCAATTTTCGGTAAATTGCAAATTGACCCCAAAACTTATCAAATTTTGCAAATTAGTCCTTTACTGCAAATCAACTTCTTTAAACTCTATAATCAATTATTTAGGCATTTATTATTTAGTTTAACCATTTCTTAATCAATTTTTGTAAAAATCCGAATTTAGACTCAGATCGGTCACATGCGTCAATGTCTCAACATGTGCGACTCAGAACCTAAATTAGCGGATATTACAAATATAAATAAATATATTAAGTTATTTAAAATGGAAAAAAATTAATTCGAACAGATTTATCAAGTTAAGTTTGTGGCATCCTACTTATATATGTGAGATTATCCCTAATATATTAGTGGGGCGCCACAATAGTCATTCATCTTCAATGCATATTGCACTGGAGATGTCCCCTCAACCATCTTAGTGCAAAAGATCAACCTCGAAGTTACAAACCTTTCGGAACATGCAATTTTCTTTAAGGTATATGCAAAGTATATGCAAAGTATACTTAAGGTATATCTAAAGTATATAAAGCTCAATTTTCCAATTATATACTTTGCATATGAAATTTTGAATTAGGATTTCTAATCCCTTTTAATCCATTTCAAAGTCAATTCAATTTTAATTATTTGATTCAAAATTCATTTACCTTAATATATATTGCTAGTTTCTTCTTATGTTGCTAGTTTGATACCATTTTTCCTAACATATATTGCTAGTTTTTCTCCCCCTTTTGTCATCAATCAAAAAGGACATGAAGATTGAAGTAAATAAAAGCAAATATATATAGCATAAAGGAAAGGATACAAACAAAGTTAAAATATTCAGAAAGAAAATTTAAAAATTTCCTACACACAAGCAAACATAAACATAACAAACAAGCAAAAAACAATCAAATTTAGGTTACACTCTAGCCTATCTCCTAGCTAGACATCCTATCACGAAGCCTAGCCACTTCAGCCTCAAGGCTGTCCATTCGAAACTCAATGAAGTCTTTGAGGTTCTCCAACCTCTCATCCATTGAAGTCTGCAGTGGCTCAAAACGTGGTGCCAAGAGGTCAACCACCTGCTGCGCTAAGGACGGTGTGGAAGCTGAGGACTGTCCGATGTCCTGCTCGGCTGCTGGAGGTGCTTCCTCAACCCGAGCCCTCTTCTTCTGCTGGACTCCTTGGAGGCCTGCTTTAAAATCCTCCGTGTCATTATCTTCCCAGATGATCTCCCCAGCAGTGTTAGTGAAACGGTAGAAGATATCGTTCTGGAAAATGATTCTGATAGCCACTCCCATCTTGATGAACGACTCGACATCCAAGCGATCTCAAGGATGTGCAGGGATGATGTTGAAGTGATGTGCATCCAGCTTCAGATAATTAAGCTTCACTACGATATGGGTGACATATTCCCCAATCAAAATATCTCCAGTGGGCTTGGTGGCAATGGAGAGAAGATGGTTAGCAAACCATCTGGAAAGTGCCACTGTGAGTCCTCTATGAGCCATCTCAAGGAGAAAGAGCTCCGACTTCCTGATAGTCCCGTTGCTTTCTCCCCTAGCAAATATGCTATAGGTTAGGAACCTATGCAAATACCTATGCACTGGAGCCTTGAGATGTGTGCTCTTTGTCTTCTTGACATCCTAGCTACAATCGGTGCCAAAGTGTGTCCAGGCTCGTGGGGCAGAGAATTCTAAGTCAGTATCATTCAGGATGCCATCAGATGGTAGGCTGAACAATTCCCCAAATTCGATGGCATTGAGGGTGTTGGGATTGTTGCAGAGTTGGCATTTCACCACTCCAGTAGGTGAAACCTGCAATGTGCTGAGGAATTCCAGTGTCGGTTCCCTCAGGGTCGGCTGATAAATCTCCACAAAATCTTTGAGATGACAGGCTTGTAGTTGTTCTGTCATAGCCGTCTCAAGCCCGAGACTTCGGACTGTCTGCCATTCGAAGGACCTTGATGACAGAAGAGGTCTCTTATTCAAAGTTGCATACCGAGGATGACAATTCTCCGGAATGCGGTTCATGAGGTAATCTGCATACCTCTTAGGAGCATAAGACTTCTTTCTCTTTCCCATGGATGAAGCAGACTCCATTTTTGAAGAAATTTGTTGAAAATGGAGTTGGAAAGATTTTTGACAGAAAATTTATGGAAAACCCTAGAAATGTATGATATTTGTTGAAGATTCAAACTTTTGGTGGTATTTATAGGCAAAGTTTAAGTCTTTGGCGCCAGTATCTTCAATGTCTTAATGAATGTGAGTAAATGAGAGCGGTTTTGGGAGTTGGAGAGTTGAAATGAAGGTTGTAACTGGTTGTACTCTTATATATTTGATACATTCACGGGCGTGAAATGAGTGTTCACGGGCGTGAATGGTCGTGTTCACAGTTTGCTGAAGGATTGTTCCACCCGTGAATGAAGGCGTGAATACATTCACGGGCGTGATATTTGAATGTCATGGGCGTGAATGATCATCAGTCACGGGGGTGAATAAAGTGTCACGTGCGTGAAATGTTGAGTTTCACAACTTATGCCCGTGAAGCAAGCCGTGACTCAAGGCGTGAAAGCTTTTGTGAGTTTTGGGGTGTAATTGTTCATAGGAGTGAATATTCGTCATAGGCGTGAAAGTCTCGTTTCACGGGCGTGACTCAAGCCATGAAAATAAGTTTCACCACTTGAAGCCGTGAACCATGTCGTGAACGACACTGCCACTTTGGGCAATTTAAGTCACGGGCATGAACATATGTCACGGGCGTGACTCCCTTAATTTTCATCAAATAAAAATTAAGTCCTAAAAGAAGACTAAATCATTTCAACAAAGATTCTACTCCTTAAAACATGAATTTTCATCAAAATTTCTATCTTATAACTTGTGATATGATTTAAGATCAACAATTAAAATTTCATATTTTTGCAATCACAAGGTTAATCCATCAATCATACCAAGTTCTCTTCTAATGAAATTAAATATTTCCTCATTTAGAGACTTAGTGAAAATATCTGCTAATTGATTTTCTGTGCTTATGAATTCTAATGCAACATCTCCATATTGAACATGATCTCTAATAAAGTGGTGTCTAATGTCAATATGCTTGCTTCTTGAGTGTAGAATAGGATTCTTTGAAAGATTTATAGCACTAGTGTTGTCACATTTGATAGGTATATGGTTCATCTCATGACCATAGTCCTTAAGTTGTTGTTTCATCCAAAGAATTTGTGTACAACAACATCCAGCTGCTACATATTCTGCTTCAGCAGTTGAGAGAGCAACTGAAAGTTGTTTCTTGCTAAACCAAGAAACTATGTAACGTCACACCTTATGCATTTGAGTATAACCTATCCCTGTATCAAGTAATCATACATGGCATACTGGAAAGGTAAAATACCTTGTTAACAATAGTAGTAAATTGTTTTTTTCATATCCTGTAATATAATTCACTAACTTTGCAAAGTTAACACTGAGGTTTTTACCACAATATAATATATCATATATATCAAAACATAAACTTTACACATAAGTATTTTCGAGTTGATTTCATTTATATGTTTTTAAAACCCATTCCAAACTGATTGTACATATTCAACCATATAAATACAAAATGCAGATGACATGTTTTTATGCTTGTGTGGAATGCAAGGAGAGAGAGTGATGAGGCTCGGCCAATGACCTGTGCTCCATGTCTTCTATACATTACTCAAAATCATCTATCACTTTTCTTTACCTGAAAAATGATGCAAATTGATGAGTTGCAGCTCAGTGAGAATAACCATCCAATGAGCTCTAAAGTACCAAACAACTCATAGTCATAAATCACAATTCCAATATATACCATGTATTCCATTCCATTCATCAGTCAATAACATATAAATATAGATAAAATCAAATATTCAATAACTGTTATTTACTTATGCTTTGCTTGTACATTTTATTTTGTTGTGACCAGATTAAATGAACATTGCCCCGGGTTTCCATGTGAACATTTGCATTTGCATTTGCTAGCTAGCTTGATCATTTGTTTCATTTGCACATTTATTAGGCCATAGGCCTCTTCTTTTGCTTTGCACATTTGTTGGGCCATAGGCCTCTTCTTTTGCTTTGCAATGTCGATTAACTAGTCACAACGCCTTTTTAGCCCATATGCATATGCACTTGTATTTAAGCATTCATCAACCATTGCATCTTTATCATATACAACATACATATATTCCCTATATACCTCATATGTCAAGCATATACCTTGTATATACTATACATGTATCATGTATATATATCACATTTGTTAAACATATACCTCAAATATACCACAAGAATACCATTTATATGTACCACAATGTCACAAATTATCCATCATTACATTATCAAGGACCAATCATGACAATCACATGAATCACATAGCAAGCAACATTCATTTGCACTAAAGAATTCAATCGATAATTAGACTCACCGTTCTCCTTTGATTTCGACCCCTAACTTATTGTCTATCTGCTCCTTGTGGGTCTCCAATATGTTGTGAGCCTAATATGAAAACATAATTGATTAACTCATGATTAGGGAGACTTAATGTGGCTTAAACAAATTAATATGCATTGTTCATATCAATAGTTAAAATTTTTCCTATGAGGCAGTATGACCTTATGGGACTGTTTAGCCTATAACTTTTTCTATAATTGACCAATTAATCTGATTATTGTTCCTAATTAAAAATAACATATAATTATAGAACATATTAAAATTTCACACCAATTGGATCATTGTACAATATTTGGTGGAATTTCTAAAAGTGTTTTGTTTTCTGCCTTTTTTTCTGCCTTTAGGCAGTTTCAGGGTACTCATTTGGGTTCATCATAACTTATAATCTATATGTCCTATTTTAATGAAACTTTATAGAAACTTATAAGGGTTCATATGGAACATATTTAATGTTTAAAACTTTTACCAATTATGTCTCTAAGGTCTTCTAATTATACCAAACATTTTACTGGTCCAGAATAGAATTGACTTCCGGACAAGTATGGCTTCCAAAGGCCATAACTTCGTCTATACATAACCCATGAAGCTGAAATGAGTACCCAAATTTAGCTAGGACATATACCTATAACTTGCATGTTTTGATAATTTACAGAATCTAGTTCTAACAAGCTAAAATTAGCCAAACAAGTTACTGTATCTGCCCAGGGCACTCAATAGGAAGTTCAAACCATGGAACAGTCATGGGTCCATTCACCATAACTCACAATTTACAAGGCCTATGAATCGGAATTTTGGTAGAAAGATAAAAAATACATATATATAAAACTTTTATGTTTTGAGAGACTTCAAATAAGGGCTTTAACATATTCGAAATTAAACCACACAGTAGCTAACTTGGTTAGGGTTTACACCCTGACCAGTTTCATTACGAAGAGCATATCTCTCCCTATACATAACATCTTGAAACAATGTTTACATATCCACAACTCTAAGACATAAAGGAACAACTTTTATGTTTTACACATTTCCAGAATCAATTTCTATTAACATCAAAATCGGGGTGAAATGCAGTGCCTAATATTGAACCTAGCAACTCAAATCAATCTTATAGCAATAAGAATTGATTACTTACCAAGAACGAACTTGCAAGGGATAAATTTGGTGCAAATAATAGGTGAAACAAGGAAGAATTGAGTTCTGGAATGGAGAAAGATGAAGAAGAAAACGGGGCTGAAGTGAGGAGGCAGAAATGGGGAAGAAAGATGAAGATAAAGCCAACTTGTTTTTTGTCCTTTTCTCTTTTTCTCTTTTTATCTTCTCTTTTCTCTTCTCATTTCTCATTTCTCTTCTCTTCTATTTCTCTTTTGTTTCATTTTCATTTTATTTTATATTTTTATTATTATTATTTACATATTTATAATTCCACTAATTCACACAATGATACAGCTTAATCATTTGACCCGATTTAACTAAATTAGCAATGTAAATGTTCACTAATTTTAATCTAATCATTTTTCTTACTTTAATTTAGTCACCTTATTCAATTCATTTCAAATACTTTGTTATCCTTATTTAGGTTATAAGGATACACGTGTGACTCGATACAAGCGCCATATACTATGACACGTAGCTAGTGCGTGTCATAAACTTGTTCCTACAAAAATACGTATGAAATGCACGTGTTCAATTGAAATGTATGCAAGATGCTTATGTTCGATGAAATGCATGTGGGGAAGGTCAAGGATGTTACAAACTAAGCATTCTCCAATGAAGTGACATGTACTTGAAGTACTTTTCCTATCCAAAAGAGTTCCAGCATAGTCTGCATCTGAAATATCTTAATATAAAAAGATGATTTCCTAGGATACCATAAACCTAGATGCAATGATCCATGTAAATATCTTAAAAAAAATTTTACTGCATTTAAATGAGATTCTTTAGGACATGATTGAAATCGTGCACATAAGCAAACACTATACATAATATCGGGTCTAGAAGCAGTAAGATATAAAAGTGATCCGATCATACCTCTATAAAGCTTTTCATCAATGCTCTTACCATTTTCATCTTTGTCCAATTTTGTTGATGTGCTCATAGGAGTCTTGGCATTTTTCCATCCTTCCATACCAAATTTCTTGATTAAATCTTTGGCATATTTGGATTGGTTGATGAATATGCCCTTATTGCTTTGCTTTATTTGTAGACCAAGGAAATACTTAAGTTCTCCCATCATGCTCATTTCAAATTCCCTAGTCATACACTTAGCAAATTCTTGATAAAGCAATTCATTAGTAGAACCAAATATTATATCATCAACATAAATTTGAACAATTAGTATATCATGCTTATGCTTTTTGATGAATAGTGTAGTGTCAACATTTCCCTTTGTAAAGCTATTTTCTAATAAAAAAGAACTTAGCCTCTCATACCAAGCTCTTAGAGCCTGTTTTAAACCATACAAAGCTTTTGAAAGTTTAAAAACATGATTTGGAAAATCATAGCTTTCAAAACCTGGTGGTTGTTCTACATACACTTCTTCATCGATATAACCATTTAGAAATGCACTTTTCACATCCATTTGAAAAATTTTGAAATTCATGTGACATGCATATGCTAAAAGTATTCTTATGGCTTCTAATCTAGCTACAGGTGCATATGTTTCATCATAATCTATACCTTTTTCTTGATTATATCCTTTTGCAACTAGTCTAGCCTTATTCCTAGTTATTAACCCTTGTTCATCTAATTTGTTTCTAAATACCCATTTGCTACCTATGATTTGATGATCCTTGGGTCTAGGTACTAGGTTCCATACCTTATTTCTCTCAAATTGGTTGAGTTCCTCTTGCATGGCAATTACCCAACATTCATCATTAAGAGCCTCATCAATATTTTTAGGCTCAATTTGTGAAATAAAAACAATGTCAGTGACTAAATGCTTGAAATGAGATCTAGTACTTACTCCCCTTGATAGATCACCAATTATTTGCTCTTTTGGATGATCTTTCATCATTCTCCATTCTTTTGGAAGTTCTTGATCAATTTGTTCTTGATTTTGAGGTAGAGTGTCATTTTGCAGTAAATTTTCTAGATCATTTTCTTTTTTCCCATCTCCAATATCAAGTTTTTCCATATTACCTACAACATCATCAAGAACACTACCTTTCACAAGATCAAGTTTACTAGATTCATTAAAAACAACATGCATGGATTCTTCGACCGTTAATGATGTTTTATTAAATACTGTATATGCTTTGCTAGTTGTAGAGTATCCTAAAAAGATACCTTCACCAGACTTAGAGGCAAATTTTCCAAGATTGTCCTTGGTGTTCAATATAAAACACTTCCATCCAAATACTCAAAAGTATGATATCAAGGGCTTTCTTCCATTCCATAGCTCAAATGAGGTTTTGTTTAAAAGAGGTCTTTTGAAAACTCGATTTGAAATATAACATGCAGTGTTTGTGGCTTCTGCCCAAAAATAAGTTGGTAATTCATATTCATTAAGCATTGTTCTAGCCATTTCAATTAAAGTTCGATTTTTCCTTTCAACTACCCCATTTTGTTGAGGTGTCCTAGGAGATGAGAAATTATGTGAAATGCCATGTTAAAGACAAAACCTTTCAAATTTTTCATTTTTCAAATTCTTTCCCATGATCACTCCTTATTTTTGAAATGCAGTACCCTTTTTCATTTTGAACTATTTTAGCAAAGTTTTTGAGATTTTCAAAAGCATCACTCTTTTGAGCTAAGAAAATTATCCAAGTAAATCTAGAGTAATCATCTATGATGACAAATGCATAATGTTTTCCTCCTAAGCTTGCAATTCTAGTAGGTCCAAACAAGTCTAAATGCAGGAGTTGAAGAGGTTTTGAAGTACTTACTATGTTTTTATCTTTGAAAGATGACTTGTGTTGCTTTCCTCTCTAACAAGTACTTTCATATTTAACTCTTGGCAGTCCTTTTACTAGTTCTCCTGTGTTGAGACTTTGTATTAAGTCCATGTTAGCATGACCAAGTCTTCTATGCCACAGCCAAGATTCATCAATAGTAGTCACAAGACATTTAGAGGAATGGTTAGATAGTTCATGTAAGTTTATTATGTACGTATTGATATCTCTACTTCCTTTAAATATTTCTTGATCATCGATAGAGATTAGAATACATTCATTTGAAGTAAAGATTACCTTGTTTCCTTTATCACATAATTGACTTACACTTAACAAGTTATGTTTCAAGCCATCAACAAGTAAGACATCTTTAATAAAAGTAGTACCATTAATACCAATAGAACCAATGCCAATTACCTTACCCTTTGCATTATTTCCAAAGGTAACTTTACCTCCATCAATACTCTTGATTTCATTGAAGAGTTCTTTATCTCCTGTCATATGCCTTGAGCATCCACTGTCTACTAGCCAAGAATCTTTGTTTATTGTGGACTTGAGGCAAACCTATAGAATCACAAATCAAGTATGATTTTTAGGTAGCCAAATGAGTTTGGGTCATTGGGGGTTAGCACATGAAGGTTCCCAATGAGCCTTCCTTATCCAGCAATGTTTATTTATGTGACCCATTTTGATATAATAATTACATTGTTTTGGTCTAAACTTGCTTTTTGGTCTTAAAATGTATTTGAATGCCATAATTCTATTAGAATGATTTTGAGAGCAATGGCATGCACACTCATGATTAATTTGCATTTTTCTAGACGCTTGCTTCTTATACATAAAGACATGATTATTCTTTTTCTGTATAGAAGGTTTAACATTCTTATTTCTTGGTGCAGTTCTAACAGGTGTGGAGATGTGAGATTCTTTAGATTTAACAAATATAGTTTTGTGAGAAGATGATGATGTGTCCTTAAATCCTAGACCATGTCTAATTAAGGGTGATATTTGAGACACAATGAGAGTATCTAAGCTCTCTTTACCTTTGTGAAATTTAGAAATGGAATTTCTAAGTTCCTCAACTTCATTTTTCAAAGTATTATTTTCTTTTAACAATGAAGCTGTTGAGGGTCTTGATGAATATTCATCTAATGACTTTTGAAGAGATTCATTAGATGATTTAAGCTTTATGTTCTCTTTTTCTAAACCATCTATCATATTTTTCAAATTAGAGATATTATTTCTATAGGTACTAAATTTAGTTCTATATTTCTCTAATTCTACATTTAATTCTTCTATTAGGCTTTGCTCATCATCATCATCATCACTATTACTATTACTATCATTATCACTACTATCATTATTGAAAGAGTATGAGTGTAGTGATCTTACTTTGTTCGAGACGTGATCCTCAATAGCCATGAAACATAGGTTGACCTCTTCACTTTCATTATCACCTTTTTCACTTGAAGAGCTTTCGTCATCCCATGTGGCTTTGTGACCTTTCTCCCCATTGTCTCTTTGGTATTTGCTCTTATGCTTATTGAGCCTTGGACATTCTGGTTTGATATGTCCTTTCTTTCCACATTCATAGCATTTTACCTCTTACTTACTTCTATGTGTGTCATTAGAAGTTTGTTTGAGGTTTCTTTGTCTGAATTTTCTGGAATTGCTCATTTTCTTCTCAATGATTCTTTTTAATCTCCTTGAAAGCATAGCGATGTCCTCATTTTCATCATCACTCATTTCTTCATCATCTTCACTTTCTTCTTGAGATTTTGAAGTAGAGGCTTTGAGTGCTAAGGGTTTTCTTTTCTCTGGCTCTACTTCAAGCTCTCTATCTCTCTTCACTGCCATCTCATGTGTGAGAAGTTCGCCAATCAGCACATCAGTATTCATGATGCTCATATCTTCATTTGCTTCTTCTATGCCAGCAACTCTTGAACCGTAGTCTTTAAGAGGAAGACTTCTCAGGATTTTATTGTTTACATCTTCCAAACTCAGATGCTTCCCAAGTTTCCTCATTCCATTTATAATGGATAGAAGACGGTTGGTCATGTCAGTGATTGACTCATTGGATTTCATCTTGAAGAGCTCATATTCTGAGGTTAGAAGTTGAATCTTCTTGGATTTGACTTGCTTAGTTCCCTCATGATAGTTCTCCAATGTCTTCCACATGCTATATGCTGTTGAGCAGTGTTGTATTCTCCCACATTCTTCAATAGATAATGAGCTTGATAGGATTTTCATTGCCTTCTTGTTTTTGAAATTTGCTCTTCTTTGAGGCTCTGTCCAATCATCTCTTGATAGGATTTCTTCTTCACCATCAGCTCCTCTTCTGGTTGGTAGTGTCCATTCTTTTCTTAGACTATCCCAGACTTCAATTCCTTCACTATCCAAGTATGTCTCCATCATAAACTTCCAATGGGCATAATTTGCTCCATCAAAGTAAGGTTTGAGACTTTGGAATCCTTCACTGGCCATATCTTACTCTTTACTAGTGCTTTTTAGGCTTCGATGCTAGACAAAACTCTGATACCAATTGTTGCCCAGATATTAGACCAAGAAGGGGGGTTAAATTGGAGTTTCAAAAAATTAAACTTTAAAGTGCGAAAATAAGTAATTAATTTTAGGAGGGATAGAGAAAATCAGACACAAAGATTTATAGAGGTTCGGGTGTTAACAAACCCTACTCCTCTCCCCAATCGCAATTGGGAGTTTTCTAACACACTAAGTGTTACAATGGAGTTTTACAAGCTCACTCCCAACAATGGTGTTTCTCACAATGGCTCACACCTAACCCAAAAATCCCTTGTGTTTTAATGGCTCACACAATAACCAATTCCTTGTGTTTTACAGGCTCACACAAGCAACCTTCTCTTTGTGTTTTTACAGGATCACACAAACAACCTTCTCTTTGTGTTTTTATAGGCTCGCACAAACAACCTCTTAATTTGTGTTTTGAAGGCTCACACAACTAACCCTTACAAGTGTTCTACTCCTAACCCAGAAATACACAAAGCTCACTTGAGTAAAGATTACAGAGAGAACCACTTATAAATCTTAATTGCTCAAATATGAAGAGCAAAAAGATTTTTATAGAGAATATGTTTTGTTCTCAAAGTATGAAAGTACAAATAGCTTAAATTCGAAGTATATGCTATTCTATTGTTATTCTCTTCATTCTTATGTTCTTAATGCATAAATGACTTCCATTTATACTCTCATGGATGAATATAGCCGTTGGGGCGCATTAAAAACGAAACTAGTCGTTGTACCAACCAAAAAATTGTGCCTGACATTTTTCTCTTTCTTTGTTCACGAGCGTGACTATGCTTGTCACGGGAGTGACATTTCTTCCCAAGCCATGACTGAAGTGGTGACCTTGGTCGTGAAGCTCTCTAGAATGTTTTGACATATAGAGCCACGGGCGTGACAAGCTTCCCAGCCGTGATCCAAGTGGTGACTCTGGTCGTGAAGCTCTCTGGATGGAATTGCATGAATCTTCACGGGGGTGACACCTTTATTCACGAGGATGACTGAAATGCCCACTTCACGGTTTGTTTTTCCTTCATGGCCGTGAACTTCAAAAGTTGGTTTTGGTGACAGTTAACTTCATTCACGGTTGTGACTCATAGAGTCACAGCAATGAACATGCTACTACTTAAATTTTGTCTTTCAAGGATTATTCTTCCAATTCTCCATTCTTGCAATTTTAATCCATGTCCTGTATAATATACTTAGAAGACAAGTATGTTAAATACAATATTGCTATTTTATTTGTTATCATCAAAATGACGGAAATACCCCTCAAGGTTTAACATAGTCCATATGCATATGCACTTGTACTTAATCATTCATCAACCGTTGCATCTGATCACATATAATATACATATACCGCATATATGCCTCATATGCCACACAATACTTTGCACATACTATACATATACCCTGTATACATATCACATATGTCAAACATATACCTCAAATATATCACAAGTATACCACTTATGTGTACCACAATGTCACAAATTATCCATCATCATATTATCAGGGGAAAATCATGAAAATCATATGAATCACATAGCAAGCAACAATCATTTGCACTAAAGAATTCAATCGATAATTAGACTCACCTTTCCCCTTTGATTCCGACCCCTAATTTATTGTCTATCCGCTCCTTGTGGGTCTCCAATATGTTGCGAGCCTAATATGAAAATATAATCAATTAACTTATGATTAGGGAGACTTAATGTGGCTTAAACAAATTAATATGCATTGTTCATGTCAATAGTTAAGATTTTTCCTATGAGGCAATGTGATCTTATGGGACTGTTTAGCCTATAACTTTTTCTATATTTGACCAATTAATCAGATTCTTATTCCTAATTAAAATTAACAGATAATTATATAACATATTAAAATTTCAGACCAATTGGGTCATTATACAATATTTTGTGGAATTTCTAAGTGTGTTCTATTTTCTGCCTTGTTTTCTACCTTTAGGCAGTTTTAGGGTACTCATTTGGGTTCATCATAACTTATAATATATAACTCCTATTTTAATGAACCTTTACAAAAACCTATATGCGTTCATATGGAACATTTTTCATGTTTTTAACCTTTATCAATTATGTCTCTAAGGTCTACAAATTATAACAAACATTTTACTAGTCCAGAATAAAATTGGCTTCCAGACCAGTATGACTTCCAAAGACCATAACTTAGTATATACATAACTAATTAAGTTGCACTTAGTAGCCCTCTTTAGCTAAGACATATACCTATAATTTTTTTTTGATCATTTACATAATCGAGCTCTAACGAGCTCCAATTAGCCAAACAAGTTACTGGATTTGCCTAGAGCACTCAGTAGGAAGTTCAAACCATGGAAACGTCATTGTTCCATTCCCCATAACTCAATATTTACAAGACCTATGAATCTGACATTTGTTATACCGATACAACACACATATATCTAGAACTTTTATGTTTTGAGATACTTCAAATAATGGCTTTAACATATTCGAAATCAAAAAACACAGTAGCTAACTCGGCTAGGGTTCAGACCCTGACCAGTTTCAGTAGAGAGAGGATTTCTATTCCTATATACCAAATCATGGAAAATAGTTTACATATACATAAATATAAGATATAGAGGAACAACTTTTGTGTTTTAAACTATTCCAGAATCAATTTCTATGTGCATCAAAATTGGGTTGGAAATCAGTGCCTATTCATGAACCTAAGCAACTCAAATCAACCCTATAGCAATAAGAATTGATTACTTACCAAGCACGACCTTGCAAGGGATCAATATGCTTCAAAAACTAGGTGAAACAAGGTTGAATTGAAGTCTGAAATGGAGGAAATTGAAGAAGAAGTCGGGCTAGAGAAGAAGGCAGAAATGGGGAAGAAAGATGAAGATAAAGCCAACTTGTTTTTTTGTCATTTCTCTTTTTCTCTTTTTCTCTTCTCTTTTCTCTTCTCATTTCTCTTTTCTCTTCTCTTCTATTTCTCTTTCGTTTCATTTTCATTTTATTTTATATTGTTATTATTATTATTTACATATATATGTAATTCCACTAATTCACACAATAATACAACTTAATCATTTGGCCCGATTTAACTAAATTAACAATGTAAAATGTTTACTAATCTTAATCTAATCATTTTGCTTACATTAATTTGGTCACCTTATTCAATTTATTTCTAATGCTTTGTTATCATCATTTAGGTTATAAGGATACACGTGTGACTCGATACAATTGCCAAATACCAGGACACGTAGCTAGTGCGTGCCATGAACTTGTTCCTACGAAAATACGTATGAAATGCCCGTGTTCAATTGAATTGTATGCAAGATGCTTATGTTCAATGAAATGCATGTGGGGAAGGTCAAGGATGTTACAAACAATTCCCTTAATATGCTATCACCGACCTACATAGGGTTTGACCTGATGTCTGGGCTACTTCTCTTGTTAAACTTCTACTTATCTACAAGGCTCCGATCTGCATGGGGAAAACACCCACACTCTAAGCAACAGAAAGCTTAGTGGTACATATAGGCATAGAAATTCACTTACAATTATACTTTATACATATTTCATGGCATCATGTAAGAATATCATGGCATGACAATAGAACCATAATATCATATGGACAATCTTACCTTGTGGAAATATAATTCATTGATCATATATAATAATAACTATAGCATGTAATATTTCACTATATTCATAAACATACTTTCATACTTATGCCTTTGCATTCATTTCATGATATTGTATTCTTTACTTAATTTAACATATTTGATATTATTGCCCAATAACTCTTAACACCAACTATTTGGATACGGGTTGTGGACAAGGGCGCTCTCAGAGCTTAAGCCACCCTGCCACTATCTGTAAACATGTGCCAGTCCAGGCTCCTCAAGTCAATGGCACCTATTTAAGCTAGCCATATTGACTGAGTAAACATATAGCTTTTGTATGCAATATCATCTGTAATAAAGTGTGCTAGTCCAGGCTCCTCAAGTTAATGGCGCTCTCCGAGCTTAAGCAACATTATATAACTATGGTATCATACGCCCCCTTAATGGTGAACCATCTATCCTACTACTAGTCTTACTATCGATTCTGGGATTAACTTGTTCATATTGTCTTTATTACACTTCAACATATCATTCATAGCATATATCATGTATACTTTGTTCATGTGGAAATGCATCATGTAACATTCTCATGGTAGAAACCATGTGAGCAAAATTTAATCGTATCATTATGAAACATGTGGATAGCCATTGTGTTGAAACAATTTGTAAATCTCATTTAAAACAAGCTTCATGGCCATTAACTACATGTTCATGATCGTGAGATTCATTCATGGGCACCCCTACCCATGAACCGAACTGTGAACTATGTCGTGACTGCTTTTGTCCATTTTGTGCACTTTCTTTACAGGCATAAATAATATAATCATGGGTGTGACATTATTCATAAAATGAAATTAACAGTCATAAACACCTAGTCACAAGCGTGAATCTGGGTTTTCCAGCAGTTGACAACATTAAAAACATTCATTCATTACAAGTCATATGCAAGGCTCTAAGGATTGTCTCGTGACAACCTTTTCCTATCCACATTCTCATCACAAACATGCATTTAAAACATGTTAGAGCATCATATAAATACATAAAAGCATATTTCCATTTAACTTATCCTATCAATTCATTTAATACATTTTTATGCATTTATGGTTCAACAACCTCTTCTTACCTTTCCATCATCATAACTTGTGCTCATTAATACCTCTTGAGATACATTCATATCATTTAGTAATAAAATTCCTTTCAAACATCCTTATAAAGGAAATTCTTGCCTAACATAACATTCATCCTCATATCATTCAATTAATTACATTTATCATGGCATTCATAACTACTTTTCATCTTATTTTAGTCATCAACTAGCATTTAAAGCTTACAATTCATTTATCACGTATTTAACACAACATGCCATATTTTTGAATTTAGGTGCATATATGTACATACCTCTAATGAAGCCTCACAAAACCAAGTATCTCTCAAGCTTGCTTATTTCTTTGGTGGATTTCATCACCTCCCTTTTCATCTCCTATCATATATAACATATCTTTATCAACATCAAAAATGAATATGCTTAACCTTTAAGCCATAAGGGTAAAAACCCTAACTTTAGCCTTTTCAACATCCTTAAACTCATATATCCTTTACTAACACATGTTATAACTTTTAAACAACTTAAAGAGGGGTATTTCATGACTTAACCCATTTGGAAATGGGCCTCTACCATAAACGAATCATACATGATTAAGGCTATGAAACGTGATTCCTTACCTTAGTCGAAGGAAACACTAAGTGAGTTAAGCTTTTTAAAATTTCTAAATTCCCTTTCCCACCCCCATTTCTACAATTTTTAATCCCTAGCAGGCCAATCCACGTCCCTGCTCCTTTAGTAGACAAGACCCCACACCCCCTACTCCACCCCTAATTTGGGATGCCCCTACTACTTTTCGGTCCGTTCGTCGGTAGGCACTTCTTTTTCTTCTTCTTTTCCTTCTTCTTCTTTCTTATTTCGTCTTTCTTCTTCTTTTTCTCATTGGTTTTTGCATTTGAGGATTTTTTTTAATAGTATAACGGTGGATAAGGGAACTAAGATGGAAAAATCACTTAAATTCTTCCATTTGAGGTTAGTACTAATTACTTCAATGTTGGTTTTTGTAGTAAATTATGAGTATTTTTAAAATTTTGATTTAAAAAAAAAATTATTGTGCTAATTATTTTCCAAATATATAACATTTGTTAATATGCATTTTTTTTTCTTTGAAAGGTGTAGGTATATGAAAATAATAAGAAATTATTTATAAGTGAATTAGATTATATATACATAGTTAATTTATTTGTTTAATATTATTATAAATTTATTATATATTAATATATATATAACTACTTTATTAATTTTTATAGATATTAATATTTAATATTTTAAAATAAAATTAAAAGTTATAGCCATAAATTGAATATATATATATATATATATATCTTATAATAAAATTAAATGAAATATAAAATTAAATATTATAATATACCTTCCTCATATATTTGATATAATGTTTGAGTGAACATCCAACTAAGCTTTCAATTTTGTCAAATAAGATAACTTAAGTTTCATTAACGCCATCAAATGTTGCTATATTGTCAACCCATTGAATAAATATTTATGATAATGCTATCAATATTGTACTTGTATTAGAACAAGAATGTAATTCCTATAAAAATAATAAAAATATAAGATTAATTTATTAAACTTTCCATTTATTTTTTACAATAATATTGTATAAATACATAATAAATAAGTATATAAATTATAAATTATATATTTATGATCAACTTTAGGTTTTTTTCAACCTTTTGGAATTTGAAGTTAGTGGGAAATGATGTCAACAAATAAGTGGTTATAAGCTTCCTAATTGTATGAGATGCAAGTAATATATCTATAATGCAAATATGAGTAAGCAAGTAATATATCTGTAATGCAAATATGGTGGCATAAAAAAGAAGACTTAGAAATAGGAATTTGATTTCTATTTTGGGTTATAAATTCATGCATATACCTAGGTAACACCTAGTCAATCTCTCTTTGGCTCAAGATATTGACTTTAGCATGTCCATAATCATGCCATGTCGTTAACATAATTTTCTTAATATTTTTCATGTGATGAATATATGATATATAAAATCATGCAATAAGAACATGATGAAACTTAACAAAGAAATCCTTCGCTAAATAAACAATTAAGTCTTGCGCCTTCCATTAATATGGGGAGAACTAGAGTTCTTCTAGAGTTAAGGTTGTTAAGTTGCCTCAAGCTCGTTTTATAAGAATATGTTGAAACCATTTAAATTAGATCTCACAATTAATGGGTTGGATTTAACTGATATCATTAGCTTATTGCATTTGCGCCAAGGTTAATGTGTATTAGAGGCAAAGTTGGGTTAGTGTACATGAGATGTACACATACCAAGGATTGATAGCCCAATGCATGTGCACAAATAAATTAGTTTATAGCACAAGATTTGATAGTTGCATGAATAATGCAATTGGTATGGATTAGATACCAACCAACCAAACTAAACATGGCTTGTTGAGTTGCCTCAAGGTTATTTATAGCTAGTTGGATAACAACTCACTAGGAGAACTTCCATATAGGTTCTCTCGGGTTCATAGTCAGGGCTATGGATTTGCAATAAAATAGTGGGAGTCATAATGTGATTTATTAAAGACCTAATAAATATGCATTTTCATGTATATTCTAACATGCTTTATTTTACATTTAGATTGCTAGCATCATCATCATGTCAACAAGTGTCAATTTGTGATCATTAATGGAGTCAAATAAGTTGACTGGACTAAACTTTTTGAATCGGCTAAGGAATTTGAGAATAGTTCTCAAATCCAAAAAGATTGGCTATGTCCTAGTTGAGGCACTCCCCAATCCCCCAACTGTTAATGCTTCTGAAGATGTTTAGAAGGTATATCAAAAGAATCTCGATGATAGTAAGATGACATGTTTTATTATACTTGATACTATATCAGTTGAGTTGCAAAAGCAGCATGAGGCTATTGATACTAATTCCATAGTCTACCATCAAAGGGAGCTTTTTGATGAGCAAGCACATTCGGAAAGGTTTGAAACTTTAAAGTTGCTCTTCCTCACTAAGATGGTTAAGGGGACATCTCTAGTTCAATATGCACTAGAGATGAATAGCTAGCTATATTGAGAGGTTGGCCATCTTGGGATTTTTGATGGACGATGAATTAAGTATTGACCTAATTCTAATTGGTTTGTCCGATAGTTTTTCACATTTTGTACTTAACTATAGGATGAACCAAATCTCCACCACTATTCCTGAGCTAATCAACATGCATCACCACCCTATGAGTAACCAACAAAGTATTCACTACTCTTGATACAAGGAGTGTATACCCATGGCCTCTTGTCAGGGTCATTACTTGGAAAACTCTGGCCGGAGTTGAAATTTCATGAAAAGAGTCTTCAATGACATATCTAACAGAGTAATGAGCCTCAAGGATAAGAACTAACATTACTTGGGCTAGATGTGACATAGTTAGTCTTGTGGAAGTTGACACATTTCCATACTCTGAACCAAATGGAGTATAGAATGGTGAAATAAATAATTGCACGAAAATTATCTATGGAATGCTTCATAGTCAAACCATTGACTATTCGGTCAATTGGGGGTCATGAAATGTTGCTAGATACCGCTCATGACTTACTTAAATTAATCGTTAATTTAAGTAACCAACATAACAGGGAACCAAATGGGTCACATGTATTAGAGATGTGGAAAATGAGTAAAATGGTCTTGGATATAATTCTAAAATATGAGAGAATTATGTTGAATCGGATCATGATGAGATCGCAGAAAAAAGTCATTCGGGAGGGATCATGGGCTCATTGGCCAGGCTGGCCCATACCGCGCCCAGCACAGCGTAGAACAATTGTGGTCGTTAGCCCATTTTGACCTTAATTAGGCCAATTATGACTATTTATTATTCATTAAGTTTTTGTTTCTCCATTTTTATGTAAAATGACATAAAATGAGATATTGAAATTATTTTTGGTGAAAAATAATGTTTTAGACACACAAATAATTCTCTTAAGAACATATTCATTGCTAGCACTTTGAATATTGTTCAAACCATTTTCTTTTGATAGTTTCTTCTTCATATCTTTGCTTGCATTATCTTTAGAGACATTTTAGTATGGATTGTTGTGGTTTGCTATAATTCAACAAGGTAAAGATTTCGATAACAAATCAAGAAATTACAATGCATAATTTCTAACCTCTATTATTGATAAATTAGTTTTAATGGCACAAACATGATCATTTATTTCGGATTTTTTGAAAAATTTTATTTTTTCGCTGCGTTTATGAATGAAATTCATCTTCAAAACCGAACAGTGGTAAAAAAATTAATTTGATTGAAAACTTGAAAATTTGATGATTATGGATTAGTAGGTTTGAAAATTTTAAATTATTTTGTAAAATTTGTTTTACAAATTTTTCTTTTTCTGATCTGATCATTGGATGATTAAGGATGATCATTTTGCTAGAAATATAGATTGAATGTAATTGAAATAATTAATTTAAGATTTATTTCAAAAATACTGAAAATTGCATTTGTTATGAACAAGTGTTGTTGTTAGGGTTAACTGATTGGGTTGTTTATGTTTTTCTTGTAATTTGATTATAAAACAATTAATGATACATATTGAGAACATGTTTAAGTCTCTGGAAGTATCTAATAATTAATTAAAAAAATTTTAATTAATTTTTCAATCAAACACAAGGATTTATTTATAACAACTCTTTAGAGTAATGAGGCTATAAATGCCTCACCGAAAACCATATAAAGAAATAGAAGAACCTCTCTAGCGCCCAAGCTTTACCAATTTGAATCTCCAACTTTAATTTTCATTTATTGCATTAAATTGAAAGAGGAATAATTTAAGTGTTATCTATAAACATTAGGGAAAATGTTTAGAGTGAGTCTAAGATAAAACTCAAAGAAAAAGTTGAGTATTAGCCTTGAAAAAATACTAGTTGTTGGGATTTAAGTGTGAGTCCTTAGGAAAAATACTTAGATTTTGAGTGAGTCTTGTAAAAACTCAAATGAGGGGTTCGGGTGTGAGCCTTGAAAAATAACTAGGTTGTGTATGAGCCTACAAAACATTAGGATAAGTTGGGAGAGAGCATGGAAACTCTATCTGTTGTAATTATTTGAGTTAGTGGATGTAAGGATTGAGATTAGAGAGTGGATGTAAAGATTGTTGTTCGAACCACCACATATATTGTGTCTCTTTCTCTTTATCTATTCATCTTTTATTTATCATTTGTCTTCTCCAACTATCAAAATACTTATCCAATTTAAAGAAAAATTTTAATTGTTCATTAGCCTTTAAATTTTTATTAATCCACCAATTCATCGCCCTTCTTAGTGCATCCGTGTATAACACAATTGAATGTAATTTAAAATATGTTATTCGATTACGTTGAGTTCTTAACAAAATAAGATTAAATTCATTAAATTAGGTTGAATGCATATTATATAATCCCTAATTTTTTATTAAATCAAGTAATCAATTTAATTTGAATGTAATGTCCAATACAAACTTCCTAGCTTAATTTTTGTTCACAGCTTTTGGTGTTCTAGCAAATTAAAAGATAAATTGAGTATTTAAATAATTCAACTTTTAGTGATCTAACAAATTAAAAGCTGAGTTATTCTTGATAAAATTAAAATAAAAGTTAGTAGTTAAAAATTTCAACCATCTATTTTTAAATTTTGTATTAAAAACTAGTTTTTTTTAATGAAAATATGCAATTTTCAATTTTTATATTAAAAGCTAGCTTTTACATAACGAATATAAAAAAATAATTTTCTATTTTTATTTATACTTATATCAATTCATAATAATCTTTTTTTTACCTAAGTTATATTTTTATTATAATTTTATATTTATTTAATTATTTTTTATATAGTATAAGATATATATTATCAACAAATTAAAGTTTAGAATATATATACATTAATAACATGGTAGTTATTTTTTAAATTATAATTAATTTTAAATCGTTGAGTTAATAAACCATTTTAAAGTAATTATGAATCGTTAATTATCACAGCGGACAATTACAGTTACCTGTAATGGTCCAAATACCGAGTTAGTCATAAACTATAGTTTTTGAGAATGATCATCATATCTATCAGAAAATATAAGTTATGACTAGTCTGAGGGTAAAATTTTGAGTGAAAATGAATTCAAATAAGTCATCATAAGTCAAAATTAAGAAAAAAATGGGACCCAGTTTAATTAAATAGTTGGTTGACCATACTTTCACTGAGCTATGAAAAATAGCGAACAACATCTAAAAATTTATTTTAAGACATTGATAGAGTCTAAATAATATTTAGGATTATTTGACAGTAAAAAAGGAATTTTACGGTGACACCAAAAATTGAATTATCAATCCGATTTAAATGAGCTGGATAGAAAATGAACTCCGATTGAGTTAAAAACTTTTCTGTAGACATATGGAAATATTTTATGAATTATGGAATCAAATTTGGGTGAACTTGAGCTTGAAAAGTGAGAAAAATAATTTATAGTGCATAATTGGGCCTAATTGGGTTGAGATTTTTTTGGTCCAAGCCTACCCAAATTAACCAACTATATAAGACCTAAATTATCAGAATTCTCTAGAGAGAATTCTGCTTAATCTTCTTCATTTTCCCCTCCTTCTTGGCTGAGCCACTCTCTCCCTTTTCTATTTAAAATTTCTTCATTTTTCTTCAATTCTCACACCAAAATCAACCACCCAAAATTGATTTCAGCCTTTCTAACAGCTAATAGAAGTTTTTAATCTTCATTTGGAAGGCTAAAGTGGGAGAAGGTTTTATAACTTGTGGCATGGTATGGACAATGAGATATTCTATTATGTACGTGACAAAACTCACATGTTCATGCATACACATTGACATGTGTAATTAATGGTCATACATATACTTGTTATTATATTTAATATGTTGTTATATACCACTAAGTGAGGTAAGCTTAGTATATGGATATTTTGTCTCTCACACAGTTTAGAGTCATTCTTAAAGTGGATAGAGAAGATGCCCAAAGGAAGAGTAAAGGATAAACTTTTTGGGGGTTTGGTGATATACCACTTTTTGTTTTGGGAATATGAGATTAGTTACTTGTTTACATACTTTTAAGTTTTTATAGAGACATGTAATCTTGTAACTAGCCATTTTATTTTTTAAATAATTGGGCAAGTGTTAGCACCAATATATTATTAATTGAGATTTAAATTTATATTTTCAATATGATTCATTATTTTATGTTTTTATCAAGTTATCCTGGTCATAGTGCATTAATGAATTTTAAAAAGGAATTGGTTTGGTCTCATGCATCGTAATATCTTTTCATATAATTGGGAAGACTCTTAGCTATGTGAATGGGTTTATATTTAGTGGTATCAAAGCTTAGATTTAGTTAGTTATGAACCTAGATGGGGAAAAGGGTTATTTCACACAAGACAAGTTTTGTCCTATATGACTCTAATGTGGGCTTTTCACTGTCAGTGTGTAGTAAAGATTATGGAAGGTGAATTTGATAATCATGATGGTAGTAATAGTCCTGTGGACTATAAAGCTTCAAATCCACTAAGCCAGACTAACGTTCAAGGTAGGGTTGGCGAGTCAGTTTTTGGATCTTGTAATGCAATAATTGGTTGCAATTATACAGAGAATAGCATAGGCTGTGCCGTAGGCACCACACCACCTCTTCTTCCACCGCGACTAGTAGTGCAAATGGATAAAGTGAGAAATTTTGGGGCTATAAATTTCTTGGGCAAGAGCGAGGATTATCCCGCTACTGCAAAATACTAGTTGGAAAAGATAGAAATAGAGTATAAGGTGCTCTAGTGCCCAGAAGAGCTTTAGGCTAGATATGCAGTTTCATTACTTTAAGAAGATGTATAGATTTGTGGAAGTCGATCTTAGTGAATCCATATATGCCAGAACCACTGACTTAGGATTTCTTCATGGTAGAGTTCAAGAAGAAACATGTGTCGCATGTGTATGTTGATGGGAAAAAGTGAGAATTCCTTAATTTGAGACAGAGGGGTCGAACCGTTACTGATTATGAATGAGAGTTTACCAGGTTGAGTAGGTATGCTACCAGTTGATTGTTGATGAGGCAAATAAATGCTGCCATTTTGAAGATGGGCCTAATTAAGATATTGGATTCCATGTGGTTTCCCACTAATATCAAGATTTCTCCGAATTGTTATCTTTAGTGATCAATATGGAAAAACAAATGAATAGCTTGAAAAGGCCTAACGAACCATCAGGGATAGGCCATAGGAAATCCACTTTCAATGCCACACATTCTTCTAGGAATAATGCTCACACATGTTCAACACTTTTTCAACAGAGAGGACTGAGTAAGGGTTGAGTCCATTCAACACCCACTAGGCATGCACTGTCTTTTAGAGTCATCTCTACTACCACTAATAGCCAAACCCAAAGAGAGGTGACACCAGAATGTTCTGCTTATGGAAGAAGACACATAAGGGAGTGTTAGAGACATTTTGGGGCTTGTTTTAAAGAGCACTACAATTGGCCTCTTCAGACTAGTGAAGTGCCCATTTAGACATGGGTATCAACACCGACTTAGGGAAGGAGCTAGAAATAGGCTAGGGGTGGAAAAGGGGGATATAGGCAGACAACTAATAATGCTCCCTTACCACTTGGACCACGGCTTGGAAGGATGTTTACGCCCTTGAAAGAATAATGTCACACCCATGATCAAACACTTCAAATCCTTCCAGAATGCTTCACGACCATAGTCACCACTCAAGTCACGACTTGGAAGAACTTTCACAATCGGGAATGAGGAAAGAGAAACATGTCAGGCGCGAAATTGGGAGTTGATGCAATGACTATTTTCGAATTAAATGCAACCAAATGGCTATAATTCTCCATGGAAGTATAAATGCAAGTCATTTATGAATCCAGAACAAGAGAATAGCAAATACTTCGAATCAGAATCTTGTTGTAGCCATTTGTGCATTTATTACTTTCAAACAAACATTAATTCTCTGTAAAAATCTTTTTGCTAATTGTTGCCCAGATATTGAGCCAAGAAGGGGGTTGAATTGGAGTTTAAAAATTTAACTTCAAAGTGCGGAAATAAGAAGTTAAGTTTAGAAGGGATAGAGAAATTTGACACAAGGATTTTTATAGAGGTTCGGGTGTTAACAAACCTTACTCCTCTCCCCAATAGCAATTGGGACTTTCACTAACACACTAAGTGTTACAATGGAGTTTTACAAGCTCACTCCCAACTATGGTGTTTCTCACAATGGCTCACACCTAACCCAGAAATCCCTTGTGTTTTGATGGCTCACACAATAACCAATTCCCTGTGTTTTACAGGCTCACACAAACAACCTTTACTTTGTGTTTTAGAGGCTCATACAACTAACCCTTACAAGTGTTCTACTCTTAATCCAGAAATACCCAAAACTCACTTGAGTGAAAATGATTACAAAGAGAAACACTTACAAATCTTTATTGCTCAATAAATGATCAGCAAAAAGATTTTCACAAAGAATAAATATTTGTTTTGAAAGTATTAAATTGTACAAAAATCTTACAACAAGATTTTGATTCAAAGTATTAGCTATCCTCTTGTGCTGAATGCATAAATGACTTGCATTTATACTTCCATGGTGAATTATAGCCATTAGAATACATTTAATACGAAACTAGCCATTGCACCAACCCTAATAATCGTGCCTGACATTTTTCTCTTTCATCTTTCACGTGCGTGACTCTGTTTGTCACAGTTGTGACTATTCTTCCAAGCTATGATTGAAGTGGTGACCTTGGCCGTGAAGCATTCTGAAAGGTTTTGAAATATTGGGTCATGGGCGTGACAACCTTCCAAGCCATGATCCAAGTGGTGACTTTGGTCATGAAGCTCTCTGGAAGAATTTGTCATATTTGTTCATGGGCGTGACGCAAATGTTCATTCACGATTTATTGTCTTCCTTCATGGCCGTGAACTTCAAATGTTGGTTTGTTGCCACTAGGCTTACTCACGGGCGTGACACATAAGATCACGGGCTTGAGTGATGCTGCTTCTTCAATTTTATCTTTCAAGGATTAATCTTCCATTCTCCATTCTTGCTATTTTATTTCATACCCTATATAATAGACTTAGAAAACAAGTATGTTAAATACATTATTGCTATTTTATTTTTATCGTCAAAATGACGGAAATACTCCTCAAGGTTCAACACTCATGATTTTTTGAGCATTATAGATTTGTGAGTGTTTCTCATTGTAATATACTACTCAAGTGAGTTTGGGTATATTAGGTTAAGAGTAGAACACTTGTAAGGGTTATTTGTGTGAGCCATTAAAACACAAGGTATTGGTTTATTGTGTGAGCCGTTAAAACAAAAGGGATTTATGGGTTAGGTGTGATCCATTGATAGAAACACCACAGTTAGAAACACCACAGTTGGGAGTGAGCTTGTAAAACTCCATTTGTAACACTTAGTGTGTTAGTGAAACTCCCAATTGAGATTGAGGAGAGGAGTAGGGTTTGTTAACACTCGAACCTCTATAAAATTTCCTGTGTGATATCTCCCTATCCCTACTCTACTTAACTTTTCTTTCTGCACTTAAAAGTTAAGAATTTTTAATATCTAATTCAACCCCCCTTCTTGGTTCAATTTCTGGGCAACATTTAATGCCTACATTTTCAATAATAACTCAACACCTTTTTAGCGTCTATGTAATTTCAAACTCAGCACTATTTCTTAGTGCCTATATAAGTTAAATCTCAACACTATGTTCTAGTGTCTATATTTCTACCTTTTTATTGGCATGTCAACTTATCCTAATTTTCAGTTATTGACTAGATGTTATAGGGCTTAATCATATTTGTTACCTTTATTATTATTATTTACATCAATTATATATGTAATGCTAATATAATTTCACATAAATGAAATAATCTTCATTAATTATATTACAACTTCATACTCACCCATTAAATCATTAAAATATAAAAAAACTCAAATAAAATATTGTTCTATCATAAAATTCAACAATATACTCATATACACAAGCTGGCCTATTATGGGCAAAATTTATATCTCGCATCGTCCTGCATTTATATCCATTTTTGAATGAAATTCGGACAAATGATCAACTAACAAAATATATATAAAAGGCTTATCTTTAATTACCAACTAAAATCACATCAAAATTTTTTTTTAGCAAAAGTTATAGATTTTAGAATTAGTTATGTTCATGTTCATTCTGCCAGTATTTTACTGGACAGATTTCTAGTCCAACTTTTGAATCAATTTTAAACCTAAATGTATATTCAGATCTAATGATCTAATAAAAGTTGAAGCCCTATATCTTAACTTTCCAACCCAATAAGAAATACTCAAAAATTACATTCAGAACTCAAGTTATGCCCTAAAATGTAGACACTGTTTATAAGACGAATTTCTAGCAACTTTATTAAATCACACAATTTCCTATCTTCAAGCATCATCAACATAATCTAAATTTTATTTTCACATTCATGACATCACTTAATCACCATTTCATCAATTAATTATAATATCAATAATTACTTACACAATTATACATAATATCATACTCAACATAATAATACAATCAACAATTAACATTTTTACCATATTGAATTTTTGCCAAATGTGCATACCTCAAAAAGTCCCATTTGATCCACCCTTCTCTACTACCTAATTGGCTTTCTCCTTGCTGTTATTTTCTTTTTGATTATGACCGAAAGGTTGCTCACCTCTTTGTCCTAACAATAATTTCACACATATACTTCAATTTATATCTTATACTTTAATGTTACATATGCACATAAAGCTCACTTAAATCACTAATCACCTCTACCCCATCTTAGGTCCATTAATTACTCTTCTAATCCATCATTAACCCTTAACTCACATTAATCAAACATTAAATACAGTAATCAACCTTTAACACCATTAACATACTAATAATCCCAAATTACCAATCTTAATGGTAACTAACCTCAAAATGGGAGTAAAGAGGAGAAGAAAAGTAAGAAGATGAAGAATCTAACCTCACCTTTTTAGATCTTCAAGATGGCCAAAACCTTTCCTTCTCTTTCTCTTCTTTTCTTCTTTCGTCTTCCTTTGTTTGGCTCACTTTGCTTCACTTTCTTATTGATCTTGCCTTAATCCATCTTTTTCTATCTAAATCTTAGCTTTAATTGAAGAAAGGAAGAGAATTTTTTCGTTTAAGATGAGGAAGAAGAAGAAATTAAGACAAAAAAGTGTAATTTGACTTTTATAGTTGGATTAGGTGGGTGGTTAGGAGTAAATAGATAATCTTATCTCTCATTGGTCCATTAATTTAAATCAATCTCATTTTATTTTAATCTAAAGAATAGTCCTTTCCTTAGCTAAATAATATTCCATTTTTATTCCTTCTTAAAATATGTGTCAAAAACACCATAAATTCAAATTCCATTTAGCGAAAAAATTATTATATTCTAAATTTTAGCTCTGAACCTCAAAATTCTTAATTAATAATATCCAAAATATTTTTCTCATATTTTATTATCATTTTATTTTTTTCTTTCATGTTCGAATTTAGACCACGAATCGATTCGGCGCGTCGGATTTCGGTTACCCATGACCGTGACCTAAATTATCGGGCATTACAAAACTTTTGAGACATTGGATAGGGCAAGACCTAGTTGTACACCAGCGAGGGCTTACGCTATGAAAGCCTATGGAAATCAGGGCGCCACTGATGTGGTTGTTGTTACCTTTATGCTCTTTCACTATGAATTGTTTTCTTTGGTAGACTCAGGTTCCACCCACTCATATATATGTACTAGTTTAGTCAAATAGTATGATATGCCAGTAAAGAAGCTATGCTTTACGAAAGAGGTCACGAATCCTTTAGGGCATAACATTGTTGTAAACTGTGTATATATAGAATGTCTTGTTTGTTGGGTTTTGAACATGCATCTCATACATGGCACAACGGAAATATAAAATTTATCAAAACCCAAAAACCATGGAACGTCCTGTGTACATCAAAATCGATCATACCATCATTTTGTGAGCCTTCCTTCTTAGTTTGGTTGTTGCAAACCATAACAATCGAAGATTGGATTATCTCAAATAGTAATCCACATGAAGAAGTGAAGGAAACAACCTCAAAGGAGATGGGTTATCAAAGCACCAAGGTGCTAGCAATGATGATTCAACTTTAAGAGAGATGGAAGAGAGATAACTTTTATTTCTCTAATGAAGCTTCCACTTTCTAAGCCCTTTTGAGGGTATTTATATGTCCACTAATCATAATTAGGGTTGGTTTGGCTTCCATTTAGAAAGAAATTTTGCATAATCGCATATCATAGCTCGCGTGAGGGGTCATTGTGTGCGCGATAGCCTTTTACAAAAGACCTTAGTGTTGCCCAAGTGAGGGCATCCTCAAGCATGCGACAAAATGCCTTTGTACTGTAGCATGCATGTGAGGAATCCTTGTGCACACGATAGAATGGCACTCTACACATGTCACTTGTACACGACAACCATTACATGCATCTGACACATACCTTTTTTGCTCTAATACGTGAAACTCTTTCACGCAACTTTCTCTCTCATGTTTTTGGATCCAATCCAAAACCCATTTCACATTTCCTTCATTCCTTTTATGTGTGCGACCCATTAGGTTTCCGATTATGTTGACAGCTTAAATCATCACATGACTTAAAACAAATCTTGAGCGATATCTAGCAACACATTATGATCCCGAATTGATCAAAAATTCAGTGGTCTAACTATAAACACTTCTATAGAAAATTATCGTGCAATTTGTCCTTTCATCATACTATTTGGTTCAGAGCATGGTTTGTGTGTCAACTCTAACTAGACTGACTATGTCACATTGTAACACCTCCTCACCCCAGCAGCTCATGCCCGAAAGAAGGTGTGTTATACTGACTTCATAGATTAAATTATCAATATATAAGTTATATATAAAGCAAAATCACTCATACATACTTTTTTTTTTATTTCCAATATTCACCATTTATTTACCTTGCATTTATAAAAGAAATATAACATAAAAGTTAAACTACCTTTTTATATAGTAACATGTTCTTTACAAAACATACTATTTATTTTACAAATACTACAAAATAAAATTTGCATGATAATATACAAAAGTTGTGTAATGCACAATGTGTGCAACAAGATGTTTTACTGGATTAGGTCACCCTTGGCTTTGTCTACTATCTTCTATTTATTCTTTACTAAATCTGCGTGAGCAAAACTCCCACGCTAAACTCTTTGCTTAGTGGTGCATAAAAATAAGGCAATAAACTATTTTTAATGTCACATGCATTGTCATATAACAATTTATGATCAAATCATGCAAACATACATTTTATAATATTCTAGTATGCATAACATCAATTTATTGTATCTCATTTTGTTTAACATAATCAAATCATCATTCTCATGCAAATCATGGTATTTTAGCATGTATAGACATCAAATTATATTTTATTATCTCATACTTATTTATTTTATTACCACCTTATTGTATAACACTAAATCTTCTTTTTGTCCATGCCACAATTCATGATTCCATTTTTATTTTCAATAATTCTTTTATGTTTCATAACTTCTTTATTTATGTTTTCATTTATATCCAGGACACCTATGAACCACTGATTTGAATAACGGAGTTGCCATCCAGGCACTTAGGAGTGTCACCCGGGCAATATGATGTGCGCATATAAGTGCCATTACCGGCGTAGATAACCATGCCAAACTCGGCGTAGATAATAATATCATACCCGACATAAATAACAGTGCCAAATCCAGCGTAGATAATCATACCATTAATGGATTTAATCATTTTCATCATACTCCCCCCTATTTGGCATGGCAAACTATCCTAAGTTGGTTCTAGTTAAATGTTCTAGGGCTTATACAATTTCATTAAAATTCAAAAAAATTAATTTCAAACTTTTCATGCATGTAATATCTCAAAATAATCACATAATCACTCAATTAAAATAATATTTACATAATATAACAAAGTTCTCATCATTTTACTCATTTCATTCCTCAATTCACATGCTGCCCTGTCACTGGCAGATTATGTTCTCTATTTTGGACCTTAATTTTGGTCATATTACGTTCTGAATTTAGTTACATAATCTTCATACAAAATTTAGATATGGGTCGTAGCTTTAATATTCAACTTTAATCACTTAATTCTGAGTTTTGTATCAAACTATATGATAATATTAACTCTAACTGGTCACTGATAATTCTGCCCAGACTAAATTTTATGAATTTTTATGGACACTTACAGACATATTCAGATATTATGGTCTACAAAAAAATTGTAGCCCTATGACTTAGCTTTCAAACAAAACAAATAACACACAAATCCAAGCTCTAGAAGTCAATTTATAACAGTTTAAGGACTTACTGTTCATTATTAACAATTCTGTCCAGAATTTCTAGACAGATTCTATGTCCGAGCTTTATGAATTTTTATGGATACTTACAGACATATTCAGATTTTATGGTCTGAATAAAAGTTATAGCCCTATTACTTAGCTTTCAAACCCAATAAATAACATACAAAATGGAGTACTAGATAATAAGTTATAACAGTTTAAGTGAACATTGCTCATCAATTTCCAGTAAGGAACATTCAAGATAATCGCATTCAATTTTTACCAAATTAAATCCTAAGTCTAGCAAACATGCATCCCCAAGATTTTCATCACAAAATAATATCAATTCAGAATTATAAACATGCCAAATAATTAAATCATGCAAATAAAAAAAAAATAAAATAGGCTATTGACTTAGGTTATGCACAAACTTCTCTTTTTCTCTTTTCTTTCTCTTTACTTCTCTTTCTCCTTTCCTTTGCTCCTTTGAGCTAAATTCTTGTCACTTTGAGTTCCTAAAGTTCATAAACAGATTTTTAAAACTTTATAAACCTAATCTCTCTCTTTCTTCTTACTATTTTAAGCTTTCTTAAGCATGAAAATGGAATTTTCCATGCCTTTCTCTCTCTTTTTTCTCACTTTCTCTTCTTAGAACAAGGTTTGGTTATGGCTGTCCAAGGGAAAAATGTGGATGGTTTAGAGAATAGAGTGTTATAGATGTCAGGATAAGGAAGAAGGATGAGTAATTAAGAGGAAAAAGACAAAATTAATCAATACTTTGACACATAGGCTATAAAAATCTAGATATTTTCCTTAGGTAATTAATATGTTCATCTTCCTTTGATGTATGATAAGAGGAATGTGGAAGACAATGATGGGAAATTCTAGATACAAAGGATTAAGAAAGAAGAAGAAATAATCAAGAAGAAAATGACAAAGGTTATTAAGATGGGAGGGACACCTAAGCATCAATCTAGAAACATTCATTAATGTTAAATGCATGTATTTTAATTAGCTTATTAAACTTTGCCACTTGGTGTGTTATGCTTCAAGAAACGTGGAAGACACTTAATGATGGAAAAATTCTAGATCAAGGGTGATAATTAAGAAAGGATAAGCACTAAAGAACAAAGTGACAAAATTACATAATTAATGGAGACACCTAAGCATTTTCTAGAAACTTTTCATTAATTTCTAATTCATGTATGTCAATTGACTTCTTAAAATGTGCCACTTGGTGTGGCTAACCTCCATATGCATTTTATATCCCAATTCATGCATTTAATTGATGATTATCCCAATAAATCCTCAAATTTTTGGTAAATTGCAAATTGACCCCTAAACTTTTCAAAATTTTGCAATTTAGTCTTTTACCGAAATTTAACATCTTTAAATATTTTGACCACATTATTAGATATTTTCCATACTTAATTACCATTATTTTCATTATTTTTTGATAAAAAGTCCAAATTTAGATTTCGGTCAAACCGACGAGTCGATTTAACAACTCGCGTGACTTTAGTCTAAATTAGAGGATATGACATTCTCTCCCCCTTAAAATAAATTTCGTCCTCGAAATTTTTACCTGTTCATTCTTTGTTGAACATCTGAGGATATTGCTTCTTCATGACTTTTTTGCTCTCCCATGTGGCTTCTTGAGTAGCATGATTTCGCCATAGCACTTTAACTAATGGAACTTTCTTGTTTCGTAAAACTTTTTCTTCCCGTGCTAATATAGCCACTGGTTCCTCTTCATACTTCAATTCGGTCTGCACTTCTATCTCCTCAGTTGGAATAACATTAGTTGGATCAGACCTATATCTCCTTAGCATCGACACATGGAAAACATTATGGATTTTATCCAACTCTGGTAGAAGTGCTAACCGATATGCCACTGATCCGATTCATTCCAAAATCTCATAAGGACCAATGAACCTCAGACTTAACTTTCCCTTTTTACCGAATCTTAATACTTTCTTCTAAGGTGAAACTTTAAGAAACACCTTATCTCCCACAGCATACTCTATATCCCGCCTCTTAAGGCCAACATATGATTTCTGTCGATCTTGAGCTACTTTCAATCTTTCTTGGATAATTTTAACCTTTTCTTTTGTTTGTTGCACTAACTCTGGCCCTATCAACTTCTTTTCACTCAATTCAGTCCAACAGATAGGTGTCCTGCATTTTCTTCCATACAATGCCTCATACGGAGCTGTGCCTATGCTCGTCTGATGGTTGTTGTTGTAGGCAAACTCCATAAGAGGTAAATATCTATCCCAACTTCCCTCAAATTCAAGCACACAACTTCTCATCATATCCTCTAACAACTGAATAACTCTCTCCGATTGTCCATCCGTTTGCGGATGAAAGGCCGTGCTGAAATTGAGTCGAGTTCCCAAAGCTTGCTGTAGACTTTTCTAGAATTGTGAAGTAAATCTGGGATCTTTATCATATATGATGGACATTGGCACTCCATGCAATCTCACTTACATAAATTTCAGCTAGCTTGTTCAATGAGTAGTTCATTCTGACTGGTAAGAAGTGTGCTGACTTCGTCAATCGATCCACTATCACCCACACTGCATCATGCTTTCTCTGAGTCATTAATAAACCAGACACAAAATTCATCGTGATTCTTTCCCATTTCCACTCTGGAATCGGTATTGGTTGCAGCAATCCTGTGGACAACTGGCGTTCTGCTTTCACTTGTTGACAAGTTAGACATTTAGCAACATATTTAGTGATATCCTTCTTCATCCCTGGCCACCAATATTGAGTTTTCAAATCTTGATACATCTTGTTCCGGCCAGGATACATGGTATATACCGTTTCATGTGATTCTTTTAAAATATCAGACTTCAGCTCTTCTACACCAGGCACACAAATCCTATTCTTGAAGTACACTGTGCCATCCTCTTTCAATGAAAAATCAGGCTTTTCTCCCTTTTTCACTGCCTCGACTATCTCTACTAACTTTTCATCTTGCTTCTGAGCATCTTTGATCCTTTGCATCAAAGTAGATTGTATTCGCATCTCAGCTAAAATCTTCCTACTTAGTGCATCTGCAACCACATTAGCTTTTCCTGGCTGGTAGTCGATCACACAGTCATAATCTTTAATCAACTCTAACCATCTTCGTTGTCTCAGATTCAACTCTTTCTGTGAGGGAAGATACTTCAGACTTTTATGATCTGTATAGATATAACATCTTTCCCCATACAGATAATGTCTCCAGATCTTAAGAGCAAAAACTATAGCAGCTAACTCCAAATCATGTGTCGGATAGTTAAGCTCGTGAGGCTTAAGTTGTCTTGAGGCATAAGCAATCACCTTTCCTTTTTGCATAAGAACACAGCCTAAACCATTATGACAAGCATCACTGTACACAACAAAGTCTTTTCCTGGAATAGGCTGAGTCAAAACTGGTGCTTCAGTCAACATTGCCTTCAGCCGATCAAAACTTGCTTGACACTTGTCTGTCCACTCGAAACGAACCTCTTTTCGTACCAGTCGTGTCAAAGGAATCGCTAATGATGAAAATCCCTTCACAAACCTCCTATAATATCCGACTAATCTGAGGAAACTTCTCACTTCTGTCACATTTCATGGTGGTTTCCAATTAAGAATAGCCTCAATTTTACTTGGATCAACCCGATTACCTTCTGCTGAAATTACATGACCTAGAAAACTGACTGCTTCAAGCCAAAACTCGCACTTAGATAGCTTTGCATACAACTGCTTCTCCCTCAATGTTTGCAGCACTATTCTGAGATGTTGATCATATTCTACTCAGTCTCTAGAGTAGACAAGAATGTCATCAATAAACACTACTACAAATTGATCAAGGTATGGCCTGAACACTCAGTTCATCAGGTCCATAAAAGCTGCTGGTGCATTCTTCAATCCAAAGGACATAACCAGGAACTCATAATGACTGTAACGAGTCCTGAATGCTGTCTTAGATACATCTGACTCTTTTATCTTCAGTTGATGATACCCCGATCGAAGATCTATCTTCGAAAATATGGCTACACCTTTCAATTGGTCAAATAAGTCATCAATCCTAGGCAGTGGGTATTTATTCTTAAGAGTCACTTTATTAAGCTGCCTGTAATCGATGCAAAGACGAAGAGTGCCATTTTTCTTCTTGACAAATAATACTGGAGCACCCCATGGTGATACACTGGGTCATATAAAACCCTTATCTAACAACTCCTGCAACTGTACCTTTAGCTCTTTCAACTCTGCTGGTGCCATCCTATATGGTGTAATGGAAATAGGGGTGGTGTCAGGTACCAAATCGATAGCAAATTCAAATTCTCTATCCGACAGTAACCCTGGCAACTCCTCTGGAAATACGTAGGGGAACTCACTAACAGCAGGAAATCCACCAACTTCGGACTTGCTTTTTCCATATCAACCACATACGCTAAGTATGCTTCACATCCCTTATTGATGAGTTTCTGGGCTTTCAACACTGATATCATATCGTCTGGGTATCTTCTATCCTCACCCATCACCACTATCTCATCTTGTTCTCAAATTTTGATAATCATCTATCTTTTTCCACAATCCACTACCACTCCATAACGAGCCAACCAATCCATTCCCAAGATCACTTCGAACTCATGGAATGGTAATTCTATCAAGTCTGCTGGGAATTGCCTTCCTTGAAATTCAACTGGGCAACCCCTAAACACCTTGCTAACCCTCACACTGTGCCCTAACAGGTTAGTCACAATAATCTCAAATTCTAGAGTTTGTGGTTCTAAACCCTCTCAACCTGGTGGTGGTGTGCATATGTATGAATGCATCGACCCCGGATCTATCAATGCATGTATGTCAAAGCCAAAAAGAAGGAATTTACCAATTAAGACATCCAGTGCATCTTGCTCCTCTCGGCCTCGCATGGCATATGCCCTGGCTGGGGCAGCTCTACTACCTTCTGGCGTCTCAACTGTCTCTGATCTAAACTGACTGGGCCTTGATCGGCTTCCTCTGCCTTGCCTTCGGCCTCGACCTCTGCCTTGCCCAGAAGCCTGTGTCTGCATCAGCTTAGTGCTCTCCGAACCTCTGTCATACTGTAACAAGGGACAATCTCCCCTCATATGGTCTTTAGAGCCATATCAAAAACACGCTCCTATCATCCACCAACACTCTCCGGGATGAGCACGGCCGTAATGTTGGCCTTCTGGTAGGGGTAGAGATCTATATGGTGTCTGTGTCGGTGCACTGGCTGCCGAAAAAACAGATCTCGCGGGTTGTCCCCACCTAAAAGAAGAAGGCCTGTTGGAACCCCCAGCCTGAAATCGGCCACTGAAAGATGTAGCTCTTTTTCCACTCGACTGTACTCTACCTGGTTGTGATATGGGCCTCTTGAACCTTCTATCTTTGTGTTGACTGTTGTGTGGCTAGAACTCTCTCAACAGTTCTGGCAGATGCTAGCAAAGAAGGAAAACTCATCAGATGTAGAGCTGAGACTTGTAGCTTGATTGAGTCTCTCAATCCATCTTCAAATCGTCGGCACTTATCTACCTCAGTGGATACAATGCCTCCAGCATACTTGCAAAGATGTGTGAATTCTCTTTCATATTTTGTTACCGATAAGTTTCCTTATTTCAGCATTAAAAGCTCTATTTTCTTGTCGTCTGTATAGATAGGAGGAATATACTGCTCCTTAAACTTTTCTAGAAAGAACTCCCATGTCATAGGGTCAGGAGCCTCTGTGCTCTGTGATTCAGATCACCACCAGTCATATTCATGCTCTTATAGTAAAGATACTGCATACTCATATTTATGCTCATTTGTGCAATGCATCTGATAAAAAACTCTCTCTACCCATTCTAGCCAAAACTCTGCCACTGAAGGGTCATCTTCCCGTTTACCATAGAAATCGAGTGCCCCTAACTTCCTCAGTCTCTCAAATTGTAATCCTGATGAGGCTGGTTGTGATGCTTTTTGTAGCAAATCTATCATGTTCCTCATAAGCTCTATTTGTCCTGTGCCAGCAATAGACTGCCCTCTTGATAGGCTAGCACTGGATCTAGATACAATAGATTGGCGACGACTGGGTTGCGATGAAGCCCGTGTTTCAGTAGGCTAATTACTTTCGCCTCCTTCGGCCACAATATGTCGTGACCCTGAAGCCATACTATACCTATATCATAAAATAACGGCCCCAATCAGTAAGCAACAACTTTAATACTTAATTGTGGGTACACACATATCATAATTATTTTTGAAAACCATTTTAAAATCCCAAACTGCCCAAACCGGGCTTTAATACCAAAATCCAGAAACACCAACCTGGTGCTCTGATACCAAAAACTATAACACCTCCTCACCCCAGCAACTCATGCCCGAATGAGGGTGTGCTATACTGACTTCATAGATTAAATTATCATTATATAAGTTATATATAAAGCAAAATCACTCATACATACTTTTTTTTATTTCCAATATTCACTATTTATTTACCTTGCATTTATAAAAGAAATATAACATAAAAGTTAAACTACCTTTTTATATAGTAACATGTTCTTTACAAAACATACTGTTTATTTTACAAATACTACAAAATAAAATTTACATGATAATACACAAAAGTTGTGTAACCCATGATGTGTGCAACAAGCTGCTTTACTGGATTAGGTCACCATTGGCTTTGTCTACTATCTTTTATTTATTCTTTACTAAATCTGCGTGAGAAAAACTCCCACTCTAAGCTCTTGGCTTAGTGGTGCATATAAATAAGGCAATAAACTATTTTTAATATCACATGCATTGTCATATAACAATTTATGATCAAATCATGCAAACATACATTTTATAATATTCTAGTATGCACAACATCAATTTATTGTATCACATTTTGTTTAACATAATCAAATCATCATTCTCATGCAAATAATGGTATTTTAGCATGTATAGACATCAAATTATATTATATTATCTCATACTTATTTATTTTATTACCACCTTATTGTATAACACTAAATCTTCTTTTTATCCATGCCACAATTCATGATTCCATTTTTATTTTCAATAATTCTTTTATGTTGCATAACTACTTTATTTATGTTTTCATTTATATCCAGGACACCTATAAACCACTGACTCGAATAACAGTGTTGCATCCAAACACTTAGGAGTGCCACCTGGGCAATATGATGTGCGTAGATAACCGTGCCAAACTCGGCAAAGATAACCGTGCCAAACTCGTCGTAGATAATAATGTCATACCCGGCATAAATAACAGTGCCAAACCCGACGTAGATAACATTTCCAAACCCAGCATAGATAATCATACCATTAATGGATTTAATCATTTTAATCATACTCCCCCCTATTTGGCATGCCAAACTATCCTAAGTTGGTTATAGTTAAGTGTTCTAGGGCTTATACAATTTCATTAAAATTCATAAAAATTAATTTCATACTTTTCATGCATGTAATATCTCAAAATAATCACATAATCACTCAATTAAAATAATATTTACATAATATAACAAAAATCTCATCATTTTGCTCATTTCATTCCTCAATTCACATGCTGCCCTGTCACTGGCAGATTCTGTTCTCTGTTTTGGACCTTAATTTTGGTCCTATTATGTTCTGAATTTAGTTACATGATCTTCATAAAAAATTTAGATATGGGTCGTAGCTTTAATATTCAACTTGAATCACTTAATTCTGAGTTCTGTATCAAAATATATGATAATATTAACACTTACTGGGCACTGATAATTCTGCCCAGAATTTTCTGGATAGATTCTAAGTCTACCTTTTTATGAATTTTTCTGGAAAATTACAGATATATTAAGATATTATGGTCTAAATAACAATTGTGGCCCTATGTATTAGATTTCAAACCAAACAAATAACACACAAATCCAAGCTCCATAACTCAATTTATAACAGTTTAAGTACTTACTGCTCATAATTAACAATTCTGCCCAGAATTTCTAGACAGATTCTATGTCCGAGCTTTATGAATTTTTCTGGATATTTACAGAAATATTCAGGTTTTATGGTTTGAATGAAAGTTATAGCCCTATTTCTTATCGTTCAAATCCAATAAATAACATACAAAACTGAGTTCCAGATATTAAGTTATAAAGTGAACACTGCTCATCAATTTTCAGCAAGGAACATACAAGATAATCACATTCAATTTTTACCAAATTAAATCCTAAGTCTAGCAAAAATGCATCCCCAAGATTTTCATCACAAAATAATATCAATTCAGAATTATTAACATGCCAAATAATTAAATCATGTAAATAAAAAAAATAAAATAGGCTATTGTCTTACGTTATGCACAAACCTCTATTTTTCTCTTTTCTTTCTCTTTACTTCTCTTTCTCCTTTCCTTTGCTCCTTTGAGCTAAATTCTTGTCACTTTGAGTTCCTAAAGTTCATAAACAGATTTTTAAAACTTTATAAACCTAATCTCTCTCTTTCTTCTTACTATTTTGAGCTTTCTTAAGCATGAAAATGGAATTTTCCATGTCTTTCTCTCTCTTTTTCTCATTTTCTCTTCTTAGAACAAGGTTTGGTTATGGTTGTCCAAGGAAAAAACATGGATGGTTTAGAGAATAGAGTGTTCTAGATGTTAGGATAAGGAAGAAGGATGAGTAATTAAGAGGAAAAAGACAAAATTAATCAATACTTTGACACATAGGCTATAAAAATCTAGATATTTTCCTTAGGTAATTAATATGTTCATCTTCCTTCGATGTATGATAAGAGGAATGTGGAAGACAATGATGGGAAATTCTAGATACAAAGGATTAAGAAAGAAGAAGAAATAATCAAAAAGAAAATGACAAAGGTTATTAAGATGGGAGGGACACCTAAGCATCAATCTAGAAACATTCATTAATGTTAAATGCATGTATTTTAATTAGCTTATTAAACTTTGCCACTTGGTGTGTTATGCTTCAAGAAATGTGGAAGACACTTAATGATGGAAAAATTCTAGATCAAGGGTGATAATTAAGAAAGGATAAGCACTTAAGAACAAAGTGACAAAATTACATAATTAATGGAGACACCTAAGCATTTTCTAGAAACGTTTCATTAATTTCTAATTCATGTATGTCAATTGACTTCTTAAAATGTGCCACTTGGTGTGGCTGGCCTCCATATGCATTTTATGTCCCAATTCATGCATTTAATTGATGATTATCCCAATAAATCCTCAAATTTTTGGTAAATTGCAAATTGACCCCTAAACTTTTCAAAATTTGCAATTTAGTCCTTTACTGAAATTTAACATCTTTAAATATTTTGAACACTTTATTAGATATTTTCCATACTTAATTACCATTATTTTCATAAATTTTCGATAAAAGTCCAAATTTAGATTTCGGTCAAACCGACGAGTCGATTTCACAACTCGCGTGACTTTAGTCTAAATTAGCAGATATGACACATATCTAGTCCAAATGTTATTAGTTCTTATCTATGAGATTCATTACCCTAATTAGATATGTCCTTGAAGACCTTCTTCAAGACTTGTCCAACTTGACCAAGGATTTCTAAGTAATGATCCCTACAAGAGGCCATATGTATACTCTCCTTCTCTCAAGTGTGGTGAATGCTTTATTGACTACTTAACTACCTTCAAATACCTCATTCTATACCCAATCACCACCTTATAAGCGACCTCTTTAGAGGCAATAAGAAATGAAGTCAAAGTATAGGATTCAGTATCCAAGATAACCTTAAGCATTTCAAGACTAAAGATACTTGCACCATTGCTATGACTGTCTAATAGCAAGTCATCTAATGTATTGGCTACTCTTAACAAGCATCCACATGTTAACTCTAAATATCTCATGCTTTCAGCTTATGAGATTAATTGCTTAACCTAGTCAAGAAGTATAACATGTGCTAATCTATCTAGATTAACAATGTCCTATTTTTTAATCCTACAACTAGGGATTATTTAGGTATAAACTCAATTACACATGATAGGAATCTTATCATCATGATCTCATCATGAATTCCTTTATGCTATGTTACATACCAAGGACTTCATTAAACGGTTTAAGATCTATATCAATTAATATGCAATGAAAACCATATAATGGAAAATGGCTTTTATTAATAATAAATAGTACATCAAGTGCCTAAGGTGATTGCCTTTTCAGCACCTCTTTAACAATCTCCCACTTGCGCTAAAGCCAATCGCCTTTATATATTATACCATAAACAAGTACATGACTATCATGTTTCTTTTGAAGAAGTGGCTTAGTGAGAGGATCATCTATATTATTATCAGTGGGAACTCTTTCAATCATTACATCATGTCTACTAATGATTTCCAAAGTCAAATGGCAATGTATAACTACACATTGAGACCTTTGATGAGACTGTGGTTCCTTTGCTTATGCAATGGCTCCATTGTTATCTTAATACCAAGGTATTAGATCAACAATGCTAGGAACCACATCCAATTTTTTGATAAATTTTCTTATCCAAACTACTTCTTTAGCTGCCTTAGAAGCTGCAATGTACTATGTTTCGGTTGTAAAATCTGTAGTGATCTCTTGTTGGAACTCTTCGAATTGACAGCCTTGTCATTTAATGTGAAAACATAATCTGACTAGGATTTGGAGTCATCCTTGTCAGTTTGAAAGCTGGCATCCATATACCTACTTACCTTAAGCTCACCCTCTCCATAAACCAATAGTGCATCCTTAGTTCTTCTCAAGTACCTAAGGATATTCTTGACAACTACCTAATGCCCTCACCAAGATCTGATTGATATTTGCTCGTGACACTCAGTGTAACACCACATCTTATGCATTTAAGTATAACCTATCTCTGTATTAAATAATCACACATAGCATGCCGAAAAAACAAAATGTCATGTTAATAGTGATAGTAAATTTTTTTTATATCCTGTAATATCATTCAATGACTTTGCAAGTCTCATATCCTATAGTTTCATTCAATGACTTGCAAGTCTCATATCCTGTAATATTATTCAATGACTTTGTAAAGTTAACACTGAGGTTTTCAACACAATATAATATATCACATATATTAAAACATAAACTTTACACATAAGTATTTACGAGTTGATTTCATTTATACATTTATAAACTCATTCCAAAATGACTATACATATTCAACCACGTAAATACAAAACATACACGACATATTTTCATGCTTGTGTGGAATGCAAGGAGAGAGAATGATGAGGCTCGGCCAGTGACCTGTGCTCCATGTCTTCTATATACTACTCAAAATGAGCTCTCACTTTTCTTTACCTGAAAAATGATGCAAATTGATTAGTTGCGGCTCAGTGAGAATAATCATCCAATGAGCTCTAAAGTACCAAACAACTCATAGTAATAAATCACAAATCCAATATATAACATATATTCCATTCCATTCATCAGTATCATATAAGTTTCAATAAAGTTGAAACATATAATCATTACTCTTTATGTATGAAAATGCTTTGCTTGTTTCATTTTGTTGTAACTAAGTTAAACAGATATTGCCCCTGGTTTCCATGTGAACATTTTCCATATGAACATTTGCATTTGCATTTGCATTTGCTAGCTAGCTTGATCATTTGTTTCATTTACACATTTGTTGGGCCATAGGCCTTTTCTTTTGCTTTGTAATACCAATTAACCAGTCACAATGCCTTTTAAGTCCATATGCATATGCACTTATACTTAAGCATTCATCAACCATTGTATCTTACCACATATAACATACATATACCGCATATATGCTTCATATGCCATGCATATACCTTGTATATACTATACATATACCATGTATATATATCACATATGTCAAACATATACCTCAAATATCCCACGAGTATACCATTTGTATGTACCACAATGTCAAAAATTATCCATCATCATATTATCAAGGACCAATCATGACAATCATATGAATCACATAGCAAGCAACATTCATTTGCACTAAAGAATTCAATTGATAATTAGACTCACCTTTCTCCTTTGATTCCGACCCCTAACTTATTGTCTATCTGCTCCTTGTGGGTCTCCAATATGTTGCGATCCTAATATAAAAATATAATCAATTAACTTATGATTAGGGAGACTTAATGTGGCTTAAACAAATTAATATGCATTGTTCATATTAATAGTTAAGATTTTTCATATGAGACAGTGTTACCTTATGAGACTCTTTAGCCTATAACTTTTTCTATACTTGCCCAATAAATCGGATTCTTATTCCTAATTAAACGTAACATATAATTATGTAATATATTAAAATTTCAGACCAATTGGATCATTGTACAATGTTTGGTGGAATTTCAAATTGTGTTCTGTTTTCTGCCTTTAGGCAGTTTCAGGGTACCCACTTTGGTTCATCATAACTTATAATCTATAAGTCATATTTTAATGAAACTTTACAGACCTTATATGGGTTAAAATGGAACATTTTTTGTGTTCACAACTTTTATCAATTATGTCTCTAAGGTCTTGAAATTATAAAACTATTTCACTGGTCTAGAATAGAATTGGCTTCCGGACCAGTATGACTTCCAAAGGCCATAACTTAGTCTATACATAACATATAAAGCTGAAATTAGTACCAACATTTAGCTAAGACATATACCTACAATTTAATGTTTTGATGCTTTACATAATCTAGCTCTTAAGAGCTCAAAGTAGCCAAACATGTTTCTGGATCTGCCCAGGGCACTCAGTTGGCAGTTCAAGTCATGGAACAGTCATGGTTCCATTCACCAGAACTCAACATTTACAAGACCTATGAATCTGAAATTGGGTATACAAATACATAACATATATATATACAAATTTTAGGTTTTGAGCGACTTTAAATAATGGCTTTATCATATTCAAAGCAAACAAACACAGTGGCTAACTTACTTAGGGTTCACATCCGGAATAGTTTCAGTACAAATAGGATATGTCATTCTATATACAACATCTTACACAACGGTTTACTTATACATAAATCTAAGACATAAAGGAACAACTTTTGTGTTTTAAACTTTTCAAGAATCAATTTCTATTAATATCAAAATCGGGATGCAATTCAGTGCCTATTAATGAACCTTAGCAACTTAAATCAACCTTATAGCAATAAGAATTGATTACTTACCAAGAACAAACTTGCAAGGGATCAATTTGCCTTAAAAATCAAATGAAACAAGGAATAATTGAGTTCTGGAATGGAGGAAGATGAAGGGGTTGAAGTGAGGAGGCAGAAATGGGGGAGGAAGATAAAGCTAACTTTTTGTTTGTCTTTTTATCTTTTTCTCTTCATCTCTTCTCTTTTCTCTTTTCTTTTCTTTTCTCATCTCTTTTCTCTTCTCCTTTCTTTTATTTTCCTTTTGTTTCATTTTGATTTTATTTTTTCTATATTATTATTATTATTATTATTATTATTTACATATATTTATAATTCCACTAATTGATACAATAATACAGCTTAATCATTTGGCACGATTTAACTAAATTAACAATGTAAATGTTTAATAATCTTAATCTAATCATTTTACTTACTTTAATTTAGTCACCTTATTCAATTTATTTCTAATGCTTTGTTATCCTCATTTAGGTTATAAGTACACACGTGCAACTCGATACAATTGCCAAATACTAGGACACGTAGCTAGTGCGTGCCATGAACTTGTTTCTAAGAAAATATGTAACCTCCTTGACCTTCCCCACATGCATTTCATTGAACATAAGAATCTTGCATACAATTCAATTGAACACGCGCATTTCATACGTATTTTCGTACGGACAAGTTTATGACACGCACTAGCTACGTGTCCTAGTATTTGGCACTTGTATCGAGTCGCACTTGTGTAATTATAACCTAAATGAAGATAACAAAGCATTAGAAATAAATTGAATAAGGTGACTAAATTAAAGTAAGAAAAATGATTAGATTAAGATTAGTAAACATTTACATTGTTAATTTAGTTAAATCGGGCCAAATGATTAAGCTATATTATTGTGTGAATTAGTGGAATTATAAATATATGTAAATAATAATAATAATAATATAGAGAAAATAAAATGAAAATGACACAAAAGAGAAATAGAAGAGAAGAGAAATGAGAAATGAGAAGAGAAAAGAGAAGAGAAGAAGAGAAAATGACAAAATGACAAAAAAAACAAAAGGTTGGCTTTATCTTTCTTCCTCATTTCTGCCTCCTCACTTCAGCCCCGAATTCTTCTTCAATTTCCTCCATTTCAGACTTCAATTATTTCTTGTTTCACCTAGTTTTTGCACCAAATTGATCCCTTGCAATTTCGTTCTTGGTAAGTAATCAATTCTTATTGCTATAAGGTTGATTTCAGTTGCTTAGGTTCAATATTAGGCACTGAATTGCACCCCGATTTTGATGTTAATAGAAATTGATTCTGGAAAAGCTTAAAACACAAAAGTTTTTATTTTATGTCTTAGATTTATTGATATGTAAATATTGTTTCATGATGTGGTGTATATAATGAGATATCCTCTTCGTACTGAAACTGATCCAGATGTGAACTCTAACCAAGTTAGCTACAGTGTGGTTTGATTTAGAATATGTTAAAGCCATTATTTGAAGTCTCTCAAAACATAAAAGTTGTATATATATGTGTTATTTATCTGTATACCAACTTTCAGATTTATAGGCCTTGTAAATTGTGAGTTATGGTGAATGGAACCATGACTGTTCCATGTTTTGAACTGCCTATTGAGTGCCCTGGGCAGATACAGTAAATGGTTTGGCTAATTTGAGCTTGTTAGAGATAGATTATGTACATGATCAAAACATTAAAGTTATAGGTATATGTCATAGCTAAATGTTGGTACTAATTTCAGATTCATTGGTTGTGTATACACTAAGTTATGGCCTTTGGAAGGAATACTGTTGCGGAAGTCAATTCTATTCTGGACCAGTAAAAGTTTTGTTATAATTTGAAACCCTTAGAGACATAATTGATAAAAGTTGTAAACATGAAAATGTTCCAAATAAACACATATAAGTTTCTGTAAATTTTCATTAAAATAATACTTATATATTATAAGTTATGATGAACCAAAATGAATACCCTGAAACTGCCTAAAGGCAGAAAACAAGGCAGAAAACAGAATACTCTTAGAAATTCCACCACATATTTTACAATGATCCAATTGGTCTGAAATTTGAATATGTTCTATAATTATATGTTATTTTTAATTAGAAGCAAGAATCAGATTAATTGGTCAAGTATAGAAAAATTTATAGGCTAAACAGTCCCATAAGGTCACACTGCCTCATAGGAAAAATTTTAACTATTGACATGAACAATGCATATTAAATTGTTTAACCCACATTAAGTCTCCCTAATCATGAGTTAATCGATTATGTTTTCATATTAGGCTCGTAACATAGTGGAGACCAACAAGGAGCGGATAGACAATAAGTTAGGGGTCGGAATCAAAGGAGAACGGTGAGTCTAATCATCGATTGAATTCTTTAGTGCAAATGATTGTTGCTTGCTATATGATTGTCATGATTTGCCCTTGATAATATGATGATGGATAAATTGTGACATTGTGGTATACATAAGTGGTATACTTGTGATATATTTGAGGTATATGTTTGACATATGTGATATATATACAGGGTATATGTATAGTATATGCGAGGTATTATGTGGCATATGTGGCATATATGCGGTATATGTATATTATATATGATAAGATGCATTGGTTGATGGATGCATAAGTACAAGAGCATATGCATATGGACATAAATGGCCTTGTGACTGGTTAATCGATATTGTAAAGCAAAAGAAGAGGCCTATGGCCCAACAAATGTGCAAATGAAACAAATGATCAAGCTAGCTAACAAATGATCAAGCTAGCAATTGCAAATGCAAATGTTCACATGACAAATGTTCACATGGAAACCCGGGGCAATGTCTCTTTAACTTGGTCACAACAAAATGAAATAAGCAAAGCATTTGCATCTGTAAAGAGTAATGATTATATGTTTCAACTTTGTTGATATTTATATGATTCGGATGAATGGAATACATGGTATGTGTTGGATTTGTGATTTATTACCATGAGTTGTTTGGTACTTCAGAGCTCATTTGATGGTTATTCTCACTGAGCCGCAACTCATCAATTTGCATCATTTTTCAGGTAAAGAAAAGTGATAGCTCATTTTGAGTAGCGTATAAAAGACATGGAGCACAGGTCACTGGCCGAGCCTCATCACTCTCTCTCCTTGCATTCCACACAAGCATGAAAACATGTCATCTGTATTTTGGACTTATATGTTTGAATATGCATTGGCACTCTAGATTAGTTTTGAAATGTATAAATGGAAACAACCCGTAATCCTTTGGATGTAAAGTTTATGTTTTAATATATGTGATATGTTGTATTGTGGTTTTTAATGTTGACTTGCAAAGTCATTAGTTGATTTTACAGGATATGATATGAAAAAAAATTTACTACCAATGTTATCAGGGTATTTTCTCTCTCCAACATGTAGTGTGTGATTATTTGATACATAAATAGGTTATACTTAAATGCATATGATGTGGTGTTACATTTTTGGTATCAGAGCAGGGATAGGTTTCATGGGAACATACATATGCATAAGAGCATGATAACATATGCATCCTATGTGTTGAACATTATGTAGTGACATAATTTCATCTATTTTAGGGACATCATAAGACATGATTCACCAAGGAGGGAGAGACCGGCTGAAATGCATTCTCATGAGGCATCACCTCATTTATATAAAGATCAACCAGAACTAGGAGCTAGAGCTCCAGCACATGCATCACAGTCATCTCATGCAGAGGCACCTTATGAACACCCAGATCAGGAAGTGCATGGTCTTGAAATGTACAAGGAAAGACGTTATGACAAGCTGAGGAAACATGGTGCAACTGATTTCAATGGCACAACAGACCTAGCAAAAGCTGAAACATGGTTGAAAAGGACACAGAGAGTACTAAATATGATGAGATGTACCCCGGATGAGAAATTCGATTATGCAGTATCCTTGCTTCAAGGCAATACTTATGAATGGTGGGAGACAGTCCCCGACAGTGATGCACAACCACCGGTGTTGACATGGAATGATTTCCTCCTGGAATTTCAGAACAATTATATGCCTGAAGCATATAAAGATGAGAAGAGGAAGGAATTCCTGAATCTGAAATAGGGGAATATGTCTATTGCGGAGTATGAAGTACAATTTAACAAACTTTCCCATTATGCCACCTTCATGGTCTCTAGTGAAAGAGACAAATGCAGGAAGTTTGAAGAGGGCCTCAAATATGAGATCAGAAACAGAATTACAACTACTAATCTTGATAGTTATGCCAGGCTCAGAGCTGCTGCAATCAGAGTTGAACGGTTAATGAAAGAAGCTGGGGAACAAGAAATAAAAAGGCCATCACGTGAATTCTTTGGTGAGTCTAGCAGAAGGTTGGGGAAAAGAGGTAGATATATGCCTGCACAATCTGGTAACAGAAGTGGGTACTCCAGTTCTAGAGGTCGAGGAATGACTTTCTCTTACCCAGGCAGAGGGCAGAGCCAATATGTTGAACAGAGGCCCACATGTAGTCATTGTGGCAGACAGCATACGGGCGAATGTAGAAGGCTCACAGGAGCATGTTATTTTTGTGGATCGATGGAGCACATGTATAGAGACTGTCCAAATAGAGCCAAACTAGCAGAGACCAGTAGAGGCAGAGGAGTGTCTGAGACTACTGTTGAGGCACCGATGGTCTACCCTACTAGTGGGACACAAGGTAGAGTAAGAGGCAGGGGCAGGACTGGTACAATGGGTAGAGGAGTGACCAGATCTGAAGGTCAGAGTTCTAGACCCCCTACTCAGGCCAGGGTGTTTGCTATGACTAGACAGGAGGCGGTGGATGCTCCTGAAGTAGTTACCGGTAATATTTACATTTATGATATGTCAGCATATGCATTGATTGACCCAGGCTCCACTCACTCATTTATATCATTGCATATGGCATCCAAATTGTATCAAAAGCATGAGCCTTTAGGGATTGAGATAAATGTGAGCACTCCACTAGGGACAACATTGGTTGTGAATAATGTCTGTCGTGATTGCTTGATATGCATTGATAAAGCTGAGTTAATAGCTGATCTGATTTTATTGCCAATATATGAATTTGATGTGATATTAGGAATGGACTGGTTAACTAGACATCATGAAATAGTGAATTTCTTTACTAAGGAAGTAATTTTGGAATCACCAAACCAGCCAAGGGTAGTATTTCTAGGTGAAAGAAAACTTGTGCCTACATGTCTAGTTTCAGCTGTAAAGGCATTTCGAATGATCAAAGGGGGATATGAAGCATATTTGGCATATGTGACTGATACTAGAACCACTGATAGCTTGCTTGAAAATATACCAGTGGTAAGGGAATTTGCTGATGTATTCCCAGATGATCTACCTAGTTTACCACCAGATAGAGAGATAGAATTCACTATTGAACTCGTACCAGGAACAACACCAATATCAAGGCCACCCTACAGAATGGCCCCAGTTGAGTTGAAAGAACTAAGGCCCAATTACAGTAGTTACTTGACAAAGGGTATATTAGACCTAGTGTATCGCCATGGGGAGCTCCAGTATTATTTATTAAAAAGAAAGATGGAACAATGAGATTGTGCATCGATTATAGGCAACTGAACAAAATGATGGTGAAGAACAAATATCCATTGCCTAGGATAGATGATTTGTTTGACCAGTTGCAAGGAGCCCAAATATTCTCCAAATTTGATTTGAAATCAGGCTATTACCAGTTGAAGGTAGCAGAAGCGGATGTTCCAAAGACTGCCTTTCGAACCAGGTATGGACATTATGAATTTTTAGTAATGCCATTTGGATTGACTAATGCTCCAGCTGCATTTATGGCTTTAATGAATAAGGTGTTTCAACCATATCTGGATAGATTTGTGATAGTATTTATTGATGACATATTGGTGTACTCAAAGAATAAGGGAGAACATGAACAACATTTAGAAATTGTGTTACAAACTTTGAGGGAGAAACAATTATATGCCAAATTGAGTAAATGCGAATTCTGGTTAGAACATTTAGTGTTTCTTGGACATGTGGTGTTGGGCAAGGGCATAGAGGTTGACCCAAAGAAAATTGAGGCTATGGTAAATTGGGAAGCTCCTAAAAATATTTCAGAAATGCGTAGTTTTCTGGGTTTAGCTGGATAATATCGCAGATTTGTTGATGGATTCTCCTTAATTGCTAGCCCTTTGACTAAATTGTTGAGAAAGAATGTGCCTTTCAAGTGGACTTCAGAATGTCAAAGGAGTTTTGATGAACTAAAACATAGGCTAACCTCAGCACCAGTGTTAATTATCCCTACAAGTACATGTGGGTTTACAGTATATAGTGATGCTTCTCACCAAGGCTTAGGATGTGTATTAATGCAACATGGTAAGGTGATAGCTTATGCATCTAGGCAACTGAGACCACATGAGATCTCATATCCAGTGCATGATTTAGAACTGGCTGCAGCTGTATTTGCATTGAAGATTTGGAGGCATTATCTGTATGGTGAGACATTCCAGATCTTCACAGACCATAAAAGTTTAGGTTATTTGCTGACAAAAAAAGAGTTAAACATGAGGCAAAGACGATGGTTAGAGCTATTGAAAGATTATGACTGTACAATTGAGTACCATCCAGGGAAAGCCAATGTGGTAGCAGATGCATTAAGTAGGAAAGTCAGTAGCAGTGTAGCTCATTTACAAACATCCTCTTTTCCATATTTGATTCAATTACGATCCATGAATGTTGAATTAAATATGCATGATAGAGGATCACTGATTGCTACTCTTCAAGTTAGACCTATGCTAAAGGAGAGAATTAAAGAAGCACAAAGCAAAGATCCTGAATTATGTGAGAAAATTGATGTGGTAAGGCAGGGAAATAATACAGAGTTTCATTTGCAGAATGATACACTGATGTTAAAGTCACACATATGTGTTCCAGAAACTGAGAACTTGCGTCAGGAAATAATGGAAGAGACACACAATGCACCTTATGCAATGCACCCAGGGATGACAAAGATGTATCACAGTTTAAGGCCTCATTACTGGTGGCCAAGAATGAAGAAAGACATAGCAGAATATGTTTCTAAATGCTTCACATGTCAGCAGATTAAGATTGAACACCAAGCACCAATTGGTAAGTTACATCCATTGCCAGTGCCAGAATGGAAATGGGAGAAAATAACGATGGATTTTGTCTATGGATTGCCAAGAACTCCATGGAAAAATGATGCAGTATGGGTAATTGTTGACAGGTTAACCAAGTCAGCACATTTTCTTCCAATCAGATGGGGATGTACACTCGAGGGTTTGGCAAAGTTATATGTGAATGAGATAGTCAGATTACATGGTATTCCAGTGTCTATTGTGTCTGATAGAGATCCATGGTTTACTTCACGATTTTGGGTGAGTTTACAAGATGCATTGGGAACAAAATTGAACTTCAGTACTGCATTCCACCCATAAACTGACGGACAATCAGAAAGGACCATACAAACATTAGAAGAAATGCTCAGAGCATGTTCTATGGAATTTAAAGGTGCTTGGGATGAATATATAGCATTGATTGAATTTTCTTACAACATCCAGTATCATAGCAGTATCCAGATGGCACCATATGAAGCATTGTATGGCAGAAAGTGTTGAAGCCCTATCATATGGGATGAAGAAGGTGCACGTGCATTAGAAGGGCCAGAGATAGTACAAGATACAGTGGAAAAGATCAAGGTTGTCAAGAACAAGCTAAAGGTAGCGCAGGACAGGCAGAAAAGTTATGCGGATCAGCATAGAAGGGAGATGGAATACGAGTTAGGTGAAAAGGTGTTTCTTCGTGTATCTCCATGGAAAGGGGTAATCCGATTTGGCAAGAAGGGTAAATTGAGCCCAAGATACATAGGACCTTATGAAATTCTTGAGAAGATTGGTCCATTGGCTTATAGGTTGGCAAGAAGGGTAAATTGAGCTCAGATACATAATGTGTTTCATGTGAGCATGCTTAGAAGATATAGGTCAGATCCTACACATGTACTTAAGGATCAAGCCATTGAGATTGCAGAAGACATGAGTTATGTTGAGGAACCAGTGCAAATCATCGGATACAAGACTAAACAACTAAGAAACCGAGAAATACCTTTGGTTAAAGTATTATGGCGTAACCATTTACAGGAAGAGGCAACATGGGAAACAGAAGAAAATATGAAAAAGCAATATCCACACCTGTTTTCAGGTATTAATTTCGAGGACGAAATTTTTAAAAGGAGAGGAGAATTGTAACCTCCTTGACCTTCCCCACATGCATTTCATTGAACATAAGCATCTTGCATACAATTCAATTGAACACGTGCATTTCATACGTATTTTCATAGGGACAAGTTTATGACACGCACTAGCTACGTGTCCTAGTATTTAGCACTTGTATCGAGTCGCACTTGTGTAATTATAACCTAAATGAAGATAACAAAGCATTAGAAATAAATTGAATAAGGTGACTAAATTAAAGTAAGAAAAATGATTAGATTAAGATTAGTAAACATTTACATTGTTAATTTAGTTAAATCGGGCCAAATGATTAAGCTATATTATTGTGTGAATTAGTGGAATTATAAATATATGTAAATAATAATAATAATAATATAAAGAAAATAAAATGAAAATGACACAAAAGAGAAATAGAAGAGAAGAGAAATGAGAAATGAGAAGAGAAAAGAGAAGAGAAGAAGAGAAAATGACAAAATGACAAAAAAAACAAAAGGTTGGCTTTATCTTTCTTCCTCATTTCTGCCTCCTCACTTCAGCCCCGACTTCTTCTTCAATTTCCTCCATTTCAGACTTCAATTATTCCTTGTTTCACCTAGTTTTTGCACCAAATTGATCCCTTGCAAGTTCGTTCTTGGTAAGTAATCAATTCTTATTGCTATAAGGTTGATTTCAGTTGCTTAGGTTCAATATTAGGCACTGAATTGCACCCCGATTTTGATGTCAATAGAAATTGATTCTGGAAAAGCTTAAAACACAAAAGTTTTTCTTTTATGTCTTAGATTTATGGATATGTAAATAGTTTTTCATGATGTGGTGTATATAATGAGATATCATCTTCGTACTGAAACTGGTCCAGATGTGAACTCTAACCAATTACTATTCATTAGTTTCCATTTTGACTTTTCATCTTATTTTTGAATTTGATTCAAATTGAAAAGACTTCAAATGGCAGAAAATAGACATGAAAATATTTTTTGTGAAAAAAAATATTTTTAAGACAACAAAAATTCTCTCAAGAACACTTTCAAAGCTAACACTTTGAATTTGTTCAAACCATTTCTCTTGATAGTTTCTTCATTCTTCACATGGATTATCATTAGAGACATCCTAGTGTGGATTGTTGTGGTTTGCTACAACTCAACAAAGTGATGATTTGAAGAACAAATAAAAATTACAAGGTATAATTTTTAATATTTACATTTATATAAATTAGTTTTAATGGTACAAGTATGATATTTTGTTTTGGGTTTTGAAAAATTTTATTTTTCGCTACGTTTATGAATATGATTCATTCTTCAAAACCCTACATGTACAAGGTCTAATAGCCCACTGACAGGTTCACCTTTTCCACTAAAAGGTGATTTGGCCATCTTTCCTAACAAGCAAGATTCACATATGTCATATGATTCATAATCAAATTGTAATATCCGCTAATTTAGGCCCCGAGTTGCACGTGTCGAGAAGTTGACGCGTTTGACCGATCGAAATCTAAATTCGGATTTTTACAAAAATTGATAAAGTAATGGCTAAATTAAATGATAAATGCCTAATTAAGTGATTATAAAGTTTAAAGAAGTTCATTACAGTAAAGGACTAAATTGCAAAATTTGATAAGTTTTGGGGTCAAATTTCAATTTACCAAAAATTTGAGGATTAATGAGATTAATTGCTAATTAAAAATAGGAAACTTGGACACTTAAAATTGGGTTGGCTGGCCATGAAATTAAAGGAAGAGTATTAATATTGATTAAGTATAAAATTGGAAGAAGATTGTCAAATGGTGGGTCCCACATGAAGACTTTTTGGGTACCCTATTTACGACTTCCTTTTCTTCTTCTTCTACTCTTCATTTTCTACCTCCTTCTCTCTTTTCTCTACCAGTCATGCCAGCTACATCTTTTCCTCCATAGCTCACTTTGATTTCTAGAGAGAGAAAGGAAGAGAAGAGAAGGGAAAGAGCAAGACAAGGTGATCTTCATGTTCCATAACTCCTAAGGAAGCTGGAAAGAGCAAGAAATGGGAAGAAAAATCAAGTTTGGTAGAGAGAGAAAATCTCCAAAGTGGTGATTTAATGAAGACAAGAGTAAGGTAAGAAGCATTTCTTCTTCTTCTTCTTCTTCTTCTTCTTCTTCTTCTTCATCTTTTCTTAAAGGAAGTTTGAATTTTGAGCTCATCCAAGACTTATATGGAAAGAGAGAGAAACTAGGGTTTTGAGAGAGAAAAAGAGAGTTTGGGGTCTTGAGAAAAATCAGATGATAATAATGATTTGTGATATTGTAGGAGTTCCAAGTGACAAGAAACAAGCTCTAAGGAGCAAAGGAAAAGAAAAAGCTACATAGAAGAGTGAAGGAGAAAGATTAAGGTTTGTGCATAACTTAAGGCAATATCCTATTTTTGTTTGAAATAATGCATGCTAAACATGATTTTAGATAAATGCATTTCAAGAATGATGATGATTATGGCATGAAACCATAGGTTTAGACATGTATGAATGAGATAATTGTGTGACATTGAATTAATGATGCATGTTAGAAAATCTTGTACGATCAAGGCATTTATATGGATTAGAAAGTAATAAGTTGAGTAAAGAACCTTAGAAATGCATGAAATAGAATTTGGTATGATTTGGATGATGTTAGAATGAATGAAAAGTGAATATGCAAATTTCCTGCTGAAAGTCACGGGCGTGACTATTGAGTCACGGGCGTGAACTTGAGGGTTCACAATTGTGACTTATGGGTGGAAACAGTACTATTCATTCTAGAAGCGTTCACGGGTTGGAGTCACAGAAGTGAACTTATTCACGGGCATGAATGAGTAATCACGACTGTGTATGCTTTTGGGCGATTCATTTCAGTAGCGTTCACGACTTGGGATTACGGGCGTGAACTAATTCACGGGCGTGAAATTAGTAATCACGACCGTGAATGCTCTGTATTTGTAACTTTGAATGTGGTTATCAAATGAAGAATTCAGGTAAATAAATGAAAGTCATTGCCTATCCAATGAAATAAATTCTGATGCAGATGATAAACATGAGAATATTGATGTACCTAGTCAAATAAATGAAAAGATGTATGAGTATGACTATATGTTTGCAAAGCAAGAAAATTGAGATGTTGATAAATATGAGAATATTGATGTGTTGAAACATGAGAATTATGATTGATGTGAAAATATAAAGAAGCCCATTACTCTAGCTGCGGACTAGAATTAGGATAGATGACATGTCATTAAGGGGGCAAACGGTACCGTACTATTTCTCAACCAATGTGGCTTAAGCTCTGGGAGCGCCATTGGTCTGAGATGCTCTATCAGTGTGGCTTAAGCTTTGGGAGCGCTACTGACTTGAGAAGCTCTGATGAGCACGTGTAAAAGAGGACAAGGTGGCTTAAGCTCGAGGAGCGCCCTTGGTCCGGTTATTCATCTATGATGAAATTATACTCAATCAATATGGCTTAAGCACTAGGAGCGCCATTGATTTGAGAAGCTCTTATGAGCCAGATAGTGGACAGGGTGGCTTAAGCTCTGGGAGCGCTCCTGATCCATAACCCGTATCCAGTCAGTCCAAATTTAGAGTGATGTGGGCAAGATAATGAGGATATGTTGGAAAATAAGAAAAGAAAAGAATAAGAAAATGATAATGATATGAGATCAAGATGTAATGATAAAGAGATTAACAGAGTAATTTACCATCAAGATAAATGAAAATAACATTGTCTATGTGAGCATGAGAGTAATGAGCCTTTAGAGGCAAGATGAATAGTAGTAGAAGAAGCAGAGAGTAATGAGCCTTCAGAGGCAAGAGCTTCGTCGCAACCAAGTCGTCGTCGAGCTGCGGCACCGAGATCTAGTGCCATCTCACTTCGTGAGCATTCAGCTATTAATATGGGTCAGACTGAGCTCATGAGAAATATGATAGATCCTAAGTCAACAAATAGCCGTAGCGCTCCCTTATCCTGGCATGTGTAGTTCGGGTGAGGGAGGCGCTACATAAATGACCCTAAGTCACCATTCTTGTGTAACTTAGTCATGCACCTCTCATTTATATGGCCAAAACGACAATGCCATAAAAATGATGGTTTTAGGTTATCTATCTTTTTTCTTTTTTATTGATTTTGAGGATTGAATTAGACATGTCAAGAATGTAAATTCAATCACATAATATGCCAGTTCCATAAAGAATATCATTAAACCATATAAAGCAACCATTGTCATTAATAGTCAAATGAAAAGCTTTTCCATTTAAACAAGAAACAAAAATAATATTCTTTGTTAAAACTAGAACATAATAACAATTGTTTGATTCTAAAATGAGCTCTTATGGGAGTGTCAATACATAAGTTCTTACGGCTAATGCAGAAACTCCTGCACTATTGCCAATACATAGGTCTGACTCTCCTTTCTTAAGTTGTTTACTATTCCTTAGGTATTACATATTAGTACATGTGTGTGAGCCACATCTGGTATCTAATACCCATGTATTATTAACAGAAACAATATTAACCTCAATAACATAAATACCTGAAGTAGAAGGTGCATCCAATGTCTTATCTTTCTCCTTCTTAAAAGACTTCAGATAGGTCTTGCTATTCCTCTTCCAATGGTCAGTCTTGCAACAATGGAAGCAAGTCCCTTTTGAAGCCGTCTCCTTGCCCATCTTCTTTATCATCAATGTACATTGCATTGGAGATGTGCCCTTTACCATCTTGGAGAGGAAGAGCAACTAGGATATCTCATATCGTTCCATTCGAGCTTGCTCATCGAAATTCTCTCTAAGATGATACACAATGGTATTAGTGTCTATGTTCTCATGCTGCTTTTGAAGCTCAGGAGACATAAAGGCTAGCATAATGCAATCTGCCAACTCACTATCATCCATATGCTTCTTATATGCCAATTGTTCATCAACAAATCCATCATTAGCATGAGGGGAGGGAAACGCTCTTCCAAGACATAGAATTTTTTTTAGTTTTAAGAACTATTCTCAAATTTCTTAGCCAATCAAGGATGTTCAGGCCAGAAAATTTATTGGAATTGAGAATTGAGCGTAAGTTCACGTTTGATGACATAATTCTAGGAACCTAGATGTAAAGAAAGATCATGTTAGAGAATGTGCTAAATGCATGAATATTAGGTCCTTAATAAACATGCATTAGAACTTTAACTATTTTATTGCAAACTCATGGCCCTCACTATGAATCCGAGAGAACCCGTTGGAAGCTCTCCTAGGGGATCAGTATCCAACATCATTAAGAATGATCTTGGGTTTGTCTCACAAGCCATCTTAGGTCAATTGGTAGGTATCTCATACCATTTGCATCATCTATGAAACTATTGAATCACTGGGCTATCAACTTTTGTTATGTGCACATCTCATGTACACTTACCCAACTTTGCCTCTAATTCACATTGACCTTAGGTTTGCCCAAGAAAACTAGTTAAAGTTGGCCCATTAATCATGGAATCATATTTTGATGGTTTGAACATATTTGTGTAGAGCGGGCTTGGGTTTTCCTAATAACCTAGACTCTAAAAGAACTTTGGTTCATGCCATATTAATGGAAGGCATTGACCTTAATATTATTAAAGAGGGATTTCTTTAATTTTAGGTGTCATCATCGAAATTTGGCATGCATAATATATCCATTCATCACATATAGATGTATAAGATAATTACACTAATTATATGGTTATGATTATGGACATAATCTAACATCAATATTTTAAGCCATGAAAGGATTGACTAGGTCTCACCTAGATAGATGCATGAAATTACAACACTAAAATAGAAAACAATTTCCTATTCTAATGCTTATTTGCTTTTGGCACCATATCCTTGGCTTCTTGCTCCTTTGTACTTCAATTCTATTCTAATCTTATATAATCTAGTTAAATAAATTCTTCATAAGAAAGCCTCATATTTCATTTGAGGGGAGTAAGATGAGAAGAGAAATACAGTAGAGAGAATAGAGAAGGTAGGGACTCGCATGCCCTATTTATCAAAAAACAAAATTCCATGCATGATCAATCTCATTGGTCAAATCCGTAATCATACCATCATGTCTTTCCATACACCCTTAGCATTCAATCTCTAATGCATAATTAATGGTAATATATTAAAGTAACAATTAGGTTTCCTTTTGTTTCAACTCTTGAAACATTATTTTGAATGTTGGCCTTTAGTGAAATTCATCATATGTCCATTATTTAATCTCATTAAATAATCACATGAACATTTAGAAACACTTTCTAAAAGGAATTATGAAAATTAGGCATACATTTGATCATATCAAAAAGTTTCCTAAAATTGTCTACTTTGCCAACTAGGATATTACCAATTTAATGCATGCAATAATTAAATCCGAATTTAATAATTAAATCTCATTTCATAATTAAATCTGAATTTAATAATTAAATCTCATTTAATAATTAAATCTCATTTAATAATTAAATCCAAATATGACCAACAGTTATTTAATAATTAATTTACCTTAATTAATTATTAGTTTGACACCAAATAGGATTAAACAATCCTAGTTACAATTACATACTAGAATCCTAGTCAAATTAGGACTTTGAAAACCCTTTTCAAATTCAAATCAAATTCCATTTAAAAATTTCCAAAATTTTCAGAATTCATTCTCATCATTATAAGTAAATTATAATCATTTTAACATAATTAAATTTATTCATTAGACAATCTAAATTATTCATCATTCAATTAGCAAACTAATTACATAAAAATTGCTTAAATTAAATTATACATGAATTATGATTCTTTTGGAATTTAACCACGAATTTAATTTGAATCTAGCATAAAATTGACATTAAAATAGCATCATGACTATCTCATAAAAATGAATTAAGTTTCTGATCATCAAGTTACATGCCATTAAATTAAACAAGACAAAACAGTCTCATAACATGGTAAGGTTCTCAACCTAGTTACATGTTTTGTTTGTTCCATGATCAAAATTTTTTTTTGTATCATCATAGTTGTTTTCCAGAAGTTAAAACACATTTTAATATGTCATAAACATGTTTGATTAATCAAATTAATAAGCCAAATTCGAACAGCCCCTCAAACAACTCAATTGGCACAATTAGGTTTCATAAACCTTTGAAATTCAGCAACTATGCATAACTTCGAATTTCATGTTCAAATCAAATTTCAACCTTTTAATTATCATAAACAACATATAATATCATCATGTTAACATGTGAGTAAGTTAAAATTAAAATTTTAGGCCAAACGAAATCAAAGTTGTTCTTTAACAATCAATCTCATTGATACTTCGATTAAATCCGAATTTAATTTACATAGGGTGGATCTGGTACTACTATTGGGTTTTGAACATGCATCTCATACAGGACACAGTGGAAATAGAAAATTTATCAAAACCCAAAAACCATGGAACGTCCTATGTGCATTAAAATCGAATGATACCATCAATATAGAAGAAGTTGATTACCTTTGTTTATAGATTTTCCATCTTCCATGTTGTGAGCCTTCCTTCTTAGTTGGGTTGTTGAAAACCACAAAAATCCAAGGCTTCATTGTCTCTAATAGTAACCCACATGAAGGAGCGAAGAAAACAACCTCAGAGGAGATGGGTTATCAAAGCACCGAAGTGCTAGCAATGGTGATTCAACTTTTAAAAGACATGGAAGAGAGATAACTTTTATTTCTCTAATGAGGCTTCCACTTTCTAAGCCCTTTTGAGGGTATTTATATGTTCATTAATCATAATTAGGGTTGAACACTTAAAACCCCATGTTTGGCTTCCATTCAAAAAGAAATTCGCATAATCGCAGATCATCGTGTGCATGAATGGTCATCTTGTGCACGACAGACTTGTGCAAAATACCTTGATTTCACCCATGCTAAGGCATCTTCGTGCACATGAAAAAATGCCTTTGTAATGTTTTATGCATAGGAGGAATCCTTATGCACGATGAAATGGCACTCTGCATATGTCACTTGTACACAATAGCCATTACGTGCATGTAACACATAACCCCTTTTGCTCTAATACATGAAACTCTTTCACACAACTTTCTCTAGCATATTTTTGGATCCAATCCAAAACCCATTTCACATTTTCTTTATTCCTTCTTCTATGCGTGTGACCCATTAGGTTTCCAGTTATGTTAGTAGCTCAAATCATCACATGATTTAAAACAAATCTTGAGCAGTATCCAGCAACACATTATGATTCCCATTTGATCGAAAATTCTAAAGTTTGAATATAAACTCTTCCATAGACAATTACCATGCAATTCGTCCTTTCACGATACTATACCTCATTTGGTTCAAAGTATGGTTTCTATGTTAACTCCCGCTAGATTGACTACATCACATCGAGTCCAAATGATATTAGTTCTTGTCTATGAGATTCATTACCCTGATCAAATATGTCCTTGAAGACCTTCTTCAAGGCATGTCCACCTCGGCTAAGGATTTCTGAGTAATGATCTCTACAAGAGGCCATAGGTATACTCTCCTTCTATTAGGAGTAGTCATCCTTAATTCACTACTTAACTACATTCGAATACCTCATGATATACCCAAAGGCAACAAGGAACAGAGTCAAAGTATAGGATTCATTATCCAAAATAACCTTGAGCATCTCAAGACTAAGGATACTTGCACCATTGCTATCATGAGACTATCACTGAGATTGAATAGATATCCATATGACTGTCTCATAGTAGGTCATCCAATGTACTTGCTTGTAGCATTCCCTTACCGTACTAGTCGTTAATAATGTATGGAAGTACTACCAAGCTCATTATTGTAAAAATCAATGCTCAAATTATTGTATTATTTTATTTTAAATTTGAGTTTGTTATTAGTGTGTATATATATATATATTATTGTTGGGTTTTGAAGAATGAATTACATTCATAAACACAGCAAAAAAATAAAATTTTCAAAACCCGAAACAAAATATTATACTTGTGCCATTAAAACTAAGAAATTATACCTTGTAATTTCTTATTTGTTATTCAAATCTTCACTTCCTTGGGTTGTAGCAAACCAGAATAATCCACACTAGGATATCTCTAATGATAATCCACGCGAAGAATGAAGAAGAAATTATCAAAAGAAATGGTTTGAACAAATTCAAAGTGCAAGTGTTCTTGAGAGAATTTTATTGTGTCTTAAAAATAATTTTTTTCACCAAAAAAAAATTTCATGTCTATTTTCTATCATTTAATGTGTTTTCTACATGAATCAAATTCAAAGAGAAGACCAAAAGTCAAAATGAAAAAAAAGTGAATGGAATGAATAGTGAATGTGCTTGATGGCCATAATTCGCCTAATTAAGGGCAAATTCACCCGTTGGCCAACGGGAGGCACCAGCGAGCGTGTTGGGCCGGCTGTGGGCTGTCGCTGGGTAGCCCAGCTAGCCCGCTAGGTAGGCTAGTACCCTGCCTAGCCCGCAAGGGCCAGTACAGGACTGTGACTCTCCCGAACGATTTTTCCATGCAATCTCATCGTGATCCCTCCCGAAATAATTCTCTCATATTTTGGATCCCATCCAAGACCATTTTACTCATTCTCCATATCTTCAATGCGTGTGACCCATTAAAGTTTCTGGTTACGTTGGCCACAAAAATTAACAATTAATTCAAGCAAGTCATGAGTTGTATCTAGCAACACATCATAACCCCTAATTAACCAGAAAGTCAGTGGTTTGACTACGAACCTTTTCATAGACAATTTTTGTGTGATTATTTCTTTCACCATTTTATACCCCAGTTTGTTCAGAGTAAGGATATGTGTTAATTCCCACTAGACTGATTACATCACGTCTATTCCGAGTAATATTAGTTCTGTCCCTGAGGCTCACTACTCTATTAGATATGTCATTGAATACTATCTTTATGACATTTCCACTCTAGCCAGAGATTCACGAGTAATGACCATGACAATAGGCCATGGGTATACACTCCTTCTATCAGGGGTGGTGAATCCTTTGTTGGTTACCCAATTACCTTCGAATACCTCAAGTTGTATCCAATCACCACCCGATGAGCAACCTCCCTGAGGTAATAAGGAATAGTGTCAAAATACAAAATTAGAATCCAAGATATCCTTGAGTACCTAAAGTCTAAGGATACTTGCACCATTGCTATGATGAGATTATCATTGACATTTGATGTAAGACCACATTCTATGCAATTAAGTATAACCTATCCCTGTATTAAATAATCACACATAGCATGCTGGAAAGACAAAATATCCTGTTAACATTGATAGTAAATTTTTTTTTATATCCTGTAATATCATTCAATGACTTTGCAAGTCAACACTGAGGCTTTTGCAATAATACAATATATCATAAATCCAACACATACCATGTATTCCATTCCATTCATCCGAATCATATAAATGTCAATAATGTTGAAACATATAATCATTACTATTTACATATGCAAATGCTTTGCTTATTTCATTTTGTTGTGACCAAGTTAAACAGACATTGCCTCGAGTTTCCATATGAACATTTACCATGTGATCATTTGCATTTGCTAGCTAGCTTGATCATTTATTTCATTTGCACATTTGTTGGGTCATATGCCTCTTCCTTTGCTTTACAATATCGATTAACTAGTCACAACGTCTTTTAAGTCTATATGCATATGCACTTGTACTTAAGCATTCATCAACCATTGTATCTTATCATGTATAACATACATATACCGCATATATGCCTCATATGCCGCACATATACCTTGTATATATATCACATATGTCAAATATATATCTCAAATATACCACAAGTATACCATTTGTATGTACTACAATATCACAAATTATCCATCATCATATTATCAAGGACCAATCATGACAATCATATGAATCACAGAGCAAGCAACATTCATTTCCACTAAAGAATTCAATTGATAATTAGACTCACCTTTCTCCTTTGATTCTGACCCAAAACTTATTATCTAACCACTCCTTGTGGGTCTCCAATATGTTGTGAGCCTAATATGAAAATATAATCAATTAACTTAAGTTTAGGGAGACTTAATGTGGCTTAAACAAATTAATATGCATTATTCATATCAATAGTTAAGATTTTTCCTATGAGGTAGTTTAACCTTATGGGACTGCTTAGCCTATAACCTTTTATATACTTGACCAATTAATCTGATTCTTCTTCCTAATTAAAATTAACATATAATTTTCTAACATATTAAAATTTTAGACCAATTGGATCATTGAACAAGTTTTGGTGGAATTTATAAATATGTTTTGTTCTCTGCCCTGTTTCCTGCCCTTTGGCAGTTTCAGGGTATCAACTTTGGTTTATCATAGCTTATAATCTATAAGTCATATTTTAATGAAACTTTACAAAAACTTATATGGGTTCCAATGGAACATTTTTCATGTTTCAACCTTTGTCAATTATGTCTCTATGGTCTTCAAAGTATAAGAAACATTTGACTGGTCCAGAATAGAATTGGCTTTCGGACCAGTATGATTTCTAAAGACCATAACTTAGCCCATACATAACATATTAAGATGAAATTAGTACCCTAATTTAGATAAGCCATATACTTATAACTATCATGCTTTGATAATTTAGGAGCTCCAATTAGCCAAACGAGTTGTTGGATCTGCCCAGGGCACTCAGTAGGCAGTTTAAACCATGAAACAATCATGGTTCCATACACCATAACTCAACATTTACAAGACATAAGAACCTGACATTTGGTATACAGATACTAACACATATATCTACAACTTTTATGTTTTGAGATACTTCCAATAATGGTTTTATAATATTCAAAACTAACAAACATAGTGGCTAACTTACTTAGGGTTTACATCCAAACCAGTTTCAGTACAGAGAGGATATCTCATTCTATACACCACATCTTATCCATTGTTTGTATAGTCCTTTCAGATTGTCCATCAGTCTGTAGGTGGAATGCAGTGCTGAAATTCAATTTTGTTCCCAATTCATCTTGTAAACTCACCCAAAAATGTGAAGTAAACCGTGAATCTCTATCAGACACAATGGACACTGGAATGCCATGCAATCCGACTATCTCATTCACATATAAATTTGCCAAAATCTCGAGTGTACACCCCCATCTGATAGGTAGAAAATGTGTTGACTTGGTTAATCTATCAATAATTACCATATTGCATCATTTTTCTATGGGGTTCTTGGCAATCCATAAACAAAATCCATTGTTATTCTTTCCCATTTCCATTCTGGTATTGGTAATGGATGAAGTTTTCTAATTGGTGCCTGAAGTTCAATTTTAATCTGATGACATGTCAAGCATTTGGAAACATATTTTGCTATATCTTTCTTCATTCTTGGCCACTAGAAATGAGGCCTTAAACTATGATACATCTTTGTCATCCCTGGGTGCATTGTATAAGGTGCATTGTGTGCCTCTTCCATTATTTCCTAGCGCAAGTTTTCAGTGTTTGGAACACATATGCATGAATTTAACATCAGTGTGTCATTCTGCAAATGAAACTCTATACTATTTTCCTGCCTTATCATATCAACTTTCTCATTTAATTAAGGATCTTTGTTTTGTGCTTCTTTAATCCACTCCTTTAGTATAGGTCTAACTTGAAGAGTAGAAATCAGTGATCCTTCATCATGTATATTTAATTCAACATTCATAGATCGTAATTGAATCAAATACGAAAAAGAGGATACTTGCAAGTGAGCTACACTGCTACTAGCCTTCCTACTCAATGCATCTGCTACCACATTGGCTTTCCCTGGATGGTATTCAATTGTACAGTCATAATCTTTTAACAACTCTAACCATCATCTTTGCCTCATGTTTAATTCTTTCTGTGTCAGCAAGTAACCCAAGCTTTTATGGTCTGTGAAGATCTGGAATGTCTCACCATACAGATAATGCCTCCAAATCTTTAATGCAAATACAACTGCAGCCAATTCTAAATCATGCACTTGATATGAGATCTCATATGCTCTTAGTTGCCTAGATGCATAAGTTATCAACTTACCGTGTTGCATTAATACACATCCCAAGCCTTGGTGAGAAGCATCATTATATACTGTAAACCCACCTCTACCTATAGGGATAGTTAACACTGGTGTTGAGGTTAGCCTGTGTTTTAGTTTACAATCATGTTCCCATGGAACCTATCCCTGCTCTGATACCAAAAATGTAACATCACACCTTATGCATTTCAGTATAACCTATCCCTATATCTAATAATCACACATAGCATGCTGGAAAGACAAAATATCCTGTTAACATTGATAGTAAATTTTTTTTATATCCTGTAATATCATTGAATGACTTTGCAAGTCAACACTGAGGCTTTTTCCATAATTCGATATACCATAAATCCAACACATACCATGTATTTCATTCCATTCATCCAAATCATATAAATATCAATAAAGTTGAAACATATAATCATTACTCTTTACGTATGCAAATGCTTTCCTTATTTCATTTTGTTGTGCCCAAGTTAAACAGACATTTCCACAGGTTTCCATATGAACATTTGCCATGTGAACAATTGCATTTGCTAGCTATCTTGATCATTTGTTTCATTTGCACATTTGTTGGGCCATAGGCCTTTTCTTTTGCTTTGCAATACCAATTAACCAGTCACAATGCCTTTTAAGTCCATATGCATATGCACTTATACTTAAGCATTCATCAACCATTGTATCTTACCACATATAACATACATATACCGCATATATGCTTCATATGCCATGCATATACCTTGTATATACTATACATATACCATGTATATATATCACATATGTCAAACATATACCTCAAATATCCCACGAGTATACCATTTGTATGTACCACAATGTCAAAAATTATCCATCATCATATTATCAAGGACCAATCATGACAATCATATGAATCACAAAGCAAGCAACATTCATTTGCACTAAAGAATTCAATTGATAATTAGACTCACCTTTCTCCTTTGATTCTGACCCCTAACTTATTGTCTATCCACTCCTTCTGGGTCTCTAATATGTTGTGAGAATAATTTGAAAATATAATCAATTAAATTATGATTAGGGAGACTTAATGTGGCTTAAACAAATTAATATGCATTGTTCATATCAATAGTTAAGACTTTTCCTATGAGGCAGTGTGACCTTATGGGACTATTTAGCCTATAACTTTTTATATACTTAACCAATTGATCTGATTCTTCTTCCTAATTAAAATTAACATATACTTATGTAATATATTAAAATGTCAGACCAATTGGATCATTGTACAAGGTTAGGTGGAATTTTTAAATGTGTTCTGTTTCCTGCCCTTTGGCAGTTTCAGAGTATCAAATTTGGTTCATCATAACTTATAATCTATAAGTCATATTTTAATGTAACTATACAAAACCTTATATGGGTTAAAATGGCACATTTTTCATGTTTACAACCTTTATCAATTATGTCTCTATGGTCCTCAAATTATAAGAAACATTTTACTGGTCCAGAATAGAATTGGCTTACGGACCAGTATGACTTCTAAAGACCATAACTTAGCCCATACATAACATATTAACTTGAAATTAGTACCGAAATTTAGTTAAGAAATATAAATACAACTGTAATGTTTTGATACTTTATAGAATCTAGATCTAAGGAGCTCATATTATCCAAACATTTTGCTGGATCTACCCAGGGCACTCAGTATGCAGTTCAAACCATAAAACAGTCATCGTTCCACACACCATAACTCAACATTTAAAAGACATATGAATCTGAAATTTGGTATAAAACTACATAACACATATATATACAACTTTTATGTTTTGAGACCTTCCAATAATGGCTTTATCATATTCAAAACTAACAAACACAGTGGTTAAACTACTTAGGGTTCACATCCGGACCAGTTTCCGTACAGAGAGGATATCTTATTCTATACACCACATCTTTCACCAAGGTTTATATATCCATAAATATAAGACATAAAGGAACAATGTTTGGGTTTTAAAATGTTCCAGAATCAATTTCTATTAATATCAAAATTGGTGTGCAATTCAGTGTCTATTAATGAACTTTAGCAACTCAACTCTACCTTATAGCAATAAGAATTGATTACTTACTAAGAACAACCTTGCAAGGGATCAATTTTCCTCAAAAACTAAGTGAAACAAGTAAGAATTGAGTTATAGAATGGAGAAAGATGAAGAAGAAAACGGGATGGATTGAGGAGGCAGAAATGGGGGAGGAAGATAAAGCCAACCTTTTTGTTTTTGTCTTTTTATATTTTTATCTTCATCTCTTATCTTTTCTCTTCTCTTTTCTCTTCTCTTTTCTCTTCTCTTTTCTCTTCTCATTTCTTTTATTTTCATTTTGTTTCATTTTCATTTTATTTTGTCTATATTATTATTACTATTTACATATATTTATAATTCCACTAATTCACATAATAATATAGCTTAATCATTTGGCCCGATTTAACTAAATTAACAATGTAAATATTTACTAATCTTAATCTAGTCGTTTTGCTTATTTTAATTTAGTCACCTTATTCAATTTATTTCTAATGCTTTGTTATCCTCATTTAGGTTATAATACACACGCGCGACTCGATACAATTGCCAAATACTAGGACACGTATATAGTGCGTGCCATGAACTTGTTCCTAAGAAAACATGTATGAAATGCATGTGTTCAGTTGGATTATATGGAAGATGCATATGTTCAAATGAAATGCATGTGGATATGCATGTGGGGAAGGTCAAGGATGTTACATTTGAATAGATTATCCATATAATTGTCTAATAGTTGGTCATCCAATGTACTTAGGTACACCTAGCAAGTAGGACAATCCCAAATTCTCATATCTCATATGGAGCAACATCGACTGACTTTGAATGAACTCCATTTAATATATAAATGTCGGTCTCTAGTGCATAACCCCAAAAGAATTTAGGGAGTTCTGCAAAACTCATCATAAACCTTACCATGTCTAAAAAGGTTTGGTTTCTCCTTTTAGCCACACCATTGAGTTGTGGTGTGTAAGGTGGAGTCCATTGAGATAAAATCTCATTATCCCTTAGATAATCTAAAAATTCTTTGCTCATGTATTCACCTCCTCGATCTGATCGATGTGTTTTAATACTTTTGCCAAGTTGTTTCTCTATTTCATTTGTGAATTCTTTGTACTTTTCAAAAGCTTCAGATTTGTATCTCATAAGATACACGTACCCATATTGTGAGTAGTCATCGATAAAAGTAATGAAGTAAATGAAACCACCTCTGGCATGTGTAGACATTGGACCACATACATCTGAATGTATTAAGTCAAAAAGTCCATTAGCACATAATGTTTTTAGTCAAAAGAGGTACATAATAGCAATTATCCAAATGTAACATATGCTCACTAGGGAAGGTCAATACATAGGTTCCTACGGCCAATGCAGCAACCCTTGCTCCATTTCCAACTCGTAGGTCTGACCCTCCCTTATTGAACTGCCTACTATTCCTTAGGCCCTGTATATCAATGCATATGTGCAAGCCACAACTGTTTTCTAATACCCATATATTATTATCAGAAACAGTATTAATTTCAATGACAAAAATACCTATAAATGAAAAAAATACATGTAGTAGATGGAGCATCAAATGCCTTCTTCTTCAAGGACTTCAAGAAAGCCTTGTAGTTTCTCTTCCAATGGCCTTCATTGCCGCAATGGAAGCATGTTCCCTTTGGAGCAATCTCCTTGGCCTTCTTCTTGGCCACGTCTCCCTTAGACTTCATGGACTTCTTCTGTAACACCCCCTTACCCCACTGTAGTTTTGCAAGGTAAGTGAGAATTACCCGTCTTACTGTTTTATAAAATTAATGAAGTGAAGTAAAATTTTTTTTAAACAAAAATATTGCAGACATTGAAATAAAAATTATTACAAGCATAAATACTCAAAATTTTATTTATTTATAAAGTACATTTATTTATATTCAAACTATATTCTTTTACATAGTGACTCACATATTTAATACACATTATATGAAATAAAACGATACTTTAATTTACAAAGTTTTTAACAAAATATATCAAAAAGAAAACCAAGCTGCTAGCTGCTTTCCTCCGGGTACCCTTCTTCTTCTGACAATTCTAATTCCTACGGCTACCCTTCTAACCTGCGCGAGAGGAAACCACCCGCGCTAAGCTACCAGCTTAGTGGTGCTTCAATGATAAAAAATTTACATACATATATATTTTTTTTCACATATTAATTAACCATTTAATAAATAAAGCATAAAATAAAGAATTATATAAAATCAATAAATTTCAGCAAATACTCAATATTTAACAACTTTAATTCATATAACATTTATAAAATTACATACTTCAATATTGTTATTATTATTATTATTATTATTCTTATTCTTCTTCTTCTTCTTCTTCTTATTATTATTATTATTATTATTATTATTATTATTATTATTATTATTATTATTATTATTATTATTATTATTATTATTATTATTATTATTATTTTCTACCGAACTAACTAATAGGAATAACGGGGTTGTCAATTCCGACTTTCATAATGTTGTGCCGAGCGCTTTTATAAAAACGTCATTACCAGCTTAATAATTTTGCACCAAGTGCATTTATAAATTGTCATTACCAGCTTTCATATTTGGCACCGAGTGCCTGAATCCTTTGATTGGCATGCCAAACTATTCTCTATTCTAGTTCTAGCCTAGGTGTCTTTGGGCTTAACTATTTTTATTTTAATTCCCAATATTTTCAAAAATGCCAATATTATTCAATTATCATACTTATGCTTATTTAGTTTTGTTCTTTATTCCCATTATTATTGCACTAAAATCTCACACATAAATAATTTGTTAAATATTTATAATTATCAATAAAGTAAATATTCACATTAATTATTACATATAATAATCACAACACATGCAAAAGCCCAAGATTTCATATTTTTACTTATGGCAGATTTCGGACCTATTTTTGGGCTTCTTTTTTAGCCCATTTATAATTCGCATTTGGAGTTTATGTCTTCTAACCATTTTTAGCTTGTTGTCTTAGCTTTGAGATGCAGCAAATATCACACAAATCCCAATTTTCTATAAGAAGTTATGATTAATTGAATACTGTATCATCACAGAAATTTCTGCCCAGAAATTTCTGGATATATTTTAGGTTTGAAATTCCTGCATTTTTCTGGGCAAATCAAGAAATAATTAGATTTTATGATCTCAATAACAATTAAAGCCCTGTGTCTTAGATTTAATTTCCAATAAAGAACATATAAAATGGAATTCCATAAAGCAAGTTATCATCAAAATCGTTAGGGTTGTTATTGGAATTTTGTACCCGAGCCATCAATTAGCATCAAACAATATTTCAACCACATTCATCATTTTCCTTCATTTTGATACTAAAATTTCCAGAATTACAACTACATTCATGTGTCTCAATTATTTCACACCACTTGGTCCCATTGCCATATAAAATATCAAATTTCACAACAAATCACACAACATATTACAAACACGACATATCAAACCTTAATATATAATTCCATATATACTAACAACATGTAAGATTTTTATAAATGAAGCACATATGTAATCAGCCTTGGTTCTTCCCTTAAATCTTATTTTCCTTCCCTTATTATCTAGTTTTCTCCTTGCCTTTGTCACCCTCTTAAGGGCCTCTCACTTGTTCATTGATTTTTCCTACACAACCATACCATATTTCAATTCCAACATCCATTTCCAGCACTTTTTATGTCTATATAATATTCTAATGCTTCTAATATGTTTTCAACCTTAATTAAGCTAAAATGTACTAAGGTTAAACTTCCCTCTTAATATGTCATGGCTGCTCAAAAACCATATCCTATTTCCCAATTCATTTTCTTCAATTCAACACTCAATTCACCCTTAATCTATCACCAATTGTGGTGTTTCTATGTTAATTTCAATTTTCTCGAAATTTCATTAACTATGGCAGCCCCTCATTCATCCTTCAACATTATATTTTCTTTAGTTTTTAAGCCATAAAACAATTAACTAACATCAAAATATCATTAATTCAAAGTTTAACTACAACTTTCATTAACTAATCACAAACTTAAATTTTTACTTCCAATCTTGCAACATAAGCTCAATCTACCAAACCTAATCACATCTATCATCATTATGGGTCTTAAATAGAAGGAAAAAGGTTGAATTTAAGAAGAATAAACACACCTAAAGAACTTCCCAAAGCTGGCCGAATTTCCCCTCAATTTTTCTCTTTTATTTCTCTTCTTTCTTCTTCCTTTCTTGTTTCTTTACTCTACTTTGTAGTAAGAACTCTTGAATTCTGATTTTTCCTCTCTCAAAACTTATTTCTTTCCTCACTTTTTCAAGCTTGATTTGAAGAGAAATGGAGGTTTTTGGGAGAGCTATGGTGGACGGTAAAAAGAGGAGAGAAGATGAGGGAAATGGGTTTTTAATTGGTGGAGAAAATGAGATATTTATCTTTTTTTTTTTTAAAGTTGAGTATTTGGTGGTTCCATGACTACATTAAGCTCTTCATCCATTGGTCCAAAATACAAATTAATTTTAATTAAATTTTAAACTTTAAGAAATTTCTTATTTGCCACATCTTCCTCCATATTTACACTTTTTCCCCAAACAATCTCTATAATACCGATTTTGTCCATAGGAAATTTTATTTATTTTTCTAATACTACCACTAATCTTTTTAATTCCTAATAATAATACCCTTAATTATTTTCCCTTATTATTAGTCATTTTTTATGGGTTAAAATTTAGACTCCGATTGAATTTGCGCGCCTTACTACAGTCACGTGCAATCGGGGCCTAAATTACTGAATGTTACATCTTCTTCTTCTTAAGGTTCTTTTTTTAGAACCTGAAGAGTCCATCAGCATCACAACCTTATTATCCTTCTTGAAAGATGGCTTAGCTATTTTGAGCAAGTTAATCAGCTCAAGAATAGTGGTAGAGATTTGGTTCATCCTATAGTTATTCACTTTTGCACAAAATGTGAATAACTATTGGACAAACCGGTTAGAATTAAGTCAATACTTAATTCATGGTCCATCACAATTCCCAAGGTGGCCAACCTCTCAATATAGCCATTCATCTTCAATGCATATTGTACTAGAGATGTCCCCTCAACCATCTTAGTGCGGAAGAGCAACCTCGAAGTTTTGAACCTATCAGAATGCACTTGCTCATCAAAAAGCTCTCTTAGATTGTATACTATAGAATTAGCATCTATAACCTCATGTTGCTTTTGCAGCTTAGCTGACATAATAGCAAGCATAATGCAACTCGCCATCTCACTATCATCGAGATGCTTTTGATATGCCTTCTGAACATCTTCAGAAGCATTAGCAGCAAAGGGATTAGGGAGTGCCTCATCTAGGACATAGCCAATCTTTTCGGATTTGAGAACTATTGAAATTCCTTAGCCAATCCAAAAAATTAGGCCCAGTCAACTTATTTGATTCCATTAATGATTGCAAATTCACATTTGTCATGATGATGATTTTAGCAACCTAGATGTAAAATAGAACATGTTAGAATGTACATAAAATGCATGTTTATTAGGTCTTTAATGTAACATCCTCGACATCCCACATATGCATTATTACATGCATTTTATTTTGACATATGCATCTTGCATATAATTCAATTGAACACGTGCACTTCATATGTATTTTCGTAGGAACAAGTTTATGACATGCACTAGCTACGAGTCCTAGGGATATATGTGTGGTATATATGATAAAGATGCAATGGTTGATGAATGCTAGTTATAAATGCATATGCATATGGACTTAAAAAGGCATTGTGACTATTTAATTGATATTGTAAAGCAAAAGAAGAGGCCTATGGCCCAACAAATGTGCAAATAAAACAAATGATCAAGCTAGCTAGCAAATGCAAATGTTCACATGAAAACCCGGGGCAATGTCTGTTTAACTTGGTCATAACAAAATAAAATAAGCAAAGCATTTGCATACGTAAAGAGTAATGATTATATGTTTCAACTTTATTTATACTTACATGATACTGACGAATGGAATGGAATACATGGTATGTATCGGATTTGTGATTTATTACTATGAGTTGTTGGTACTTTAGAGCTCATTTGATGATTATTCTTATTGAGTTGCAACGCATCAATTTGCATCATTTTTCGGGAAAAGAAAAGTGATAGCTCATTTTGAGTAGCGTATAGAAGACATGGAGAACAGGTCACTGGCCGAGCCTCATCACTCTCTCTTCTTGCATTCCACACGAGCATGAAAATATGTCATCTATAGTTTGTATTTACGTGTTTAAATATTTATAGTCATTTTCGAATGGGTTTTAAAAATGTATAAATGAAAGCAACTCATAAATACTTATGTGCAAAGTTTATGTTTTAATATATGTGATATATCATATTGTGGCGAAAGACTCTAAGTTGACTTGCAAAGTCATTGAATGATATTACAGGAACGAAAAAAAATTTTGCTACCATTGTTAACAAGATATTTTGCCTTTCCAGTATGCTATGTGTGATTATTTGATATAGGGATAGGTTGAACTCAAATGTATAAGATGTGGTGTTTCATTTTTGGTATCAGAGCAGGGATAGGTTCCATGGGAACATGCATATGCATAAGAGCATGATAACATATGCATCCTACATGTTGAACATTATGTAGTGAAATAATTCTATATATATTTTAGGGACATCATAAGACATGATTCACTAAGGAGGGAGAGGCCGGCCGAAGTGCATTCTCATGAGGCATCACCTCATTTGAATAGAGATCAACCAACAACAGGAGCTAGGGATCCAGTGCATGCATCCCAATCATCACATGCAGAAGTACCCCATGAAAACCTAGAACATGAAGTATACGGTCCTAAAATGTACAAGGAAAGATGTTATGACAAGCTGAGGAAACATCGTGCAACTGATTTTAATGGCACAACAGACCCAGTAGAAGTGGAAACATGGATTAAAAGAACACATAGAGTACTTACTATGATGAGATGCACTCCAGATGAGAAATTTGATTATTTAGTATCCTTGCTTCAAGGCAATGCCTATTAATGGTGGGAGACAATCCTAGATAGTGATGCACAACCACCAGTCTTAAGATGGAATGATTTCCTTCGAGAATTCCAGAATAATTACATGTCTGAGGCATATAAAGATGAGAAGAGAAAGGAATTCTTGAATCTTAAACAAGGGAACATGTTCGTTGCTGAGTATGAGGTGCAGTTCAACAAACTTTCCCACTATGCCACCTTCATGGTCTCTACTAAAAGAGACAAATGCAGAAAGTTTGAGGAGGGTCTCAAATATGAGATCAGAAACAGAATCGCAACTGCTGATCTTAATAGTTATGCTGGACTTAGAGATGTTGCAATTAGAGCTGAATGGTTAATAAAAGAAGCTGGGGAACAACAAATTAAAAGGGCAGCATGTGAGTTATTTGGTGTGTCTAACAGAAGGTCGGGAAAGAGGGGTAGATATATGCCAGCACTATCTGGTAACAGAGGTGGATACTTGAGCTCTAGAGGTTATCCTATGACTTCCTTTTACCCAGGCAGAGGGCAGAGCCAATATGTTGAATAGAGGCCTACATGTACTCATTGTGGTAGACAACATACGGGCGAATGTAGAAGGCTCACAAGAGCATGTTATTTCTGTGGGTCGATGGATCACATGTATAGATACTGTTCAGAAATAGCCAAACTAGCAAAGACCAGTAGAGGTAGAGGAGTATCTGAGACTACTGTTGAGGCATTGAGGGTCTACCCTACCAGTGGAACACAAGGCAGAGGCAGAACCAGTATGACAGGTAGAGGAGTGACCAGATCTAAAGTTCAGAGTTCTAAGCCCCCTACTCAGGCCAAGTATTTGCCATGATTAGACAGGAGGCAGTTGATGCTCTCGAAGTAGTCAGTGGTAATATTTCCATTTATGATATGTTAGCATATGCATTGATTGACCTAGGCTCCACTCATTCATTTATATCATTGAATATGGCATCTAAATTGCATCAAAAACATGAGCCTCTAGGATTGACATAAATGTGAGTACTCCACTGGAAACAGTAGTAGTTGTGAATAAAGTTTGTCGTTATTGCTTGATATGCATTAATAAAGTTGAGTTAATAGCTGATTTGATCTTATTACCATTATATGAATTTGATGTGATATTGGGAATGAACTGGTTAACTAGACATCATGCAATAGTGAATTGCTTTACTAAGGAAGTAATTTTGGAATCACCAAACTAGCCAAGAGTAGTACTTATAGGTGAAAAAAACTTTGAGCAAGCACGTTCTGAAAGGTTCGAAACTTTGAGGTTGCTTTTCCGCACTAAGATAGTTGAGGGGACATCTCTAATGTAATATGCATTGAAGATGAATGGCTGTATTGACAGGTTGGCCACCTTAGGATTTATGATGGACCATGAATTAAGTAATGACTTAATTTTAACCGGTTTGTCTGATAGTTATTCGCATTTTGTTCTTAACAATAGGATGAACCAAATCTCTACCACTATTCCTGAGTTGATTAACTTGCTCAAAACAGCTGAGCCATCTGTCAAGAAGGACAGTAAGGTTGTGATGCTGGTGGACTCTTTAAGTTCTAAAAATAAGAACCTTAAGAAGAAGAAGAAGTCCATGAAGCCTAAGGGAGGTATGGCCAAGGAGATTGCTGCAAAGGTGACATGCTCCCATTGTGGCAAGGATGGACATTGGAAGAATTTCTCTATGAAAGACCTTGGAGAGGCAGTCTATATTTTGGGGATAAAAATCTATAGAGATAGATCTAAAAGATTGGTTGGTCTTTCACAGTCTACATACATAGATATGATGCTAAAGATGTTTAGCATGGAGCAGTCCAAGAGGGGATATATTCCTATGACCCATGGGATTACTTTCTCAAAGTCTTTGTGTCCAAAGACACGAGATGAGAGGACACACATGAGTTTGATTCCATATGCTTCAGCTATAGGATCAATCATGTACGCTATGATATGTACAAAACCTTATGTATCATATGCTCTGAGTGTCACGAGCAGATACTAATCGGACCCTAGGGAGGGTCATTGGGTGCCTATCAAGAATATCCTTAAGTACTTAAGAAGAACTAAGGATGTATTATTGGTATATGGAGATGGAGATCTTATTGTGAGTGGGTATATCGATGCCAGCTTCCAATATGACAAGGATGACTCAAAATCTCAGTCAAGTTATATATTCACACTAAATGGTGGAGTAGTTAGTTGGAAGAGTTCCAAATAGGAAACGACTGCTGATTCCATAACCGAAGCAGAGTATATTGCAGCTTCTGAAGCAGTAAAGGAAGCAGTTTGGATAAAAAAAATCAACATAGAACTTATAGTGGTTCTCAACATTATTGATCCAATACAATTGTATTGTGATAATAATGGAGCCATTGCGCAAGAAAATGAGCCACGGTCTCATCAGAGATCCAAACATGTACTCAAAAGATACCATTTGATTAGAGAAATCATTAGTAGGAATGATGTATAGATAGAAAGAGTGTCCACAGATCAAAATATTGCTGATCCTTTAACTAAGCCACTTTCACAAAAGAAATATGATTCTCATGTACTCGTCTATGGAATTAAATACAAAGGCGATTAGCTTTAGTCCAAGTGGGAGCTTGTTAGAGGAGTGCTCTAAAGGCAATCACCTTTAGCACTTATTATACAAATTTATTTGATTAATAAAAGGCTTTTTCATTAATTTGATGTTCATTTGATATATGAATTGATAAGTGATCTTAAATCAATTAATGAAGTCCTAGATACATAACATAACATGAAGGAAATCAAGATGAGATCATGATATTGATATTCTTATCATGTGTAATTATGTTAGTATCAAAATTATCCCTAGTCATAGGATTAATGAGACAGGACATTATTAATCTAGACAGACTAGCAAATGTTACACACCTTAATTGGATCGAGTAGTAGATCTCATAATCTATAAACATGAGATGTTTAGAGTTAACATATGGATGCTTGCTAAGTGTAGCTAAGTATATTGGATGACCAACTATGAGACAATCATATGGATAATCTATTCAAATGTTAATGATAGTCCCGTCATAGCAATGGTGCAAGTATCCTTAAACATGAGGTACTCAAGGATATTTTAGATACTGATTCTGCATTTTGATATTATTCCTTGTTGCCTAAGGGAGGTTGCTCATAGGTTGGTGATTGGATACAACTTGAGGTATTCGAAGGTAATTAGGTAACCAATAAAGGATTCAACACTTCTGATAGAAGAAGTGTATGCCCATGGCCTCTTGTTGTGGTCATTACTCGAGAATCTCTAGCCAGAGTAGAAATGTCATAAAAATAGTATTCAATGACATATCTAATAGAGTATTGAGCCTCAAGGACAATAACTAACATTACTTGGATTAGACGTGACATAGTATGTATCGAATAGGAGTTGACACATGTCCATACTCTGAACCAAGTGGGGTATAGAATGGTGAAAGGAATAATTGCATGGAAAGTGCCTATGGAAAGGTTCGTAGTCAAACCACTAACTTTTCGGTCAATTGGGGTCATGATGTGTTGCTAGATACCGCTCATGACTTGCTTAAATTAATTATTAATTTAATTAGCCGAGATAACCGGGAACCTAATGGGTCACACGCATTGAAGCTATGGAGAATGAGTAAGATGGTCTTGGATAAGATCCAAAATATGAGAGAATTATTTCAGGATGAAAGGCGATGAGATCGCACTGAAAATCGTTCGGGAGGGTCATGGGCCCATATGGGCTAAGCAGGCTGCTGGCCTACTTAGCGGACCAGCTGGGCTGCCCAGAAGCAGCCCACAGCATGTCCAGCGCACTACTGCCTCTCTTCCATTGGCCAACAGCAGAATTTGGCCTTAATTAGGCCAATTATGGCCAATTACTATTCATTCATCTCCCTTTTCTCTATTTTTTACTTTTCATCTTTTCCTTGAATTTGATTCAAATAGAAAAGACATCAAATAGTAGAAAATAGACAATAAAAATATTTTTTTGTGAAAAAAATATTTTTAAGACACAACAAAAGTTCTCTCAATAACACTTTCAAAGCTAGCACTTTGAATTTGTTCAAACCATTTCTTTTGATAGTTTCTTCTTCATTCTTTGCATGGATTATCGTTAGAGACATCCTAACTGGATTGTTGTGGTTTCCTACAACCCAACAAAGTGAAAATTTGAAGAACAAATAAGAAATTACAAGGTATAATTTCTAACCTCTATATTTATATAAATTAGTTTTAATGGCACAAGTATAATCTTTTGTTTCAGGTTTTGAAAATTTTATTTTTCCATTGCATTTATGAATATGATTCATTCTTCAAAACCCAACACAAGATAGACAATTCCCAGCACACTTGATAGAGTTACCATTCCATGAGTTCGATGTGATCTTGGGAATGGATTGGTTGGCTCGTTATGGGGTGGTAGTGGATTATGGAAGGAAGCAGATGATCATTAGAATTCCAGAGTAAGATGTGATAGTGGTGATGGATGAGAATAGAGAATATCTAGACAATGTGAGATTAATGTTGAAAGCTCAGAAACTCATTAGTAAGGGTGCAAAGCATACTTAGCGTATGTTGTGGATATAGAAAAAGCAACTCCAAAGTTGGTGGATATTCCTACTATTAGTGACTTTCCTGATGTGTTTCCAGAGGAATTGCTAGGGTTACCACCAGATGGAGAAATTGAGTTTTCCATTGATTTGGTACCCAACGCCACTCCTATTTCAATTACACCATATAGGATAGCATCAGCAAAGTTGAAAGAGTTGAAGATACAATTGCAGCAATTGTTTGATAAGGGTTTTATACGACCCAGTTTATTACTGTGGGGTGCTCCAGTATTATTTGTGAAGAAGGAAGATGGCACTCTCCATCTTTGCATCCATTACAGGAAGCTTAATAAGGTGACTATCAAGAATAAGTACCTGCTGCCTAGATGACTTATTAAATCAGTTAAATGGTGCACCATATTTTAAAAGATAGATCTTCGATCAAGGTATCATCAGCTAAAGATCAAGGAGTCTGATGTACCTATGGTAGCTTTTCAAGACTCATTATGGTCATTATGAGTTCCTAGTTATGACCTTTGGACTAACGAATGCACCAACAGCTTTTATGACCTGATGAACCGAGTGTTCATGCCATATCTTGATCAATTTGTAGTGGTGTTTGTTAATGCCATTCTTGTCTACTTTAGAGACCGAGTAGAACATGATCAATATCTCATAATAGTGTTGCAAACACTGAGGGAGATGTAGTTGTATGCCAAGCTATCTAAGTGTGAGTTTTGGCTTAAATCAGTTAGTTTTCTGGGTCACGTAGTTTCAGAAGAAGGTATTCGGGTTGACCCTAGTAAAATTGAGGTTATTCTTTATTGGAAACCACCACAAAATGTGACAGAAGTGAGGAGTTTTCTCGGATTAGCTTGATATTATAGGAGGTTCATGAAGGGATTTTCATCCTTAGCGATTCCATTGACACGATTGCTATGAAAAGAGGTTCGTTTTGAGTGGACAGATAGATGTCAAGAAAGCTTTGATCAACTGAAGGCAATGTTGACTGAAGCACCAGTTTGACTTAGCCTACTCCAGGAAAAGACTTTATTGTGTACAGTGATGCTAGTCATAATGGTTTGGGTTGTGTTCTTATGCAAGAGGGAAAAGTAGTGGCATATGACCTCAGACAGCTTAAGCTTCATGAGCTTAACTATCCGATGCATGATTTAGAGATTGCAGTGATAGTCTTTGCTCTCAAAATCTAGAGACATGATTTGTATGAGGAAAGATGTTATTTCTATACAGATCACAAAAGTCTTAAGTAGCTTCCCTCACAGAAAGAGTTGAATCTGAGACTACGAAGATGGTTGGAGTTGATTAAGGATTACGATTGTGTGATTGACTATCAACCAGGAAAAGCAAATGTGGTTGCAAATAAGCAGGAAGATTTTAGCTGAAATGCGAGTACGATCCACTTTGATGCAAAGGATAAAAAATGCTCAGAAGCAAGATGAGAAATTAGTAAAGATAGCTGGGGCAGTGAAAAAGGGAGAAAACCCTGAGTTTTCATTGACAAAAGATGACACAATGTACTTCAAGAATAAGATTTGTGTGCCCAGTATAAAAAAGCTGAAGTCTAAGATATTAAAAGAAGCATATGAAACGGTGTATACAATGCATCCAGGCAAGAACAAGATGTATCAAGACTTGAAAACTCAATACTGATGGCCAGAGATTAAGAAGGATATCACCGAGTATGTTGCTAGGTGTCTAACTTATCAATAAGTGAAATATGAATACCGATTCCAAAGTGGAAATGGAAAAGAATCACAATGGATTTTGTGTCTGGTTTACTGGTGACTCAGAGAAAGCATGATGCAGTATGGGTGATAGTGGATTGATTGACAAAGTCAGCACATTTCTTACGAGTCAGAATGGATTATTCATTGAATAAGTTAGCTGAAATTTACGTAAGTGAGATAGTGAGGTTGCATGGAATTCCAATGTCCATCATAGACATCTCAGGTTTACGTCGCAGTTCTGGAAGAGTCTACACCATGCTTTGGGAATTCGACTCAATTTCAGCACGACTTTCCATCCATAAATAGATGGACAGTCAGAATGGATTATCCAATTGTTAGAGGACATGATGAGAAGTTGTGTGGTTGAATTTGAGGGAAGTTGGATCGATATCTACCTCTTGTGGAGTTTACCTATAATAACAGTTATCGGACAAGTATAGGTATGGCTCCTTTTGAGGCATTGTATGTAAGAAAATGTAAGACACTAGTTTGTTGGAACGAGCTGAATGAGAAAATTTTGATTGGGCCTGAGATAGTTCAACAGACCAAGGAGAAAGTTAAAGTGATCAAGGAAAGACTAAAGGCAGCACAAGATCAATAGAAATCATATGTCGATTTCAAGAGGCGAGATATTGAGTATAAAGTAGGTGACAAAGTGTTCCTTAAAGTTTCACCTTGGAAAAAGGTATTGAGGTTTGGTAGAAAAGGAAAGTTTAGTCCAAGGTTTATTGGTCCTTATGAAATTCTGGAAAGAATTGAACCTGTGGCGTATCGTTTAGCCCTTCCACCGGAGTTAGAACGAATTCACAATGTGTTCCATGTATCTATGTTAAGAAGATGTAGGTCCGATCTGACTCATGTTATACCAGTTGAGGAGATAGAAGTGCAGATAGATATTGTAAGACCACATCTTATGCAATTAAGTATAACCTATCCCTGTATCAAATAATCACACAGAGCATGCTGAAAAGGCAAAATACCCTGTTAACAATGGTAGTAAATGTTTTTTTTTATATCTTTTAATATCATTCAATGAAATTGTAAGTCTCATATGCTGTAATATCATTCAATGACTTTGCAAGTCTCATATCCTGTAATATCATTCAATGACTTTGCAAGTCAACACTGAGGCTTTCGCCACAATACGATGCATCACATATATTAAAACATAAACTTTGCACATAAGTATTTACGAGTTGCCTTCGTTTATATATTTTTAAAACCCATTCCAAACTGACTATACATATTCAACCATGCAAATACAAAATGCAGATGACATATTTTCATGCTCGAGTGGTATGCAAGGAGAGATAGTGATAAGGCTCGGCCAGTAACTTGTGCTCCATGTCTTCTATACGCTACTCAAAATGAGCTATCACTTTTCTTTACCTAAAAAATGATGCAAATTAATGAGTTGTGGCTCAGTGAGAATAACCATCAAATGAGCTCTAAAGTACTGAACAACTTATATTAATAAATCACAAATCCAATACATATCGTGTATTCCATTCCATTCATTAGTATCATATAAATATCAATAAAGTTAAAACATATAATCATTACTCTTTACATATGCAAATGCTTTGCTTATTTCATTTTGTTGTGACCAAGTTAAACAGACATTGCCTCGGGTTTCCATGTGAACATCACAAATATTTGGGCTTTTCACTGTCATTTTATTCAGTTGCCTGTAATCAATGCACAATCTCATTGTTCCATCTGTCTTTTTAATAAACAATATCGGAGCTTCCCATGGCAATACACTAGGTCTAACATACCCTTTATCAAGCAACTCCTGCAATTGGGCCTTCAGTTCTTTCAACTCAACGGGGGCCATTCTGTAGGGTGACCTTGATATTGGTGTTGTTCCTAGTATTAGTTCAATAGTGAATTCTATCTCTCTATCTGGTAGTAAACTAGGTAGATCATCTGGGAATACATCAGCAAATTCCCTTACCACTGGTATATTTTCAAGTAAGCTATCAGTGGTTCTAGTATCAGTCACATATGCCAAATATGCTTCACATCCCCCTTTGATCATTCGAAATGCCTTTATAGCTGAGACTAGACATGTAGGCACAAGTTTTCTTTCACCTAGAAATACTACCCTTGGCTGGTTTGGTGATTCCAAAATTACTTCTTTAGTAAAGGAATTCACTATTGCATGATGTCTAGTTAACCAGTCCATTCCCAGTATCATATCAAATTCATATATTAGCAATCAAATCAGATCAACCATTAACTCAACTCTATCAATGCATATCACGCAATCATGACAGACATTATTCACAACTACTACTATTCCTAATGCAGTACTCACATTTATGTCAATCCCCAAAGTCTCATGCGTTTGATGCAATTTAGATGCCAAATGCAATGATATAAATGAATGAGTGGAGCCTAGGTCAATCAATGCATATGCTAACATATCATAAATGTAAATATTATCGGTAAATACTTTAGGAGAATCAACCACCTCCTGCCTAGTCATAGCAAACACCCTAGCCTGAGTAGGGGGTCTAGAACTCTGACCTCCAGATCTGGTCACTCCTCTACCCATTGTACTAGTCCTGCCCCTTCCTCTTCCTCTGCCCTGTGTCCCACTAGTAGGGTAGACCCTCGGTGCCTCAACTGTAGTCTCAGATACTCCACTACCTCTACTAGTCTCTGCTAGTTTGGCTCTTTCTGGACAGTCTCTATACATGTGCTCCATTGATCCACAAAAATAACATGATCCTGTGAGCCTTCTACATTCCCCCGTATGTTGTCTACCACAATGAGTACATGTGGGCCTCTGTTGAACATATTGGCTCTACCCTCTGCCTTTGTAAAAAGAAGTCATTATCTACCTCTTTTTCCCGACCTTCTGTTAGACTCACCAAAGAACTCACGTGCTACCTTTTTAATTTGTTGTTCCCCAACTTCTTTCATTAACCGTTTAGCTCTGATTGCAATAGCTCTGATTCTGGCATAACTATTAAGATCAGTAGTTGTGATTCTATTTCTGATCTCATATTTGAGGCCCTCCTCAAACTTCCTGCATTTGTCTCTTTCAGTAGAGACCATGAAGGTGGCATAGTGGGAAACTTTGTTAAATTGTACTTCATACTCTGCAACAGACATGTTCCCCTATTTTAGATTCAGGAATTCCTTTCTCTTCTCATCTTTATATGCCTCAGGCATGTAATTGTTCTAAAATTCCAAGAGAAAGTCATTCCATGTCAGAACCGATGGTTGTGCATCACTGTCGGTGATTGTCTCCCACCATTTATAAGCATTGCCTTCAAGCAAGGATACTGCATAATCAAATTTCTCATTTGGGGTACATCTCATCATATTCAGTACCCTCTGTGTCCTTTTCAGCCATGTCTCAGCTTCTGCTGGGTCTGTTGTGCCATTGAAATCAGTTGCACCATGTTTCCTCAGCATGTCATAACGTATTTCCTTGTACATTTCAGGACCATATACTTCATGTTCTAGGTTTTAATGGGGAACCTCTGCATGAGATGTCTGTGATGCATGCACTGGAGCTCTAGCTCCTAGTGCTGGTTGATCTCTATGAAAATGAGGTGATGCCTCATGAGAATGCATTTCGGCCGACCTCTCCCTCTTTGGTGAATAATGTCTTATGATGTCCCTAAAATATATATAAAATTATGTCACTACATAATGTTCAACATATATGATGCGCATGTTATCATACTCTTATGCATATGCATGTTCCCATGGAACCTATCCCTGTATCAAATAATCACACATAGCATGGTGGAAAGGTAAAATACCCTGTTAACAATTGTAGTAAATTTTTTTTTTATATCATGTAATATCATTCAATGACTTTGCAAGTCTCATACACTGTAATATCATTCAATGACTTTGCAAGTCTCATATCCTATAATATCATTCAATGACTTTGCAAGTCAACACTGAGGCTTTCGCCATAATACGATATATCACATATATTAAAATATAAACTTTGCACATAAGTATTTACGAGTTGCCTTCATTTATACATTTTTAAAGCCCATTCCAAACTGAATATACATATTCAACCATGCAAATACAAAATGCAGATGACATATTTTCATGCTCGAGTGGTATGCAAGGATAGAGAGTGGTGAGGCTCGGCCAGTGACCTGTGCTCCATGTCTTCTATACGCTACTCAAAATGAGCTATCACTTTTCTTTACCTGAAAAATGATGCAAATTAATGAGTTGCAGCTCAATGAGAATAACTATCAAATGAGCTCTAAAGTACCGAACAACTCTTAGTAATAAATCACAAATTCAGTACATATCGTGTATTCCATTCCATTCATTAGTATCATATAAATATCAATAAAGTTGAAACATATAATCATTACTCTTTACGTATGCAAATGCTTTGCTGATTTCATTTTGTTATGAGCAAGTTAAATAGACATTGCCCCGAGTTTCCATGTGAACATTTGCATTTGCTAGCTAGCTTGATCATTTGTTTCATTTGCACATTTGTTGGGTCGTTGGCCTCTTCTTTTGCTTTACAATATCGATTAACTAGTCAAAACGTCGTTTAAGGTGAACATTTTCCATGTGAACATTTGCATTTGCTAGCTCGCTTGATCATTTGTTTCATTTGCACATTTGTTGGGTCGTATGCCTCTTCTTTTGCTTTACAATATCGATTAACTAGTCAAAACGTCGTTTAAGTCCATATGCATATCCACTTGTACTTAAGCATTCATCAACCATTGTATCTCATCACATATAACATACATATACCGCATATATGCCTCATATGCCACGCATATACCTTGTATATACTATACATATACCATGTATATATATCACATATGTCAAACATATACCTCAAATATACCAATAGTATACCATTTGTATGTACCACAATGTCACAAATTATCCATCATCATATTATCAAGGACCAATCATGACAATCATATGAATCACATAGCAAGCAACATTCATTTGCACTAAAGAATTCAATTGATAATTAGACTCACCTTTCTCCTTTGATTCCAACCCCTAACTTATTGTCTATCCGCTCCTTGTGGGTCTCCAATATGTTGTGAGCCTAATATGAAAATATAATCGATTAAGTCATGATTAGGGAGACTTAATGTGGCTTAAACAAATTAATATGCATTGTTCATATCAATAGTTAAGATTTTTCATATGAGGCAGTGTGACCTTATGAGACTGTTTAGCCTATAACTTTTTCTATACTTGACCAATTAATCTTATTCTTGTTCCTAATTAAACCTAACATATTAAATTTTCAGACCAATTGGATCATTGTACAATGTTTGGTGGAATTTCTAAATGTGTTTTATTTTCTGCTTTATTTTCTGCCAAACAAGTTGTCGGATCTGCCCAGGGCACTCAGTAGGCAGTTCAAACCATGGAACAGTCATGGTTCCATTCATCATAACTCCAATTTTACAAGACATATGAACCTGCAATTTGGTATACAGATACATAACACATATATCTACAACTTTTATATTTTGCGATACTTCAAATAATGGCTTTATCATATTCAAAACTAACAAACACAGTAGCTAACTTACTTAGGGTTCACATCCGAACCAGTTTCAGTACATAGAGGATATCTCTTCCTATACACAACTTCGTGTAAAACGGTTTATATATATAAGACATAAAAGAACAACTTTTGTGTTTTAAACTTTTCCAGAATCAATTTCTATTAATATCAAAATTGGGGTGCAATTCAGTGCCTATTAATGAACCTTAGCAACTCAACTCAACCTTATAGCAATAAGAATTGATTACTTACCAAGAACAAACTTGCAATGGATCAATTTGCCTCAAAAACTAAGTGAAACAAGGAAGAATTGAGTTCTGGAATGGAGGAAGATGAAGAAGAAAACATGATGGATTGAGGAGGCAAAAATGGGGGAGGAAGATAAAGCCAACCTTTTTATTTTTGTCTTTTTATCTTTTTCTCTTCATCTCTTTTCTTTTCTCTTCTCTTTTCTCTTTTCTTTTCTCTTCTCTTTTCTCTTCTCCTTTCTTTTATTTTCCTTTTGTTTCATTTTCATTTTATTTTGTCTATATTATTATTATTATTATTATTTACATATATTTATAATTCCACTAATTCACACAATAATATAGCTTAATCATTTGGCCCGATTTAACTAAATTAACAATGTAAATGTTTACTAATCTTATTCTAGTCATTTTGCTTACTTTAATTCAGTCACCTTATTCAATTTATTTATATTTCTTTGTTATTCTCATTTAGGTTATAAGTACACACATGCGACTCGATATAACTGCCAAATACTAGGACACGTAGCTAGTGCGTGCCATGAACTTGTTCCTAAGAAAATATGTATGAAATGCATGTCTTCAATTGGATTATATGGAAGATGCATATGTTCAAATGAAATTCATGTGGATATGCATGTGGGGAAGGTCGAGGTTGTTACACATATGACTTGTGAAGAGGAGCCCGTAGCTATATTAGCACGTGAAGAGAAGATTCTTCAAAATAAAAGAATTCCTCTAGTTAAAGTGTTATGGCAAAATCATTTTATAGTAGAAGCCACATGGGAGAGCGAATAAGTCATGAAGAGGCAATATCCTCAGCTGTTCACAAATTGAATAGGTAAAATTTCCAGGACAAAATCTATTTTAAAGGGAGAGAATGTCATATAACTTATGATACCCTTGATTCTAGTTAAAGAAAGTGAGAAAAGAGAGAAAGAGAGTCATTTCCTTATACAACCAAGCTTAAGAAAGCTTGAGAGAGAGAGGTTAGGTTATGGAGTTTTAAGGAACTAAAGTTTTAATGATCTCTTTTATGAATTTTAGGAACTCAAATTGACAAGGATATAGCTCAAAGGAGCAAAGGAAAAGAGAAAGAGAAGTAAAGAGAAAGAAAAGAAAAGAGAGGTTTGTGCATAACTTAAGGCAATAGCCTTTTCTTTTTTGTTTTAGTTGCATGATTTGATTATTTGGTATGTTTATGATTCTAAATTAATATTATTTTGTGATAAAAATCTTGGGATGCATGTTTGCTAGGCTTAGGATTAATTTTGGTAAAAATTGAAAATAGTTCATATATGTGTTCTTTGCTAGAAATGGATAAGCAGTGAGTACTTAAACTTTTATACCTTAATTTATGGAATTCGGTTTTGTATGTTCTTTATTGGGTTTGACAGCTAAGACATAGGGATATCATTTTTATTTAGACCATAAAATCTAGATATATCTGTAATTGTCCAGAAAATTCGTAAAGTTCGGACTTAGAATCTGTCCAAAAAATTCTGGGCAGAATTGTTAGTGATCAGACAGTACTTATTTTATCATATCGTTTGATATAGAACATAGAATTAAGTGATTAAAGTTGCATATTAAAGCTAAGATCCAGACCTAAAATTGTTAAGAAGAACATATAACTAAATTCAGATTGTAACAGGACCAAAATTATGGTCCAAAACAAAGAATGGAATCTGCCAGTGACATGGCAGCATATGAGTTGTGGAATTTAGAGAGTAAAATGATGTGAACCTTGTTATATTATATAAATATTATTTTAATTAAGTGATTATGTGATTATTTTAAGTCTAAATTCATGAAAAGTATGAATTTAATAACTATGAATTTTAATGACATTAAGTATGCCCTAGAACACCTAATTTGAACTAGACTTAGGATAGTTTGGCATGCCAAGCAGGGGGGAGTATGATAAAAATGAAAACCATTAATGGTATGATTATTGAAGTCGATAATGACACAATTATTGAAACCGATAATGGCACTATTATTGAAGCCGGTTTTGTATGTTCTTTATTGGGTTTGACAGCTAAGACATAGGGATATAATTTTTATTTAGACCATAAAATTTAGATATATCTATAATTGTCCATAAAATTCATAAAGTTCGGACTTAGAATCTGTCCAGAAAATTCTAGGCAGAATTGTTAGTGATCAAACAGTACTTATTTTATCATATCTTTTGATATAGAACATAGAATTAAGTGATTAAAGTTGCATATTAAAGCTAAGATCCAGACCTAAAATTGTTAAGAAGAACATATAACTAAATTCAGATTGTAACAGGACCAAAATTATGGTCCAAAACAAAGAATGGAATCTGCTAGTGACATGGCAGCATATGAGTTGTGGAATTTATAGAGTAAAATGATGTGAACCTTCTTATATTATATAAATATTATTTTAATTATGTGATTATGTGATTATTTTAAGTCTAAATGCATGAAAAGTATGAATTTAATAACTATTAATTTTAATGACATTAAGTATGCCCTAGAACACCTAACTTGAACTAGACTTAGGATAGTTTGGCATGTCAAGTAGGGGAGAGTATGATGAAAATGAAAACCATTAATGGTATGATTATTGAAGTCAATAATGGCACAATTATTGAAACCGATAAGGGCACTATTATTGAAGTCGGTAATGGCACTTATATGCACATATCATGTTGCCTAGATGGCACTCCTAAGTGCCTGGATGGCAACTCCGTTATCTGGGCAGTGGTTCATAGGTGTTTTGGGCATAAATAAAGAAGTTACGGAAAATAAATGGATTATTGAAAATAAAAATGGAATTATGAATTATGACATGTATAAAAAGATGATTGAGTGTTGTGGGCTATAAAGAATGATTGAAAATAAATAAAATAAAATAGAAAAAATATAATAGTAAGGAACCATGAATTGTGATATGGATAATTTAATATTTATGCATGCTAGAATATTAGGAGATGTATATTTGCATGGAAAGATTATGTGAGCATAAATTGATATATGGCAATGCATGTTGCATAAAATATTTTTTTGCCTTATTCATATGCACCACTAAGCCAAGAGCTTAGTGTGAGAGTTTCTCTCATGCAAATCTAACAAAGAATAAATAGAAGATAGTGGATAAAGCTAGCGGTGACCTGATCCAGTAGAGCAGCTTATTTCAACCACCGTGGGTCACACAACTTTTGTATATTATCTTTTGAATTTTATTTTATAGTATTTGTAAATAAATAACACGTTTTGTAAAAAATATGTTATTATATAAAAATGTATTTTATCTTTCATGTTATGATTTCTTTTACACTGCAAAGTAAATAAATAGTAAATAAAGAAAAACAAATTAATATATGAGTGTCTTTTATATTCATATATATATGAAACGATGATTTTAATTGATGAAGTCAGTATAGCACTCCCTTATCCAGGCACATGTTACTGGGGTGAGGGGGTGTTACAAAGTGTATACCCATGGCCTCTTGTCAGGGTCATTACTTAGGAATCTCTATCCAGAGTGAAAATGTCTTGAATATAGTCTTCAATGACATATCTAACAAAGTAATGAGCCTTAGAGAGAATAACTAATATTCCTTAGACTAGATGTGATGTAATCAATCTAGTAGGAGTTGACATATGTCCATACTCTGAACTAAATGGGGTATAAAATGGTGAAAGATTTAATTGCATAAAAATTTATCTATGGAAAGGTTCATAGTCAAACCACTAACTTTTCGGTTAATTGGGGTTCATGTTGTATTGCTAAATATCACTCATGACTTGCATGAGAAAATTATTTCAAGTCGGATCGCGATGAGATCGTACAGAAAAATCGTTCGAGAGGTCACGGAACCGCATGGGTTGTTGGCCTTCCAGCTGGCCTAGTTGGCATTAATTGTGCACTTTGTACCTAGACTAATTTTGGGTAAAAATATTTTTGAAGAGTTCAAAAGTCTGAAAATTATTTTTAGAAATTAAGAAATTCAAAAAAAATAATAGTTATTTTTCATACTCTCTAAAATTGAGCATATACCATTGTTGTTCAATCATTTCTCTTGTAGTTTCTTCTCACATTTTCACATGGATTAACATTAAAGATGTCCTAGTGTGGATTGTTGTGGTTTGCTTCAACCCCACAAGGTGAAAATTGAAAAAAAAATCTAGAAATTACAAGGTATAATTTAAGGTGTATAATTTCTAATATTTATGATTTGATGATTTAGTTTTAATGGCACAAGCAAGATATTTATTTTGGATTTTAAAATTTTAATTTTCTACTATGTTCATAAATTATATTCATCTTCAAAACCCATCAGTGGTATCAGAGTACTCTTGTATCCATTAAAATAAATTTTAATTGAAAGTGCAATGGGATTGCACAATTTTGACGATTTTGGATCAATAGGTTTAAAAAATTGAAATAAACTTGTAAAATTTGTTTTACACATTTTTCTCTCTGATACGATCATAGGATGATTAATGATGATTATTTTGATTGAAAAATGGTTTGAATGTGACTCAAATAATTAATTTTGGATTTATCTCAAAAATGTTGAAAATTGCATTATTTATAAATATGTATTGTTGTTTTGGTTAATTGATGGGGTTATTTATATTACATATTGAGAAAGCTTTTAAACCTCTGGAAGTGTCCAATAATTAATTAAATTTTTTTAATAAAATTTTCAAACAAACACAAAAATAAGACTCTTTTGGCATACCTGGTATGACTGTTTTATTCGATTTTTTTTGTATGTGATTATTTTACTTTCAGTGCTTTGAAATAATTTTTAATTAAAAATATATTATTTTGATGTTATATGCATGTCAAAATTAACTTGCTCCAATTTAGAATTCCAAACAAATTCTAGATATCAAATGAGTCATTTTGAGCGTCTAGGTATGTTGGTTCGTTTGTCTTAGTAATTTTGGTTTCTAAAAAAAATATTTTGATGAACTTGAGCTGATCTAAAGATTCTTAGAATGATGATTTGAGGTTCTAAAATTTTTTTGAATTTTTGAAAAATAATTTTAAATTTATTTAAGTTGAGCAATAGTAATTCTGGTATATATATTAAAATTAAATTATTTAATTTCGACATCATAATAATTTGATTTTAAAAGGGAATTAATTCTATAAATATGAAATTTAATTTAATTTCATTAAATATTAAATATTAAATTTTACATTGAAATGATATACAAAATAAATTAACCGAAACAATACAAGTAGACAATTTCGGTTCAAAAGTTGAATCGATTTTCAAATTGAAATTCATAATTGTCATTATTTAATTTTATTTTATGTATTAGATAATGCATGTTATGGGTGTTTGGAATAGCATGATGGATGATTATGTACATAGGCCCAATGTGAATGAGCATGCATGAAATTGTTTAGTTTTATAGTAAACAAAGTCTGTGTGTCCCTGCCTCTGTATCTTTCTCATGTATTTCTCTTCTCATCTTATTCCTCTCAAATGTAAATTGAGATTTTCTATACTTTGAAAAATGCGATTAGATTACATAGGATTAGGATAGCATGGAGATACAAAGGAGTAAAAAGAAAATGAGGTGGTGCCATAAACAAGAAGACTTAGAATTAGTAATTTGATATATGTTTTAGGTTGTAAATTCATGTATATTCTACCTAGGTAAGACCTAGTCAATCTCTCTTTGGCTCAAGAGATTAACTTTAGTATGTCTATAATCATGACATATAGTTAATGTAACTATCTATATATCCATGTGATATCTTTAAGATATATAAAAGCATGCAATCATAACATGATGAGACTTAATAAAAAAATCTCTCGCTAAATAAACAATTAAGTCTTATGTCTTCCATTAATGTGGGGAGAACTAGAGCTCTTATAGAGTTAATTGTTGAGTTGGTTCAAGATCTCTTTATAAGAATATGTTCAAACCATTGAAATTAGATTTCACGATTAATGGGTTGGACTTAACCGAAATTATTAGCTTGTTGGATATGTGCCAAGGTTAATGTGTATTGGAGGCGAAGTTGGATTTGTGTACATGAGATGTACACATATTAAGAGTGGATAGCCCAATGTATATGCACACATCAATTAGTTGATAGCACAAGATTCAATAATTACATTAATAATGCAATTGGTATGATTAGATACGTACCAACCAAACTAAAGATGGTTTGTTGAGTTGCCTCAAGGTTATTCTTAGCTAATAGGATATCGACCCACTGGGAGAACTTCCATATAGGTTCTCTTGGGTTCATAATAAGGACTATGGATTCATAATAATATAGTGGGTATGATAATGCAATTTATTAAAGACATAATAAACATACATTTTCATGTACATTCTAACATGTTCTGTTTTACTTCTAGGTTACTACAAAAGTGTGAATTTGCAATCACTACTAGAATCAAATAAGTTGATTGGGCCTAACTTTTGGATTGGCTAAGGAATTTGAGAATAGTTCTCAAATTCAAAAATATTGGCTATATCTTAGATGAGGCACTCCCTAATCCCTTGCCGCTGATGCTTCTAAAGATGTTCAGAAGGCATATAAAAAGCATCTCAATGATTGTGAGATGACAAGCTGCATTATGCTTGCTACTATGTCAACTGAGTTACAAAAAGAGTATGAGGATATGAATGCTAATTCTATAGTCTACCATCTAAAGGAGCTTTTTTTATGAGCAAGCATGTTCTGAAAGATTCAAAACTGCTTTTCTGTAATAAGATGGTTGATGGGACATCTCTAGTGCAATATGCACTAAAGATGAATGGCTATATTAGGATGGACCATGAATTAAGATGAATGGCTTTTACCTTACATCTAACTATATAGATATAATAGCAAAATACAAAATATGTTCTTAACTATATATAAGATATGTCTAACAAATCCATATGCATGATAATGAAGAAAATGCAAAAATAATATGCATTCGACCCTCAACCAGTTTTGATGCGTCTCCTCTAGTATGGGCTTGTACTTCCTCTATAAAAAAAAACTCGGGTCTCTCCCCCTTAGAAACCCACTTAGCTAACATAACAAGCTTATTATCTTGTCTTTGAATATCCTTAATTTTCTAAGTAAAAGTAAGCTGAACACACAACCTTACCACAATCTCTCTGCTCACAATATCTACTCTATCTCAAATTCAACTCTTCCTAAAGGAGAAAATATTTCAAATTCTTGTTTTTCTGTATAGAAAAAAAAAACAATTCCCTCAAAGAAGATTATGGTGCCAAAATTTAATGGAAAAACTATAGTTGTTAGCTCTAGATCATACATAGAATAATTTTTTCCCATATATTATTAAAGGCAATCTCTAACTACTTTACCTACCCACACATTGTGATCTAAAGAATTTATAGCCTCAATCTCATATTCTAGTCCCCCTCCAATCATGAAAAGTTAACTAGATGTACTTGTGCAAATATACATGAATGTGTGGAACCCGGATCTATGAGTGCACAAATGTCAAAATCATGTAATGAAAACATACCAATAATAACATCTATTGCCGCCTGATCTTCCTTAGCTTTCATGGCATAGCCTTTGGCTGAAACTCTACTAGGTCCAAGTCTATTCATTGTCTTTGGAAAAGCCTGCCTAGTTTGGCTTAATCCTCATCTAATCTGAACTTTAGGCTGAGTAGGAATTGATTTTGTCATTTGAGTAGGAATTCTATTTGTCAAGAGTGGGAAATCCATCTATATATGTCCTTTGGACCCATATTTAAAGCAAGCACCTGTGACACGCCAACATTCTCCTCTATGGTGTCTGTTGCAACTATCACACTTAGGTATATATTCTTTCTTTCTCGTAAAATGGGTCTCTAGAACAACAGATTTCTTAGATGACTCCCCTATTCTTCTTTTCTTTCTCCTATTCTTCTTTATCTCATACTTTGTAGTTGATGTAGGTTGAGAAGATTAGGAGTAGTACTAATTCCCTTAACACTCATTGCGCTAGACTGACGTGGGGACTTAGTGTCAAGAGAACTAAAATTCTCAACCATTCCAGGCTCATCTGAAAACATATCTCTATAAGCCTACAAGTTGACAGAGAAATAGCCCATATCAGAGTTATACAAGACACATGTATGTATGAATGACAAACCCTTCCCCAATTAAGTCAAGAGATGCTTAAACCTAAGCTCTGATACCAAAAAATGTGACATCCTACCTATATAATAGGAATAGTCCCATTACATAAGCAGAATGACACAGACAATTTGAATGAAACTAGCCTGAATTTAAAATTTTCATTTAATAACTAAATTGACATTTTTTTTAATATTCAAATATACATATGGATTCAATTATCAAATACATCATCATGTTACATAAATATTATACTTCATTATGACTATCAAAATTAATGGCTTTTACCTTACATCAAACTACATTGATATAATAGCAAAATACAAAATATGTTCTTAACTATATATAAGATATGTCTAACAAACCCATTTGCATGATAATGAAGTAAATGCAAAAATAATATGCATTCGAACCTCAACCAGCTTTGATGCGTTCCACTAGTATGGGCTTGTACTTCCTCTATCAACTTCACAGTTTACTACTTGCAAGCTCCAGTTCCTATGCGGGAAAAACTCACGCTAAGCCATTTCTAGCTTAGTGGTACATATAAGCATTTAAATTTTCCCATACACTCACACAAACGTGGGTCATAATAATCATGATATAATTTAAAAAAAATCATTGCATCAAATTTAGAAAATATTATAATAAAATAAAATTTATGTTTTATTATATCATCATTATATTTGTATCAGGATATGAACTATAAATAATCAACCATATGTAATATATAAAATATTAAGCATTCTACCTCCTCTCATGTTTCCATAACTCATTTTAATTTAATTGATTTCCCTAAAATTATGTTTGTTTAGTTAACTCAAATCTCAATTCATTTAAGCATAAATATTTTTAACTTAGAGTTACCAAAATGCATGATAGATAATTCATAATACAGTACACAATATTCCAACATATATTATACAGGGACAACCACATGATTATACAATATTACCAAATTCATTGATAATATATATATATATATACACACATAACTCAATTATAAATTTAGCTTACATTAATAAATATTTATAATTGATGCTATTTCACACATTTTATCTTTCAACATATACATGTATGTCTTTAAATTAATTTATATATATATTAATATAAATAGCACAAATCTCATTCCCGGACTGTCCGGATATAGGGCGTGTAGTAGGGCCGCTCGCGGAGCTTAAGCACCCTACTCACTATAGTCTCAAATCAAGAGCGCTCGCGGAGCTTAAGCCTTATGACCGAGTAATATCACATCATCTATGTACAATTAAGACAGGGGTGCTCTCAGAGCTAATACCACCCTGTTCATAAACCATAGCAATATCGGTACCGTAATGCCCCCCGCAATGGTGGTTGAGAACTGGGCAATTAATGTTATTACTTATTTATTTTCTTTATATATTAATTTGGTGGAATCAATATTCCCATTGCATTTATAATGAAAATATGATTATAAAATTTTAAAATCATATAATCATATGATATTCCATTATATAACCATTTAAGTAATATTGGCATACTTTAATTAGTTCTCTATACAATCAAAGCCAACAAATCTTTTAATACAAAACTAAAATTTATAATAACCTTATGTGTACAAGTATGCCATATAACCTCTCTTTTCATATCAAATACATATGTCATACATGACTTGCTAACTTCACTCTTTATTATCCTAATTATTCAATAATTACCATTAATAATTATCACATTTTTAATCAATCATATACTAATCCCTATTGAAAAATATATTATGCTACATATTCTACATTTTATCAATCAATTATTCATCCATATGTCAATACATGCATTAACATGAAGTTTCATTAATTCAATATCTTAATTCATTTCATATATACACATTTTAATACATTATTTAAATATGCAACTCATTCAAATAACACACAAGCATGCAACAAGGCAAACTAAAATGCATATATGTACAAACCTCAATGGAGCTTTTCCAAAATCTAAAATTTGGAGCTTGTCTACTTTTATTGCTCTTCTTCTTGTTGAGATCCTAATTCGAAAATATAAATAATTAATACATTGATAAAATATTTATTCTTAATATAGTTTAAATAAATAACTACAATTCTTTTAAGCTGGAACAAGACTTCTTAGGACTGCTGGATCAATAACTTTTTCTACACTTATCCAATTTATGTGATTCTTGATCCTACTTAAATTTAACATCTAAAAATAAAACATACTAAACTTTCAGAATTTTTGAACCATTACACGATTTTTGGTATAATTTTAAATATTGCTCTATTCTTTGCCCATAGGTAGTTTCGAAGTACCATATTTAAAAATTCATATCTTTCAATTTATAGCTTAAATTATTATGAAAATTTTTATACAGTTATATAAGTTAATTTGAAACATTTTGCACTTTTACCTCATTTCAGATTCAGTCTCTAAGGTTCTCAAATACTAGAGGATCTATAACTGGTTTAACATAGAGTATCAACCAGACCAGTTCACTTGTTCAGACATAACTCACAAAATACATGACATTTTAAGGTAAGAGTTTCACAGAAATTTAGATAAGACATAGGAGTAAAACTTGTATGTTTTGAACATTGGCTAAGTTGATCTAAAAATAGGGAAAATATAAGGACGAAATTACTGGAGCTGCACAGGTACCAAAACACAACTTAATTAAGGAACAATTATGGTTTATTTCATTATAACTCAACCTACACAAGATAAATTTATACGCAATTTCGCATAGACCTAAATAACACATATACCTACAACTTTTATGTTTTACAAAACCTCTTATTAAGCCATTAAGATGATCAATTTTTATAAATATCATAGGTTATTTAGTTGATACATCTCCCTGAACCAGTTTCACCCCAATGACCATATCTCTTCATATACTCAAAATCATTCAATAAAATTTCACAAAAAGATACAAAAGACATATATGAACAACTTTTATGTTTAACACTTCCCAAAATTCAATTTACAAGATAATCAAAAAAATGAACGAAATATACTGCAGAACATAATCCAAAAAATTCTAATAATACAATAATCATGGGAAAACTATTTCTTACCAAGATCAGATTTATTTAGACTAATTTTTGATGCAAATCTTGAAGGAAAGGATGAAGATTTTGGTCTGTGATATGGAAGAAGGAGAAGGGATGATGAAGAAGAAGAAGGAGAGAGTTGAAGTTGGAAGCAAATGGCTAAAAGAAAGACTTCAGCCCCACTTCCTCCCTATTTCCCGTTATTGGTCTTTTTTTTTTTCTTCTCTGCTGTGACCCCTTTTTTTTACTGTTCAATTTTCTTTATTATTATTATTATTTTATTATTATTATTTTTATTATTATTATTATTATTATTATTATTATTATTATTATTATTATTATTATTATTATTATTATCATCATCATCATCATCATCTTCACATATTTCCTTATATCTAATATCTTTAATTTTTTTATACCAAAAATACAATTTAATTATGTGGTATAATTTAATCAAATTTATCCTGTCAATAAATTTAATTTATTTTAATTTCTAATTTACTCATTTATTCTATTTATTTAAATTTTTATGTCTATTATGTGTTTTTTTATGTATACCACATACTTATTTTAATTTAGATTAATTAGTGGGCATTATGGTTTCCAATAATAATATATGGGTATTAGATACCGATAGTGACTCACACATATGCACTAATATGAAGGGCCTAAGGAATAGTAGGCAGCTCAATAAAGGACAATCGTGAAGCCCTACAGTTTAAATAGAGAAGATTCATGTTTTGACAGAAAATGCATGAAACAAAATTCACAACCCTAACCACCCAATCCCTTGAGTCCCTAGAAATGAATTCTCTTCATCCCTTTTCAATTTTGAGAGATTAAACATGAATCCCCACCATAAAATGATTAAAAATATGTTAAAAGCAAGAGTTTTGTTACAGATTGAGGTTTGTATAGATTTGGGGTTTTAGGCTTTAAATCAATAAAAAGTAGAGATTTTTATTAGTTTATGGCATATATAGATTGGATGGCAGTATAAGACATTAATATGGTCTCTAATTTCATGTTAGGGACAAAAACAACGGGTGGTGAATCCCACTAGAGGCAGTAGATGCAAGAGAAATCGAATGTTAGGCTCCAAGTAATGAGATTTATACATATACGCATTTTAATTCGAATTAAATGTGCTTGTGCGGTGAAATGTGAATTTTGGAATGTCATGTGACATGTAAATTTTGATTTAGTAGTGATGGAATTGCAGTAATTGACTTGTTAACTTGTAAAATGTATAATGAAGTTGATGATAAATGAGCATGATTTGATGTTATGGTATTGGAAATTAAGGCTTTGATCCTGCTTTAAATGATTGAGTATGATAATTTGCATGTTTATGGTTGAAATATAATGTCAATTATTAAGAAGTATTGATAGGAGTGGCCAACATTTGTTAGCCTTAGAACCGTTGCATGATTGTAATTGGCTTAAGAAAGTGCAAGAATTATGTTACAGTCTAATGTGTCATGCCCATGAAGTCAATCTTCATACCCGTGAATGTATGAACATAATATGGTCATGCTCGTGAACCAATGTTCACATTCATGAATGATCATAAAGCCAGTCACGAGTAGACAAGTTGTGATAGAAGGCTTTAAGCCCGTGAATGCCCTATATCCATAATTGGTTATTTAAATGTTATGATTGATATACATATGTATGATTTACACACACACTTGGCATGATTGAATTATATAACATACAGTATGATAACATGATTGGAACAAGGATTATGCACTCGGTACTCTAAATTATAGAATGACATGTGATGATTATGTGAAACTATGAATGTGATATAAATGACACTGATAACCAGAATATGACAATACGTGCCCATTCTCTATTCGAGGACTAGCTAAGATAGGTAGCATGCCATTGAGGGGGTTGCAGTAATGTAGTATATTATTATTATTATTATTATTATTGTGCTAATCAGGGTGGCTTAAGCTCAGGTAAGAGCGCTCCTGACCATTTAGGGACAAGGCAGCTTTAGCTTGGGTAAGAACAATCTTGTACCCATTTGCATACATATATTATGTTTACTCATCAAGGTATCTTAAGCTCAGGTAAGAGCACTTCTGATTTGGGAAGCTCAGTACTAGCGATATAGACAGATACAATTAGTAAGCAGGGTGGCTTAAGCTCGGATAAGACTACTCCTATTTCACAACCTACATCTGGTTAGTTCGAGTATAGAGTATTAGGCTAAAGGAAATAGTAAATGGTAATTCATAATACAGTAAATGAAAATTCATAATACAATTATTGGTAATACAGCACAAAGTGATACTGTAAGAAGGCAACTCAGAATGATGGAAATCATATTACAGTTACATCCTAAGAAGGGAAATGTGGAAACTAGTCGTCAATTATATATACAGAACCAGTAATTTGATACTTGCAACATATGATGAAATCACTATGACTATGATAATATATAGATGTTAATAATGAAATGTATTATTACTATGATGATGAAACCCGTTATCTTTTGTATGTAATGAATGAATTGAAATAAAATCAATTCAGAATGAATGAGGTATTTTGTTGATATGGTATGTGTATTTATACATGACAGTAGAGTCAAGCACACATGTATGATTGTAAATTTGAATCTATGTAAATATGTTAATGCATACTAGAATTTCAATGCTTATATGTACCAATCAGCTTTCAGTAGCTTAACATGTGGGTTTTCCTGCTCGCAGGTTTGGAGCAACTAGATTGTTGAGTTGACAAAAAAGAAAGACCAAACCAATCAGAGAAGTCAAAGTTGACCCATGTTGGGTATGTTTTATTATTTCATTCATCTCATTCATTATTCATCATATCATGGGATAGAGGCAGATAATTAATTCATGTTATAATAAAGGCATGTAATTGCAATCATTAAGTTTTAATAAGTGTGGATTTTGTAATAAGCGGTTGTTGCCTAGACAAATTTTTATTTGATTTTGTTTATTATTCAGATATAGATAAGATTTTAAGAAGTAAGTAAGATTTGATTTTTTTTAAAATTCATGTTAATCATATACAATGATTGATATAGAAAAGTTTTGATTCAAAGCAGTTTTAGATTGATTCAGTCATCTGCCATCCGTCTGTACAATGAGGTTTGCCCTGGCTATATAGAATTACATAAGTACTTGCCATTTTATAGAATTTGTGTATAATAACAGTCATCAATCCAGCATCAGCATGGCGTCATACGAGACACTTTAAGGTAGAAAGTGTCAGACACCTCTCTACTAGATGAAGCTCGATGTGAGGAAACTTATGGGGCCTGAGTTAGTGCAAGATACAAAAGAAAAGGTTAGGATCATCAGGCATAGGTTCAAAGCTACATCAGATCGATAAAAAGTCTTATACAGATTTAAAGAGAAAGGATATCGAGTATAGTATGGGTGACAAAGTCTTCCCCATTGAGAAAGGTTTTTCGTTTTGGCAAGAAAGGGAAACTGAATCCTTGGTTTATTAGACCATACGAGATTTTTGAAAGGGTTGGGCCAGTTGCATAAAGGCTTGCATTAACCCCAGAGTTAGCAAAGATTCATAATGTATTTCATATTTCAATGCTTCGGAGATATAGATGAGACCCTGCATATGTAATTGCAAGGAATACAATTGAATACGTCTGGATATGACATATGAGGAAGAATCAATAGCGATCTTGGTGAGAGAACAAAAATAGTGACTTTAAAGTGCAACGGAAGAATCACACTGCAGAAAAAGCCACTTAGGATAGTAAAGAAATCATACGAGCTCAATATCCAAAACAATTTTTCAACAAAAAATTAGGTAAAAATTTAAAGGAAAAAATTTTCTTAAGGGGGGAGAAATGTCATACATGTAAAATAGTGTCTAGATGTGTATGGATGTGAGGTCATTATTTAACAAGTGTTGGGTTGAGAGGTAGAGGCTTTGGAGAGAAAGATAAGAAACAAGTGAAAAATGAATCTGCAGGTGATTCATGCCCATGAATATTTGGTCATGCCATGAATCAGGTATTTCACATTTTGTGAGTTTGGATCATGACTTGATTTATGCTCATGAATGGTGATTCATGCCCGTGAATGATCACTCATAGCCTGAAATCGTGGAATATGAAAGTGAACAACCCTCATTTTATTCCATTTTTGACATAAACAAACCCTAATTTCCTTCACACCTCAAGAGTTTAGAGACCCTTCTACCCATCCCTTTACTCAAGCACACCTAAATCAAGTGGAAGGAAGACTAGCTAAAAGAATAGCTTAGAGAGGAAGTAGAATGGGATTGGAGTGGGGATTTCAAGACCCCAACCATTATAACTCCAAGATTTAAGTAAGTTGTTTTTTTTTTTCTTCCTCTCAATCTTCTATTGATGGTATTTGTTTTGTAGGTTGAGTAAGCTTAACCTAGGGTTAGGGTTAGGAAAAACCCCCATTTTGCAACATATGGGGTTAGCATAAGGTGGAACCTTTAAGAAATCTTAAGTTTTGATTTTGTTTTGGTTGTTATTTTGTGCTAGGGACCGTTGGACAGGAAGCTCCCTCTCAAAAGAGGGAAAGAGCTTCAAGGAAGAGGTTAAAAGGTTCTTGAGGCTTCCTTTTTGGGAGAAGTTTGTACATAACTTCATATCAAATGTAATCGTTGCAATTGTGTGCACTGTATGTTAAATGCATGACGATTAGATTGAGTAAATGCTTGAATTGATGGAGGGTGATAATGTAGTAGTATTAATGATAAATTTATAAGACTCAAGGTATGCCATAAATGTGGTTGAGTGTATTTAATAACATTTGATGGTTTTGGCATGTTGAATAGTTTATATTGTGCTTAGTAGGAGATATACACTTAAATGATGATATCTTTGAAATTATTACATAATGGTATAAAAATAGGATTTAACTTCCTCTTGTTTATGCACTTGAGATTTTTGGTAAACAAATGGATGAATATGTGTTAATTTCAGTGTTGGTAGTATGGTTTACATTGGTAAACTTTAAGAATTGCATGGGGAATGGTAATGGTGGTATTAAAAAATGTTTTATATGTGGATATTACATGTCCATATTACAAAAATACACCATCCATATTACGAAAATACTTTAAGAATAGCAATGCACCATCCAACTAATTAACTTATTTTATATGTGGAATTGACAAACCATGTCCACATTACAAAAAATATGTTTGCGATTCTATTAGCCTGGTGTTTACAAAATACATACAATCCAAATAAATTTACATGTTCTCATTATAAAAAGACATGTATAATTTTTGAAAACCATAATTATACTCATAATCCATGATTGTAGATAAGAACAAAATGTATATCATATAAAATACCAACTCCCTGATGTGGATTTACTTAATTTGACTCTATATAGGCTTTCTTCTCCTCTCATCAACTTTTATCTATAGGTTTCAAACTTGCTTATAGGAAAACACCCACACGCTAAACAACCAAATGTTTAGGGGTACATATGTGATGAAAAATTCATACAAGCATTCATGATATTTCATAGCAATTTCATGTTCATACTTATCCAATTTGTGGCCTTTGATATACATATACATTCATGTAATTTATACTTAGCTACTATGTTAACATGCACACTTGTACGTTAAATCATATATATATATATATATATATATATATATATGATAGCAAATCATACTCCTTTTTCAATATTTCCATACATTACAATAATTTTCATAGCAATATTAAAAATCAATTCATTATATATCAATAGGGGATATTGCATACCTGGTTTACTGGTTTAACATATATACATGTCATAATTTGCAAGGTAAATTCATATATCTATAACCATACAACAACCATAACATATAATACTAATTTTTTTTCCATTTACATGGTAACTGGCTTTTTATATTTCTTTTTATATTTTATAGCCCAAAACTCTAAACTCATACTATTTAGATGTGGTTTGTGAAATAGGAGCGCTCTCACCCTACCTTAAGCCAGCATGCTCATTATCTATATTTGTATGGTTAAGTGCTCAACTGAGCTTCTCAAGTAAAGAGCGCTCTCACCCAAGCTTAAGCCACTTTAACTGAGTAAAATAAATAATTGCATGCAATTAGGATCAATGGAGCTCTTACCTGAGCTTAAGCCACTTGTCTTTATAATAAAAATTTTCATATCATCATAAAATCCTTAGATAACGTAAACCCCTTAATGACATGTCATATATCCTATGTCAAGTCCTAGATTAGAGAAATGGGCTTTCATCCTTTTTATTTTTTTATTTTATTGTCCATATAACTCATCATATACATATCCATGTCATGTTCTTTGAATCAATAACATAATATATCATTAAACATATAATTATAATCATAATGTCATTTTATACATCTTCCATATTTATTTCAAAGTATCATACTAAGTCTTACCTTTCGAAACTTACGAATCTTATACATTCATTAACTCATATACATAGCAAATTAACTTAGCCAATATACCACAAAAATTTTGAAGATAATTACTATCATATTATTCACAATTAAAACACACATATATAAAAAAAAATATTTAGAAGACTAAAATACTAAAATTTTATTTCTACACAGATTCCTATTCTAAACATAGGTTACATTTTTCCCTACTTTTATTTCGAATTTGAACTCATGGTATTCTATAAATTTTTAGTTCAATATCTTATATTTCATATACAAAAATAATCACATAAATCTGAATTTTCTAAATAAAGTTATGGCCAAATAACCGTATAGTGGCAATGAAAATTCAGCCTAGTATTTTCTGAGTACTTCCAGGTCTGAGATATTATAACCAATTTTAGGTCCAATTTAAATCATAATTGCTTTTCACACTTTTTATAATAATTTTAGATCAACATGTCTATTTTATTTTAAATTTAGTTTCATCCTAATCCAAGTTTTCTAACATAAGATATCACCACATTACCATGTAGTGTTTAATGAAAATCTACCCAGTTTTTTCTAGGTATTTCCACGTCTGAGATTTTGTAGTAAATTTTAGGTAAACTCGCAATCAGATATAACATTTACATTCTTCATAAGCTTTTTAGATCTATATATCTATTTTTATTTCTAACTAGTTTTATCCTAATCCAAGTTCCATAACAAAAGATATGACTGAATATGTTAAGACTATTCCAAACGAATTTTAGCAAAATCATCAAATACATCTAAGTTATTTGTTCAATTATCATTCAATATCAAGCATCATTTAAATAAAAAAAATATAGAAATGAATACATATGCTCATATATAAAAATATTGACACAATGGAGTCTTAATTTCTTCAAACCTTAAGCTTTTATGGTTGTTTTAAGGTTTTAGGGAGATGAAGAAGAAGAATAAGAAGAATTAGAAGAATGGTGGAAGAAGAGAGGATTTTTGTATGGGAGAGTGGAAGGATGGCTAGGGTTTTGAAAATTGGAGGAAGAAGAATAAAAAATAGCCCTTTTATACCCATGACAAATATCCTTTTAAGTCCCTCCTTATTTTTGCCAAATACCCACTTAAATCCTTAATTTTTACTTCTTTCTTTTTAAATTACCCAACCTTTCTATTTTTTTATTAAACACACATAACTTAATAAAATTTATTATAAATCTTTTATTACATTTTATTCCCAAATTTGAACTCGGATAATTTTAATCATTTGACATGCTAATTATTTAGGCCTTAATTGATGGGCATTACTGCTTATGCTTTGATTTATAGTTTATTACCTATTTACATATACCAATAACCATTAGTACTTAGAGTGGGGGATGTTTATTTCTCTCTCCCAATTCTAGAAGTCGTTGTATACCACAAGGACAATTTTGTAGATGAAGTTCGACATTATGGAATCTTGAAGCCAATGAAGCAATAGAGAACTCATTATGGGCTATTAGTTTTGTATTGTTGGTTTTTAATTTTTTATTTGTATGCCTGTGCAAGACAAGCATGCAAGGAATTTGTAAACTATTTTTAATACTTAATCCTTTCTAAATCTTAAATTTTATGTACATAAAACAAATGGTACCCCGCTTTTCTACACATTATAATTAGGTTTTCAAGATGATATTTTGTAGCATCATTTTTCCTAGTTGTTAGTTCAATAGGGTAAGGAGGTGTTACACATATCATCAATTTTTCTCCAGTGGAAATTTTTCGATCACCGGAGTTTAGTGACTATTAATTAGATGATTTTGGATAGAAGTTTCAGTTCATTAAACCGAGTCATCTGATACCAACCACTACTTCTATTTTTTTTAAATTGTACACTAGTACAAAAATGACTTATACGCGTCTGTTATTTTGAACTTTATATGTCTGTTAAATGACAGACGCTTATGAAGCAAACGTATATGAGTTGGATTTTAGGCATCTGTCAAAATGACAGTTGCATATAATTATTTTATGCGTCTGTTAAAATATAATGATAGACGCATAAAGTATATTTTAAAAAAATGACTATAGGCATCTTTTGTTACAAAACAGCAGACACCTAAAGTCAATTTTTTTGAAAAAAAAATTCATTATAGGCGTCTGTTGTTATAAAACAACAGACACCTATATTCATTTGTTTTTAAAACAAATGACTATAGGTGTCTGTTATTACAAAATAGCAGACACCTATAGTTAATTTTTTTTAAAATATTATAAATTGACAAATATACAGCAAATCGTAAAAATTACTTAAACTCATAAAAAAACTAATTGTATAACAAAAAAATAACTACTAAGTGAAAAAAACTAAAACATAAAATTAACAAAAATAAAATACATAAAAAATAAAAAAGATAAATAAACTTTTTTGCATAAAAAAGTAGAAAATCAAATACCAATAGTAATAAGGTGGAGAACATACAACTCCTTGGCTAATTGATGGTCAAAATTAGCTTTAACATGTGCAGAACCAACTTGTTTTCTCCTTACCAAATGCCTTAGACAACCTCTCAATGCATGAAACTCACTTTCATTTTATAAATCAACAAAAAAATATTTTCTTGTCATCGTCGTGGCTACGACATGGAGGCTCAAATTTGAACATGGTAGCCAAAAAATGTAGAAAAAAAACTGAAGAGAAAAAAAATACCTTTTCCATGCGTATTTATGGCCACCAACGAACGATATAGCTCTTGTCATTATCGTCGCCACTAAGACAGGTCCGAAATGTGATGAAGGTATAAAAAGCCAACTTTATGTTGAGAGCTGGGAGATGGTGGCGCATACAACTAGGTTTCAAGCTCTAAAGTAAAATAAATAGATATATATAGTTGGGTTTTCAAATAAAAGAGCACAGAGAGAAACCGTGTTTTTTGGTTTTAAAAAATGAACTATAGGTGTCTGTCATTACTCATGACAGACACCTATTGTACACTAATATGTGTTTGCTTTTATTAATGCCAGACGCATATGAGTGCAGAGATATTACGCTTCTGTCCTTTTTAACGACAGACACCTAAAGTAAAAGGTATATGTGTCTGCTTGTATTAATGCCAGACGCATATGAGTGCAGAGATATTACGCTTCTGTCCTTTTTAATGACAGACATCTAAAGTAAAAGATATATATGTTTGCTTTTATTAATGCCAGACACCTAAAGTACAAGTTAAATTTTACATGTCTTTCATTTATATTAATAGACGTATATACCAATAAAAATATTTTTCAATAATTAATTCAAAAAAATTATTGTTTATTAATAAACAATAGGTGTCTGTTGTATGTTAAGACAAACACTAAAAGTATATCATATGTGTCTGTTGTTTATTAAGACAGACGCCTAAAATACAAGTTGAATTTTATATATCTGCCGTTTATATTAATAGACACATATGCTTTGTAATTTTATCATATATTTACAAAAATGTCTCTGCCTCTATTTTATGTGTTTGATATTTTTACAACAGACACATATAATCCTCGTTTAAAGATATTTTTGTACTAGTGGTGTAATATGAGCTTATTTATAAGTGTTTATAGATATTATTTTAATTAAGGTGATCGATTAATTTAATTGAGTTATATGATTAATTACATGATTATTAGAGATTATTGATGAATGATTGGATATCATATTAGTATATTGAGATGATTTTTAGTTAAGTTGGATTATGTTGTGGTGTTGATAAAGTGGGTTATATGATATTAACCAATATATGAGAGGTTATGTCCAATTTTAGGAAAGCTTCTATCAAATTTTGGATAGTATTTACATTAAAAGTTTATATAAGTATTTCCTTAAGTGAATTCCTAAAAGAATCTACGCATAGGATTTATTATTAAGATTATATTTATTTTTCTTCAATATTCAATATTCTCTAGAGGTCACCAGCTGCACTAGAGTCATAATTGAGGAATCTACTTATTAGTGACTAAATATCACATGATTTTATAACAAGTTACCCCTCCCCTTTATATCTTCTTTGGCATGCTATATAATGTTAATATTATGTTATTGATGTTGTTATAATATTATTCTATATGTAAATATATTTATGTTTGTGTATTATTGGAGATGTGATTGGAAGAGATTGTGTTGTGATGTGATGATGTGATTGTTGGGTTGAGAACTATAATGGAACATGCCACTTAATGAGTTATGATAGAACTATGTACAGTGATAGTCATATGATTATGGATAGGTTAATGAGATACCTTGATAGATGCATTACTCTTAGGGAATGTGATATGATATGATATGGTATATGATTACGGAGAGTGATTACGCTAGTTGATGCATTACTCTCAGGGCACCGATACCAATTGAATAAGTGACCGACTAAATAAAGGATCTTGATTGATGCATTACTTTCAAGGTGCCAATCTACTGGAATGAAAAGAACCCATTGGCTAGTAAAGTTGAGGTTTAGGGTTCTGCTTAAATTCCTCTCCTATTTGTTGTGATGATTAATGTTGTATATAAGATGTGTTACCCTATTACATGTCATATGATACTACTATATTATTGTGTGATTGTGTGTTATAAAGTTATATAATATTAATTCACTTAATGGAGGTTGACCCATCTCTACTATTTTTCTAGGTAGTAGATACATCCTCTTCAGCTTGTTTGGATTGCAGCACACCTCCTTCACTCCACGAAGGCTTTGATGTAAAATATCTATTTTGTATTCTGATTGTATTTAATATTCTAGATTTATATAGTACTATTTGTAGTAATGTTAGATTAACATAAAAATCATTTTTTTTCAATGTATGAACAAAACTAGAAACTAAGGCAAAAACCCTAACCATGTGATAGGACTACTTATGTTTATGTAATTTAATGTGATGTAAATCCATGACCAGAGCCTTAATTTTATGATTATTAGATATTCATAATGTTATTTTTATGTAAATTTCATGCTAAAGTCAAATGAAATTTGTGTTTAAGTTCCTAAAGAATCCTAGTTCATGTATCATTCAATTTAGTCAATTTTTAAGCAATTGGCATGCTAGTTAAGTTTTTAATGATTTATATTGTCTCATAAATAATTTAATTAGTTTAAAATTATTATAAGTTGCTTAAAATGATGACAAAGAATTTTGGAAATTTTGAGAATTTTTAAATAGAATTTGATTTGAATTAGAAATGGGTTTTCTAAATTCTAGTTTGACTTGGATTCTAGTATGCAATTGTAACTAGAATTGTTTCATCCTATTTAGCATCAAAATAATAACCAATTAAGGTAATTTCATTATGAATTAACTATTGTTCATATTTAAATTTGAATTTTAATATTATTTAATTATTAAATTCGGATTAAAATGTTGCATGCATTAAATGGGTAGCAACCTAGTTGGTAAAGTAGATAATTTTAGGAAACTTTTTGATATGATGAAATATATGCCTAAATTCATTCATTTTAGAAAGTGTTTCTAAACGTTCATATATTCATTTAATGCGATTAAATAATAGATGTATGATGAATTTCATTAAAGGCCAAACAATCAAAACAATGTTTCAAGAGTTGAAATAACGGGAATCCAAATTGATACTTTAATGGATTACCTTTATTTATGCATTAGAGAATGCATGATAAGGGTGTATGGAATGGCATGATGGTATGATTATGGCTTGATCAATGTGATTGATCATGCATGGAAATTTTATTTTTGGTAAATAGGGCCTACAAGTCTCTACCTTATCTATTATTTCTTTTTTATTTCTTTTCTCATCTCACTCCCCTCAAATGTAACTTTAGGTTTTCTTATGAAGAAATTTCGTAATCAGATTATATAAAATTAGAATAGAATTGAAGTGTAAAAGAGAAAAAAGCTAAGGAGACGGCGCCAAAAGTGAATGAGCATTAGAATAGGAAATTGTTTTGTATTTTTGTATTGTAATTTCATGCATCTACCTAAATGAGACCTAATCAACCTTTTTATGGCTTGAAGGATAGATTGTAGATAAGTCCATAATCATGACAATATAATTAGTCTAATTATCTTATATATCTATATGTGATGAATATTTATATTATGCATGCCAAACAACCATGATAAGAATTAATTAAGAAACTCCCTCATAAACTATATTAAGTCCCATGTCTTCCATTAATATGGCAAGAACAAGAGTTATTTTAGAGTTAGGGTTATTGGGTACACCCAAGCCCACTTTACAAAAATTTATATAAACCATCAAAATATGATTTCATGATTAATGGGTTTGCTTAAATGATTGCATTGGCTTGTTGGCACAACCAAGGTCAATGTGAATTGGAGGCAATATTGGGCCAGTGTATTTGAGATATGCTTACATCAAGAGTTGATAGCCTAATGATTCAGTAGTTGCATAAATTAATGCAATTGGTATGACATACCTACCAATTGACCTAAAGTGGCTTGTTGGGCACATATAAAGTCATTCTTAGTGTTGTTGGATACTTACCTAGTAGGAGAGCTTCCAACAGATTCTCTTGGATTCATAGTGAGGGCAATGGGTTTATAATAAAATAATGGGAGTAATAATGCATATTTATTAATGACCTAATATTCATGCATATAGTGCATACTCTAACATAATCTTTCTTTACATCTAGGTTGCTAGAAATATGTCATCAAATGTGAACCTATGTTTAATTCTTGAATCAAACAAATTGACTAGCCCAAACGTCCTTGATTGTTTAAGGAATTTGAGAATAGTTCTCAAAATTGAAAAGATAATCTATGTCTTGGTCTCCCCTCCTGTTGATGAACAGTTGGCATACTAATGAGTTGGCAGGCTTGCCTTTATGTCTCCCGAGCTTTAAAAGTAGCATGAGAATATGAATGCAAATACCATAGTGTATCATCGAAAGGTGCTTTTTGATGAGCAAGATCAATCCGAGCAATATGATATATCTAAGTTGCTCTTCCACACTAAGATGGTAGATGGGACATCTCTAGTGCAACATGCATTGAAGATGAATGAAGTACATTGAAAGGTTGGACACTTAAGATTTAATTATAATTCATGAGTTAAGTATAGACTTAATCCTCCAAAGTTTGCCTGATAGTTATGAACACTTCGTGCTAAGCTATCAAATGAACAAGATATCCACTTTTGTCCCTGAATTGATCAACATGCTCAAGACAACTGAGTCTTCTATCAAGAAATAGCAAAAGGTTGTGGTGGTAGTGGACACTTTTTGTTCTTCTAAAAAAAACAATAAGTCCAAAAAATTCCTAGGGGGTGTGAAAAAGAAAGGCAAAGAGACTGCTTCAAAAGGGACTTGCCTCCATTGTGGCAAGAATGGCCATTAGAAGAGGAACTGCAAAACCTATCTACAGTCTTTGAAGAAGGAAAAGGATAAGACATTGTATGAACCTTATAATTCAAGAATTTATGTTATTAAGGTTATTACTATTTCTAGTAATAATGCATCGATATTAGATACCGAATATGGCTCACATATACGTACTGATATTCATGGCCTAAAGAATAGTAGACAACTCAAGAAAAGAGAATTTAGCCTACATGTTGGCAATGGAGCAAGAGTTATTGCATTAGCTATAGGAACTTATGTACTGACACTGCCTAGTTGGCTTGTTTTAAAATTATACAATTGCTATTATGTTCCAGTTTTAACTAAGAATATTATTTCTGTTTCTTATTTAAATAGAAAATGTTTTTATTTAACTATTAATGGCAATGGTTGCTTTATATGGTTGAATGATATTCTTTATGAAACTGGCACATTATGCAATGGAATTTATATTCTTAATATGTCTAATTAAATCCTCAATATCAATAATAATAAAAGATAAAAGTTGATTAACCTAAAACCATCATATTTATGGCATTGTCACCTTGGCCATAAAAATGAGAGGCACATGACCAAGTTACCCAAGAATGGTGACTTAAGGTCATTTGATTATGAATCATATGGCATATGTGAATCTTGTTTGCTAAGCAAGATGACAAAATCACCTTTTAGTGGAAAGGGAGAATGTGCCAATGGGCTATATGACCTTGTACATACATATGTATGTGGCCCAATATCAGTGCATGCCAAAGGTGGTTTTATCTACTTCATTGCCTTTATTGATGATTATTCATGATTTGGTTACTTGTATCTAATGAGATACAAATCTAACACCTTCAAAACATTCAAGGAAATCATAAAATGAAGTAGAGAAACAATATAGCAAAAGTATTAAAACATTTAGATAAGATCGAGGTAGAGAATACTTCAGTCAAAATTTTCAAGGTTATCTAAGAGATAATGGAATTTTATCTCAATGGACTCCACCTTACATGTCATAGTACAATGGTGTGGCTAAAAGGAGAAATCAAACCTTGTTTAACATGATAAAGTCACTAATGAGCTTTGCAGAGCTACCTATGTCTTTTTGTGGTAATGCACTAGAGACTGATATTTATATGTTAAATGGTGTCCCTTCTAAGTCAGTTGATGTCACTCCATATGAGATATGGAATAACAAGAGACTTATTCTTTCACACATGAAAGTATGCGATTGTCTTGCCTATGTGAAGTGGAAAATGTTAGATAAGTTAGAAACTAAGTCTAATAAATGTCTATTTATGGGATATCCAAAAGAATCGTTTGGATATCAATTCTACCACCCTTTGGAACAAAAGATGTTTGTTTCAAAGCATGTTGTCTTCTTAGAGAAAGAGTTTCATTTAAAAGAAGATCGCGGGAGCAAGATTGAACTTGATGAAGTTCAAGATGTTCAAATAGATGCAAATCAACTAACTAAATCTAAATATGTTACTTATATAGGTGAAGTAATAGTTATACCATCTAAAACAACATAAATTTATACATCAAGTGGTATACACACTACTCCTGAGAGATATGGATTTCTTATAAGTGAATAGAATAACGTATTGCTCATCGAAGATGATGAGCTTACTACCTATGAAGAAGTTCTTAATAGTTCAGAATCTAACAAATGGCCAAAAGCCATGCATTCAGAGATGGATTCCACATATGAAAACCAAGTATGGACTTTGGTTGACCCACCTGTAAGGATAAAATCTATTGGGAGCAAATGGGTCTTTAAGAAAAAAACTAACATGGAAGGTAATATAGTTACCCATAAAGCTATATTGGTAGCTAAAGAATATCGTCAAAGACAATGAGCGTACTACAATAAAACCTTTTCTCCAATTGCTATGCTTAAATCCATTAGAATACTTCTAGTTGTTACTACTTATTATGATTATGAGATTTGATAAATGGATGTGAAAACAACTTTCCTTAATGGAAATTTAGCTGAGGATGTGTACATGAGATAACATAGGGCTTTCACATTCGTTGATGGAAAAAAAGATATGCGAATTACAAGGATTCATTTATGGATTGAAGCAAGCATCCTGAAGTTGGAACATCCAATTTGATGAGATAATCAAAGAGTTTGGTTTCTTATAAAGTATGAATGAATTTTGTATTTTTAAAAAGGTTAGTGGGAGTGTAGTCATATTTCTAATGCTGTATGTATGTGACACTTCCTATAGGAAATGACATCTCAGTTCTTCAATCAGTTAAAATTTGGCTCTCTAAGAAAATCTTCATGAAAGGCCTTGGAGAAGCAACCTATATACTAGGGATTAAGATCTATATAGATAGATCTACAAGGTTGTTTGGTATTTCTCAGTTTACATACATAGGTATGATGTTAAAGGGATTTAACATGGAACTATCCAAGAGAGGATTTATTCTTATGACTCATGAGATTACCCTTTCTAAATCCATGTGTCCAAAAACAAATGATGAACTAGTGTGCGTGAGTAGGATTTCATATCCTTTGGCTATTAGATCCATCATGTATGTTATGTTATGTACTACACCCGATGGATTATACACTCTAAGTTTCACTAGTAGATATTAGTCAAACCTCTATAAGGGGCAATGGGTGGCTATCAAGAACATCCTTAATTACTTGAGAAGAACTAAGGATGCATTCTTGGTTTATGGAGATAGTGAGCTTAAAGTAAGTGGGTATATGGATGCCAACTTCCAATCGAACAATGATGATTCTAAATCCCAATCATGTTGTGTTTTTATATTAAATGCCAGTGAATTCGATTGAAAGAGTTCCAAACAGGAGACAACTGCAGATTCCACAATCGAAGTAGAATATATTGCAGCTTCTGAGGCAACTAAGGAAGTAGTTTGGATAAAAAAATTCATCACAGAGTTAATAGTGGTTCCTAGCATTGTTGATCCAATACCCTTGTATTGTGATTACAATGGAGCCATTGCACAACCAAATGAACCACAGTTTCATCAAAGATCCAAACATGTACACAAACATTACCAATTGATTTGAGAAATCATTGTAGAAAGGACGTAATGATAGAAAGAGTTCCCACTGGTCAAAATATAGCTGATCCTCTCACTAGACCACTTTCCCAAAAGAAATATGATAATCATTACTCACATATGATTAAAAAGGTACACAAAAGGCAATCACCTTAGGCATTTGATGTATTCATTTATTATTAATAAAAGGTATTTTAATTATATTGGTGTACATTCATATATGAATTTGATTTAGATCATAGACTATTTTATGAAGTCCTTAGTATGTAACACATCATGATGGATATCACGATGAGATAATGATAGTGAGATTCCTATCTTGTGTAATTGTGTTTATACCTAAATTATCCCTAGTCATAGAATTAACAAGAAGAGACATTGTTAATCTAGATAGACTAGCACATGTTATACTTTTTTACTAGGTCAAGCAGCTGATCTCATAAGTTGAAGACATGAGATGTTTGGAGTTAACATGTGGATGCTTGCTAGAGTAGCCAAGTACATTGAATGACCTGCTATGAGATAATCCCATGGATATATATTTCAATGTTATTAATAGTCTCATCATAGCAATGGTGCAAGGATCTTTAGACATGAGATGCTCAAGGTTATCATGGATACTAAATCCTATACATTGACTCCATTCATTGTTCCCCTCAGAGGTTGCTCATAGGGTGGTGATTAAGTATAGCATGAGGTTTTTAATGTAATGCCCGATAATTTAGGCCACGATCGCGGTTGACCGAAATCCAGTACGCCAAACCGATCGGAGTCTAAATTCGAACATGAAAGAAAAAAAAATGAAAATAATAATAAAATATGAGAAAAATATTTTGGATATTATTAATTTATGATTTTGAAGTTTGGAAGTAAATTTGAGAAAAAAATAATTTTTCAATGAACGAAATTGGAAATTGCAGTGTTTTTAGCACAGATATTTTAAGAAGGCATAAAAATGGAATTTTCTCTCTCTAAGGAAAGAAATATCTTTTTGATTAAAATAAAGTAAGAGTGATTTAAATTAATGGACCAATGGGAAACAAGATTAGCCATAAATCACAACCACCCACCTAATCCAACTATAAAAAGTCAAATTTCCACTTTTTGGTTATTATTATTTTTCTTCCTCATCTTAACCAAAGCAAATTCTCTCCCTTTTCTCTCTTTCTCCGTGAGCTCTTCCTCCCCCACTTATTCTTCTTTTTCTTTCTTCAAATCAAGCTAAGATTAGATGAAAAAAATGGGATTAAGGCAAGATCATCAAAGAAGTGAAGAAAAGTGAGCTAAACTAAGGAAGAGGAAGGAAGAAAAGAAGAGAAAAAGAGAAAGAAGACTTTGATCATTTTGAAGATCATCAAATGTGAGTTTAGATATTCTATCTTCTCACTTTTCTTCTTCTCTTTTCTTTGATTTCGGGGTTAGTTGCCATTAAATTTAGTAATTTAGGGTTATTAATATGTTAATGGTGATTAAGGGAGGATTAGTGTGATGAGTGCCTGATTAGGGTAAAAAAATTGTTCTTAGTCCAAGGAGGTGAACAATCCTTGAACCCAAATCAAAGAGGAGGTAAGGGCAAGGAGAAAGCAAGCTAGGAGGAAGAGAGAAGTGAAGAGAAGTAGAATTGTGAGGTATGTACATTTGGCAAAAATTCAATGTTGAAAAATGATGATTTTGATTTTGTGATCTTTGTGAAATTGTGTATGAATTGGTAATTAAATAATTCCATGAATGTGAAAATAAAAATTAGAATAGGAGGTTGATGCATGAAAATGGAAAATGTATGAATTAATTGATGTGCTAGAAAATTCGTCTTATGAACAGTGTCTAGTTTGCTGATCATAACTTGAGTTCTGGAAATGCTTTTTGAGTGATTCTTATTGGGTTGGAAATTTAATACATCGGAATTCAACTTTCATTCAGACCATTAGACCTGAATAGGCTTGGAATTTAGTGAAAAATGGACTCAAAGTTTGAACTAGAAATCTGTCCAGTAAAATACTGGGCAGATTGCAGTGAACGTAGCTTAGAATTTCATTCATAAATTTTGCTACAAATTTGTTTTTAATGTGATTCTAGTTGGAATTTAAAGATAAGACATGTACCTACATTTTGATAGTTGATCACCTGTCCAAATTCCATCTAAACATAGATGAAAAAGATAGAGAAAAATAAGGCAGAAATCTGTCCAGTAAAATACTGGGCAGATTGCAGTGAACGTAGCTTAGAAGCAAAATTCATAACTTTTGCTACAAATTCATTTTAATGTGATTCTAGTTGGAAATTAAATATAAGACATGTACTTATAGTTTGTTAGTTGATTACTTATCCAAATTCCATATAAAAATGGATGAAAAAGATAGAGAAAAATAAGGCAGAAATTTATCCAGTAAAATACTAGGCAGATTGAAGTGAAAGTAGCTTAGAAGAAAATTCATAAAGTTTGCTAAAAAAATTGTTTTAATGGGATTTTAGTTGGACATTAAAGATAAGACATGTACTTACATTTTTGTAGTTGATAAGTTGTCCAAATTCCATCTAAAAATTGATGAAAAAGACAAAGACAAATAAGGCAAAAATCTATCCAGTAAAATACTAGGCAGATTGCAGTGAACATATCTTAGATAAAAATTACTAACATTTGCTAACAAATTTATTTTAATGTGATTCTAGTTGGAAATTAAAGATAAGACATGTACCTACATTTATTTAGTTGATCACTTGTCCAAATTCCATCTACAAATGGATGAAAAATACAGGGTAACATAAGGAAGAAATGCTGTCTAGAATAAGGCAGTTTGAATATATGTGTTGATTGTGGAATTTTGTGATAGAAAAACATATTATTTGATTTTCTTGTAGTTATAATGACTAAATGAGCAAGTATGAGGTTATAAAATATTTAATGGGAATTATTGCATTTATATGAATTTATATTAATATTACCTACATAATTTATGTAAATAATAATAAAGGTACCAAATATAATTAAGCCCTATAACATCTAGTCGAGAACTAGAAATTAGGATAAGTTGGCATGCCAATAAAAGGGTAGAAATGTAAGCACTAAAAATAATAGTGCTAATATTTAATATACGTGTAACATCCTCAGCCTTCCCCACATACATTTCATTGAACATATGCATCTTGCATACAGTTCAATTGAACACGTGCATTTCATATGTATTTTCGTAGGAACAAGTTTATGACATGCACTAGCTATGTGTCCTAGTATTTGGCACTTGTATCGAGTCGCACGTATGTAATTATAACCTAAATAAGGATAACAAAGTATTAGAAATGAATTGAATAAGGTGACTAAATTAAAGTAAGCAAAATGACTAGATTAAGATTAGTAAACATTTTACATTGTTAATTTAGTTAAATCGGGCCAAATGATTAAGTTGTACTATTGTGTCAATTAGTCGAATTATATATATATATATATATATATATATATATATGTAAATAATAATAATAATATAAATAAAATGAAAATGAAAATGAAACAAAAGAGAAATAAAAGAGAAGACAAGAGAAGAGAGAAGAGAATGGAGAAAAGAGATGAGAAAAAGATAAAAAGACAAAAAACAAAAGGTTAGCTTTATCTTCCCATTTCTGCCTTCTTCTCCAGCCCGTCTTCTTCTTCAATTTTCTCCATTTCAGCCTTCAATTCATCCTTGTTTCACTTAGTTTTTGAAGCATATTGATCCCTTTCAAGGCCATTCTTGGTAAGTAATCAATTCTTATTGCTATAAGGTTGATTTGAGTTTCTTAGGTTCATTAATAGGCACTAATTTGCAACCCGATTTTAATGCACATAGAAATTGATTCTGGAACAATTTAAAACACAAAAGTTGTTTCGTTATGTCTTATATGTATTGATATGTAAACATTTTTGCATGATTTGGTGTATAGGAAGAGAAATCCTCTCTCTACTGAAACTGGTTAGGGTGTGAACCCTAACCAAGTTAGCTATTGTGTTCTTTGATTTCAAATATGTTAAAGCCATTATTTGAAGTATATCAATATAAAAGTTGTAGATATGTGTTATGTACCTGTATACCAAATTTCAGGATCATATGACTTGTATATTTTGAGTTATGGTGAATGGAACCATGATTGTTCCATGACTTGAACTGCCAATTGAGTGCCCTGGGCATATCCGGCAACTTGTTTAGCCCATTTGAGCTCGTTAGAGATAGAATATGCAAATAAAAAAATAGGAACATTATATTTATGTCTTAGCTAAAGTTTGGTACTAATTTCAGCTTCATTGGTTATGTATAGACTAAGTTATGGCCTTTGGAAGTCATACTGGTTCGGAAGCCAATTCTATTCTAGACCAGTAAATTGTTTGTTATAATTTGAAGATCTTACTGACATAATTTATAAATGTTGAAAACATGAAATATGTTCCATATGAACCCATATAAGTTTCTGTAAATTTTCATTAAAATAGGACTTATAGATTATAAGTTATGATGAACCAAAGTGGGTACCCTGAAACTGCCTAAAGGCAGAAAACAGAACACAGTTAGAAATTCCACCAAATATTGTACAATGATCCAATTGGTCTAAAATGTTAATATATTCCATAATTATATATGACTTTGAATTAGGAACAAGAATTAGATTAATTGGTCAAGTATAGAAAAATTTATAGGCTAAACAGTCTCATAAGGTCACACTGCCTCATAGGAAAAATCTTAGCTATTGACATAAACAATGCATATTAATTTGTTTAAGTCACATTAAGTCTCCCTAATCATGTGTTAATTTATTATATTTTCATATTAGGCTCACAACATATTGGAGACCCACAAGAAGTGGATAGAAAATAAGTTAGGGATCGGAATCAAACGATAAATGTGAGTCTAATTATCGATTGAATTCTTTAGTGCATATGAATTTTGCTTGTTATGTGATTCATATGATTATCATGATTTGCCCTTGATAATATGATGATGGATAATATGTGACATTGTGGTACACATAAGTGGTATACTTGTGATATATTTGAGGTATATGTTTGACATAGTATATGTGAGGTATATGTGTGGCATATGAGGCATATATGCGGTATATGTATGTTATATGTGATAAGATGCAATGGTTGATGAATGCTTAAAAACAAATGCATATGCATATGGACTTAAAAGGCGTTGTGACTAGTTAATCTATAACACCCCCTTACTCTACTAATAGTAGCAAAGTAAATGAGTGCTACAGTACTCCTGATTTTCTGTCTAACTTGCTTATATAATTTGTTTTGTATATTCTCATTTTATTATATCTGAATGTAAATCTAAAATGTAGTCTCCTATTTTATTTTTCCATACACATATACTTTATACCAATTTATATAATTCATTCATAACAAATTATTTCATTTTTTGAAAGATTACATACCAAGTTCTATTAATTATTATTTTATTTACAGGCCCAAATATGAGTATCACACAATATGAAAATAAAACTTGCTAATATGTTTTACAAAAAGTAATACATTGAAACAAAAAGATCTTCAAATGGTGTTATCCACTATCTGGTGTTCTTCTCTTTTTGGCAGCTTCATCCTTTATTTACTAACTACTTAAGTACCTACGCGAGGGAAAACCACACGCGCTAAGCTACTAGCTTAATGGTGCTTTATATGACAAAAGCTTAATATGCAAATTTATAAAATTTCACACATTCATACATTAAAAAATCAAATAAAAGAAACATCATAAATTTATCAGCAATAAATTAATTTGCAGGTTAATTGTTACTGCACCAAATTCCTTTTTCACATGATAATTATGGTAATTGCATAATATCATTGGATAATATTATTTTTAATAACACCAAAATTTTCCTCATTTTATTATTCAATAATTATTCACAATAAGTCAATTTTATCATATCTTATGTTGTCTTGTTTATTCAAATTTATGCCCAACACCAATAACTAGAACTATTAGCTAGGATACGGGTCATTTTTGGCCGGCAAATTTTAACTCGGCACATGGCGCCTACATAATTCAACTTGGCACAATATGGTGCCTACATAAATTAACTCAGCACATTTAGTGTCTACATCAATCAACTCGGCACATGTAATGCCTATATAAATCAACTCGGCACATTTACTGCCTACGTCAATCAACTCGGCGTTTTACGCCTACATATCCTACCCCTTATAGGCATGTCAATCTAACCTTTACCTTAGTTCCCAGCTAGGTGTTTTAGGCCTTAATTATTTCATCTCAATTTATTCAAATAATAATTTCATTATGGTCAAAATATACACCAAATAATTATTTCATAGTTTTATTTTCTCAATAAATTTTTATGGACTCAATGGCTTATCACATAATAATCACTCATATCAACATCATTCATCTCATCTCATAAGGCCCAAATCAATTTACATGTAAAACTCACTTTTTTTTCAACAGCCCTGTTCTGGACAGATTTCATTCTCTGTCTTAGATCTCAATTTTGATGCTGTTACTGGCCGAATTTAATTAAGTGGTCTTCTAATATATTTTCTCCACAGATCTTATCTTTAATTTCCATTTTAAATCAACTAATTCAGATCTCTGTAGACAAAGGTATGAATGATTTAGTACTAACTACTCAGCTAAAATCTGCCCAGGAAATTCCGAGGCAGATTCCAAGTCTCATATTGGTGTCAATTGCTAACATAGTTGCATTCATAATTAGATCTTAAGTCCTGCATGAAAGTTTTATATATATGTCTTAAGTTTCCAAAACATCAAAGAACACGAAATTTAGAGTTCCAGAACTTAAGTTATCGAATTTTTAATGCATGCTGCTCCATGATAAAATTTCCAGCAACTCATATAACAACACAATTACTCATTTAATCATGCAATTATCATAAGATTTAACAATAAAGTTAACATATTAAATTTTTTTCATACAAGCACATACCTTACTAATATCTTCTCCCTTTCCTAGGCTTTTTCCTTTCCTTTCCCTTCCTCAAGATTGCTTTTACCTTTGTCTTTGGTTTGCCCTAAGACCATCAAACATATCTCATATCATCAAACCAATTTCTTTTTGTTTCAACCCACCATCACCTAGATAGCCCCTTCTTCCTCATTTGTAACCTTAATTATCATCACTTTAATCTCAATTAATAAAGAAAAGCAAGAGGATTGAAGAAGAACTCACCTTGACAAAATTTCTCTCTTTGTTTCTTTCTTATTTCTCTTCCTTTCTTCTACCTTTCAAATTGATTTTTCCTTTACTCTCTTGAGTTTTCTATCACTTGGACTATTCTTTCCTCTCTTTTACTAGCTAAAATTGGTATAACAATGGTGGAGAATGGTGGAGAAGGTGGACGGCAATGGAAGTTGAGGAAGAGGAGATTTTGTTTTTGTTAAGTTTAATGCCTCATTAATGAAAGAATTCTAGAATGGTGACAAGGCATGTGATTCACCAATGCCTCATTAATGAAAGAATTCTAGAATGGTGATAAGGATTAGAAGATAAGGTTTAGGATAAGGCTCATTAATGAAGAGAATTCTAGAATGGGTGATTAGGCATATGATTCATCAATTCTAATTAATGCTCATTAATGTATAAGATGAATATTTGGTTATTATTCCTTAATAATAAAAAAAATTCTAGATTTGTTTCCTATTGGTCAATTTGATTAATTAATCATAATAAATTTTTAATCTTTAAATAATACATCATTTAACTCATAATTTCCTCTTTGTACAAAATAATCCCAAACCATTCCATAAATCCTCATTTAATCCAAAGAGAAATTTTATTTCAACTAATTCTGACACAACTTTTAAATTCCAATTAATAATATCCTTAATAAATTTTCCATAAATATTATTATTTTTCTATATACCCAGATTTAGTCTCCGATCGACCCGGTGTGCATTGACTTTGTCACATACGATCAGTGTCTAAATAACCGGATGTTACAATTCTCTCCCCCTTAAGAAAATTTCGTGCTCGAAATTTACCTGATTAGTTGATGCTGAATAATTGAGGATATTGGGCCTTCATTACTTCTTCACTTTCCCATGTGGCTTCTTCCGTAGAATGGTTGCGCCATAGGATTTTCACCAGAGGTACTCGTTTGTTCCGCATTTCTTTAACTTCCCTAGCTAAAATTGCCACTGGTTCTTCCTTATAAGTCAAATCTGGTTGCACTTTTATGGTTTGAATAGGTATTATGTGTGATGGATCCGACCTATATTTCCTCAGCATTGATACATGGAATACATTATGGATTCTTTCTAACTCTGGTGGTAATGCTAATTTGTATGCCACTGAACCCACACGTTCAAGCACTTCATACGGCCCAATAAATCGAGGACTTAGCTTTCCCTTTCTGCCAAACTTGAGGATTTTCTTCCAAGGTGAGACTTTCAAGAATACTTTATCACCCACTGCATATTCTATGTCTTTTCTCTTCAAATCTGCATAGGACTTTTGTCTATCAGTCACTGCTTTTAGTCTATCCTTTATCATTCTCACCTTTTCTTCTGTCTGTTGAACTAATTCTGGCCCTACTAGTTTCCTTTCATCAAGCTCTGTCCAACAAAGAGGTGTCCTACATTTCCTCCTATACAAAGCTTCATACGGTGCCATCCCAATACTTGCTTGATAACTATTGTTATATGCAAACTCTATTAATGGAAGATGCTTATCCCAACTACCTTCAAACTCAATTACACAACTTCTTAGCATATCTTCCAATATTTCAATAACCCGTTCTGATTGACCATCGGTCTGTGGGTGGAATGTTGTACTAAAGTTGAGTCGAGTACCCAAGGCTTGCTGCAAACTTTTCCAAAACTGTGATGTAAACCGTGGATCCCGATCAGAAATTATAAAAACTGGGACACCATGAAGTCGAACTATCTCATTAACGTATAATTCTGCCAGTCGAGTGAGTAAGTAGTCCATCCTAACTGGTAGGAAATTAGCTGATTTAGTAAGTCTGTCTACTATTACCCATGCTGCATCATGCTTTTTCTATGTCAATGGCAAGCCAGATACAAAATCCATTGTAATTCTCTCCCATTTCCATTCTGGAATAGAAATTGACTGTAACAAACCGGATGGCACTTGATGCTCTGCCTTCACTTGCTGGCACATCAGACATCTAGTATATTCTGTGATGTCCCTTTTCATTCCAGACCACCAATAACACGTCTTTAAATCTTGATACATTTTATTACTTCCTGGATGCATCGTATAAGTAGTATTATGCGCTTCTCTCAAAATTTCTTGCTTTAACTCTTGGATATTTGGTACACACAACCTGCCTTTGTAGCTTAGACTTCCATCAACCCCACTGGTAAACTCTGACCTCTTCCCCTTTTTCACCAACTCGGAGATTTCTGCCAGTTTCAAATCTTGCTTCTGAGCTTCTTTCACTTGTTGAATCAAAGTGGGTTGAACTTGCAATGTTGTCAGTGTAACATTCAGCAATTTAGGCCCCGATTGCGCGTGACCGTAGTGGGGTCCACTGGTTCAATCGGAGTCTAAATTTGAACCTATAAAAAAATGACTAATAATAAGGAAAAATAATTAAGGGTAATATTATTTGGGAATTAAAAAGATTAGGGGTAGAATTAGAAAAAAATAAAATTTTCTATGGACAAAATCGGTATTATGGAGATTGTTTGGGGAAAAAGTGTGAATATGGAGGAAGATGTGGTAAAAATGGAATTTTTCAAAGTTTAAATATTAATCAAGATTAATTAACTTAATGAACCAATAAGAATTAAGATTAATTTTAATTAGTGGGATCCACACATTAATCAAGGTATAAAAGTCAAAAATGGGAGGAATTTTTCATTTTTCCACCAAAATATCTAAGTCCTCTTCTTCTTCCTTTTCCCATCCTTGTTGCCGTCCACCTCCACTCTCTTAAACATCCATTTTTCTTTCAATTTCCAGCAAGCTAATAATGAAAAGAAATTAGTTTTGAGAGAGGAAAAATAAGAATTAAGGAGTTCTTACCATAAAAGGTACCAAAGGAGCAAGAAGGAAGGAAGAAAGAAGAAGAAAAAGGGAGAAGAGTAGGGGAATTTCGGCCCTCCTTGGAGAACTCTTAAGGTGAGTTTATTCTTCTTAAATTTAACCTTTTTCCTTCTATTTGAGACCCATGATGATGATAGATGTGATTAGGTTTGATAGATTTAGGATTAGTTGCAAGATAGAACTTAGAAAATTAAGTTTGTGTTTAGTTGATGAAGTTGTAATTGGACTTTGAATTGATGATATTTGATGTTAGATAATTGTTTTATTGCTTAAAAACTAAAGAAAATATGATGTTAATGGATGAATAAGGGGCTGCCATAATTAAAGAAATTAGGGAAAATTGAAATTAATATGGAAACACAACAATTGGTGATAAGGAAAATATGATTTGAGTGTTGAATTGAAGAAAATGAATTGGTAACTAGGATATGGTTTTTGGGCAGCCATGACATATGAAGAAGGAAGTTTAACCTTAGTACATTTTAGCTCAATTAAGGTGTAAATCATATTAGGAGCATTAGAATATTATGTAGACATGAAAAGCATTGAAATTGGATGTTGGAATTGAGATGTGGTAAAATTGTGTAGGAAAAATAAGTGAACAAGTGAGAGGCCCTCAAGAGGGTCACAAAGGCAAGGAGAAAGCTAGCTAATAAGGGAAGGAAAAGAAGGTTTAAAGGAAGAACCAAGGCTAATTAGGTATGTGCTTCATTGATAAAAATTTTGCATGTTGTTAATAAGTATGGAATTATATATTAAGGTTTGTTATGTTTGTGTTTTTGAGATGTTATGTGATTTGTTGTGACTTTTGATATTATATATGGCAATGGGACCAAATGGTGTGAAATAATTGAGACATATGAATGTAGTTGTAATTCTGGAAATTTTAGTATCAAAATGAATGCAAATGATGAATGTGGTTGAAATGTGAATTGATGCCAATTGATGGCTCGGGTACAGAATTCCAGGAACAACTCTGTCTATTTTGATGATAACTTGAGTTGTGGAACTCCTTTTTGTATGTTCTTTGTTGGAAATGAAAGCTAAGACACAGGGCTTTAATTTTTATTCAGACTATAACATTAATTATGTCTATATTTTCCCAGAAAAATGCATGAAGTTTAATCTTAGAATCTGTCCAGAAAATTCTGGGCAGAAAATTCTGTGATGATGCAGTAGTTAATTGATCATAACTTTTGAAAGAAAACTTTGATTTAAGTTATTTTTGATGAATCTGAAAGCTAAGACAATAAGCTAAAAATTTTTAGAAGTCTAGAACTCCAAATTCTAATTATAAATGGGCTAAAAATGAAGCCCAAAAACAGGTCCAATTTCTGCCATAGGTATAAAACGTGAAGTGTTGGACTTATGCATGTGGTATGTTAATTATATGTAATAATTAATGCAAATATTTACTTTGATGGTAATTATCAATGTTTAGCAGATTATTTATATATGAGATTTTATTGTAATAATAATGGGAATATATAACAAAAATAAACAAGCATACTTATGATAGTTGAAAATATTGCGAATTAATATAAAAATAGTTAAGCCCAAATACACCTAGTCTATAACTAGAATAGGGAATAGTTTGGCATGCCAATCAGGGGAATTTAGGCACTCGGTGCCAAATATGAAAGCCGGTAATGACAATTGATAAATGTGCTCGGCGCAAAATTATTAAGCCGGTAATGGCAATATAACAAAAGCCAGTAATGGTATTATTATAAAAGCGTTCGGCGCTACATTATCAAAGCCGAGAATGGTAACCCCATTATTCCTATTAGATAGTTCAGTTATAGGTGTTATGGGCACAAGAAAATAATAATAATACTAATATTGAAGTATGTGATTTTGATAAGTGTTACATGAATTAAATTTGTTACTATTACATGTTGAATGAAATTTATTTGATTTTATAGAAATTTTTATTTTATGCATTATTTATTAAATGGTTAATTAATATGTGAGAAAATATATATGTATGTAAAATTTTTATCATTGAAGCACCACTAAGCTAGTAGCTTAGCACGGGTGGTTTCCTCTCGCGCAGGTTTAGAAGGGTAGTCGTAGAAAATAGTCTGTTAGAAGAAGAAGGGTATCCAGAGGGAAGCAGCAAAAAGCTCCGAGTTTTCTTTTTTGGTATATTTTGTTAAAAAACTTTGTAAATTAAAGTATTGTTTTTATTTCATATAATGTGTATTAAATATGTGAGTTACTATGTAAAAGAACATAGTTTGAATGTAAATTAATATATTTTATAAATAAATAAGATTTTGAGTATTATGCTTGTAATAATTTTATTTCAATGTCTACAAAATTTTAAAAAAAAAAAATTTACTTCACTTCATTAATTTTATAAAACAGTAAGATGGGTAATACTCACTTACCTTGCTGAACTATAGTACGGTAAGGGGGTGTGACAGTCAGTGTTTTCCTACTTAAAGCATCAGCCACTACATTGGCTTTCCCTGGCTGGTAATCAATGATGCAATTGTAATCTTTGATTAATTCCAACCATCGCCTTTGTCTTAAGTTGAGTTCTTTTTGCGTGGGCATATACTTCAAACTTTTGTAATTCGTATAGATGTAGCATCTCTCGCCATATAAGTAGTGCCTCCATATTTTCAGAGCAAATACAATGGCTGCTAGTTCTAAGTCATGAGTAGGATAATTCTTCTCATGTGGCTTTAATTGTCTAGAGGCATATGCAATCACTTTACCCTCCTGCATTAATACACAACCTAACCCATTATGTGAAGCATCACTATATACCACATAATCCTTTCCTGGAGTTGGTTGTGTTAACACAGGTGCTTGAGTTAACATGGCCTTCAATTTATCGAAGCTAGTTTGACACTGTTCTGTCCATTCAAACTTAGTGTCCTTCCTAAGGAGTTTTGTCAATGGTGAGGCTATCATTGAAAATCCCTTCACAAATCTCCTATAATATCCTGCCAAGCCAAGGAAACTTCTCACTTCCGTCACATTTCGGGGTGGTTTCCAATTAAGGATCGCCTCTATCTTACTTGAATCCACTCTAATTCCCTCTACTGATACGATATGTCCCAGAAAAGCCACCTCACTTAGCCAAAAAGCACATTTTGATAACTTTGCATATAATTGCTTCTCCCTCAATGTTTGAAGCACTATTCGCAGATGCTGATCATGCTCTTCTTTATTCTTGGAGTATACCAAAATTTCATCGATAAATACCACCATAAACTGATCTAAATAAGGTCTGAGGACCCTATTTATCATATCCATAAAAGCTGCTGGGGCATTAGTCAAACCGAATGGCATAACTAAGAACTCATAGTGGCCATACCTAGTCCTAAATGTTGTTTTAGGAACATCTGACTCCTTAATTTTTAATTGATGATACCCCAATCTGAGGTCAATTTTGGAGAAAACCCCGGCCCCTTTTAATTGATCGAACAAATCATCTATTCTGGGTAGGGGATATTTATTCTTGATCGTCACCTTATTCAGCTGTCGATAATCAATACAGAGTCGTAAGGTGTCATCTTTCTTCTTCACAAATAACACTGGAGCACCCCAAGGTGACACACTGGGTCTAATAAACCCCTTATCCAGCAGTTCTTGTAGTTGCACCTTCAATTCCTTCAGTTCTGTGGGTGCCATTCTGTAGGGGGTAATAGATATTGGAGTCGTACCTTGAATAACCTCTATGCCAAATTCTATTTCTCTATTTGGTGTCAATCCTGGCAAATCATCAGGAAAGACATCTAGAAATTCACATACTGTAGGTATGTTCCTGAGATCAGGACTCACTTTTCCAACATCCACTACATATGCTAGATACGCCTCACATCCCTTCCTTATAAGTTTTCTAGCTTTCGTAACAGAAATGACATGAGTTAGGTATGGTCGATTCTAACCGTGAATCATTATGTCATCTTGCCCCGGAATTGTAAATATCACTATTCTGGATCGGCAATCAACAATTGCTCTATGTCGAGTCAACCAATTCATCCCCAAAATAGCATCAAATTCATGAAAAGGTAATTCAATTAAGTCCGCTAGGAACTCTCTACCCTGAATTTTCCCTGGACAATTTTTATACACTCTATTAACTGTAACATTATGGCCTAAAGGATTTGTCACCACTATATCATACTCTAATTTTTCTGCTATCATCTTTCCCTGACTAGGTGGTGGTGTGCATAAATAGGAATGAGTAGATCCCGGATCAATCAAAGCAAATAAATCAGTATCAAGGAGAGAAAATTTACCAACAATCACATCTGGGGCATCCTGCTCTTCACGAGCTCTCATAGCATAGGCACGGGCTGGCACTCTACCTCTCTCCGGTCTGTCAACTATTTCTGATGCTCTATGACTCGACTCTACTCAGCCTCCTCTTATCTCACGACCTCTGCCTCTGCCCTGGCCTGAAACTCCGGTCTGAACTGGTGTTATGCTACCTGTACCCCTACTAGCAATCCATCGTGGACAGTCTTTCTGCTTATGATATGTTGCTCCACATTTTAAACAAGCCCCTGTCAGCCACCAACACTCTCCTGCATGTGTCCTTCCACAATGTGGACAAATTTCTAGAGCTAATCTCCTAGAACTGAGTGTAGGTGCACTGGGTATGGATACTGCAGGTCTCTGTTGCTGATTTCCCCTGAAAGTAGAAGCTCTACCAACACTTACTATTCGTGGTCGGCTCCCCACTAACCTAGCCCTTTTACTACCAGATGGGCCTACACTGAATTATGATAAAGGTCTTTTAAAACCCTTCTCAATTGTTACCTGCTGCTGATCTACTAATGCTTCCTCCACACTCTCCTCTGCAGACACTAGTCTTGAAAAGTCTTCGATCTGTGAGGCCGCCACTCTGTCTCTAATGGGATGTCGAAGACCCCGCTCAAATTGTCTACATTGATCAATCTCATCCGATATAATACCCTCCGCATACTTGCTTAGGCGAGTAAACTCATTTTCATATTCAGTTACAGTCAGAGTGTTCTGTTTCAGATCTAAGAATTCTTGTTTCTTCTTGTCTCTGTATGATCTGGGAACATATTTGGCCCAAAACTAGTTTAAAAAGAAATTCCATGTGGGAGGATTTGGTGTTTGTGGCCTTTGCAGAATGGTTTTCCACCAATCATATGCACTTTCTTGCAAAAGAGATAATGTGTACTGATATTTCTGATTAGGAGTTCACTCCAGTTGGTCAAACACCCTCTCATTTCTCTCCAACCAGTACTCTGCTGCTGCTGCATCTTCTTCTTTACGACCATAAAAGTCGGTAGCACCATACTTTCGGAGCTTGTCAAACTGTAAACTCGAAGTGGTAGGTCTAACAGCTTGTCGGATCAGTTCCACTACATTCTCTAATAAATCCCCCTGATCTACACCTCTAGCTTCAAAATGACCATGAGATGACATAGATTCACTAGCTCTAGCAGCTCTTCGATGTTGCCTTGAATGAGATGATACTTCAGTGTCAGATGGATCATTACTTTCAGCGCTTACTCTCACAGTTCGTTGTGAACTCGATTCCATAACTGTCTAATGCCAGAAAGAAGAACCCTTCTTGTAAGATAGCAGCAAATATAAGTAAGATGCATATGCATGAGACACACACTTTATTTAGTTACCCACTTAAATTATAATCTCTCTAAAATCGGACTCTGATACCAAAAATTGTAACACCCCCTTACTCTACTAATAGTAGCAAAGTAAATGAGTGCTACAGTACTCCTGATTTTCTGTCTAACTTGCTTATATAATTTGTTTTGTATATTCTCATTTTATTATATCTGAATGTAAATCTAAAATGTAGTCTCCTATTTTATTTTTCCATACACATATACTTTATACCAATTTATATAATTCATTCATAATAAATTATTTCATTTTTTGAAAGATTACATACCAAGTTCTATTAATTATTATTTTATTTACAGGCCCAAATATGAGTATCACACAATATGAAAATAAAACTTGCTAATATGTTTTACAAAAAGTAATATATTGAAACAAAAAGATCTTCAAATGTTGTTATCCACTCTCTGGTGTTCTTCTCTTTCTGGCAGCTTCGTTCTTTATTTACTAACTACTTGAGTACCTACGCATGGGAAAACCACACGCGCTAAGCTACTAGCTTAGTGGTGCTTTATATGACAAAAGCTTAATATGCAAATTTATAAAATTTCACACATTCATACATTTAAAAATCAAATAAAAGAAATATCATAAATTTATCAGCAATAAATTAATTTGCAGGTTAATTGTTACTGCACCAAATTCCTTTTTCACATGATAATTATGTTAATTGCATAATATCATTGGATAATATTATTTTTAATAACACCAAAATTTTCATCATTCTATTATTCAATAATTATTCACAATAAGTCAATTTTATCATATCTTATGTTGTCTTGTTTATTCAAATTTATGCCCAACACCAATAACTAGAACTATTAGCTAGGATACGGGGCATTTTTGGCCGGCAAATTTTAACTCGGCACATGGCGCCTATATAATTCAACTCAGCACAATATGGTGCCTTCATAAATTAACTGAGCACATTTAGTGCCTACATCAATCAACTCGGCACATGTAATGCCTACATAAATCAACTCAGCACATTTAGTGCCTACATCAATCAACTCGACACATATAAGGCCTACATAAATCAACTCGGCACATTTAGTGCCTACATCAATCAACTCGGCATTTTACGCCTACATATCCTACCCCTTATTGGCATGCCAATCTATCCTTTACCCTAGTTCCCAGTTAGGTGTTTTAGGCCTTAATTATTTCATCTCAATTTATTCAAGTAATAATTTCATTATGGTCAAAATATACACCAAATAATTATTTCATAGTTTTATTTTCTCAATAAATTTTTATGGACTCAATGGCTTATCACATAATAATCACTCATATCAACATCATTCATCTCATCTCATAAGGCCCAAATCAATTTACATGTAAAACTCACTTTTTTTTCAACAGCCCTGTTCTGGACAGATTTCATTCTCTGTCTTAGATCTCAATTTTGATGTTGTTATTGGCCGAATTTAATTAAGTGGTCTTCTCATAAATTTTATCCACAGATCTTATCTTTAATGTCCATTTTAAATCAACTAATTCAGATCTCTGTAGACAAAGGTATGACTGATTTAGTACTAACTGCTCAGCTAAAATCTGCCCAGGAAATTCCGAGGCAGATTCCAAGTCTCATATTGGTGTCAATTGCTAACATAGTTGCATTCATAATTAGATCTTAAGTCCTTCATGAAAGTTTTATATATATGTCTTAAGTTTCCAAAACATCAAATAACACGAAATTTAGAGTTCCATAACTTAAGTTATCGAATTGTTAATGCATGCTGCTCCATGATAAAATTTCCAGCAACTCATATAACAACACAATTACTCATTTAATCATGCAATTATCATAAGATTTAACAATAAAGTTAACATATTAAATTTTTTTCATACAAGCACATACCTTACTAATATCTTCTCCCTTTCCTAGGCTTTTTCCTTTCCTTTCCCTTCCTCAAGATTGCTTTTACCTTTGTCTTTGGTTTGCCCTAAAACCATCAAACATATCTCATATCATCAAACCTATTTCTTTTTTGTTTCAACCCACCATCACCTAGATAGCCCCTTCTTCCTCATTTCTAACCTTAATTATCATCACTTTAATCTCAATTAATAAAGAAAAGCAAGAGGATTGAAGAAGAACTCACCTTGACAAAATTTCTCTCTTTGTTTGTTTCTTATTTCTCTTCCTTTCTTCTACCTTTCAAATTGATTTTTCCTTTACTCTCTTGAGTTTTCTATCACTTGGACTATTCTTTCCTCTCTTTTACTAGCTAAAATTGGAATAACAATGGTGGAGAATGGTGGAGAAGGTGGACGACAATGGAAGGTGAGAAAGAGGAGATTTTGTTTTTGTTAAGTTTAATGTCTCATTATTGAAAGAATTCTAGAATGGTGACAAGGCATGTGATTCACCAATGCCTCATTAATGAAAGAATTCTAGAATGGTGACAAGGATTAGAAGATAAGGGTTAGGATAAGGCTCATTAATGAAGAGAATTCTAGAATGGGTGATTAGGCATATGATTCATCAATTCTAATTAATGCTCATTAATGTATAAGATGAATATTTGGTTAATATTCCTTAATAAAAAAAAAATTCTAGATTTGTTTCCTATTGGTCAATTTGATTAATTAATCATAATAAATTTTTAATCTTTAAATAATACATCATTTAACTCATAATTTCCTCTTTGTACAAAATAATCCCAAACCATTCCATAAATCCTCATTTAATCCAAAGAGAAATTTTATTTCAACTAATTCTGACACTAAACTTTTAAATTCTCAATTAATAATATCCTTAATAAATTTTCCATAAATATTATTATTTTTCTATATACCCGGATTTAGACTCCGATCGACCCGGTGTGCATTGACTTTGTCACATACGATCAGTGTCTAAATAACCGGATGTTACATAATCGATATTGTAAAGAAAAAGAAGAGGCCTATGGCCCAACAAATGTGCAAATGAAACAAATGATCAAGCTAGCTAGCAAATGCAAATGTTCTCATAACAAATATTCACATGGAAACCCGGGGCAATGTCTATTTAACTTGCTCATAACAAAATGAAATAAGCAATGCATTTGCATACATAAGGAGTAATGATTATATGTTTCAACTTTATTGATATTTATATTATACTAATGAATGGAATGGAATACATGGTATGTATTGGATTTGTGACTTATTATTGTGAGTTGTTCGGTACTTTAGAGCTCATTTGATGGTTACTCTCACTGAGCCGCAACTCATCAATTTGTATCATTTTTCAGGTAAAGAAAAGTGATAGCTCATTTTGAGTAGCGTATAGAAGACATGGAGTACAGATCACTGGCCGAGCCTCATCACTCTCTCTCCTTGCATTCCACACAAGCATGAAAATATGTCATATGTGTTTTGTATTTACGTGCTTGAATATGTATAGTCATTTTGGAATGAGTCTAAAAATGTATAAATGAAAGCAACTCGAAAATACTTATGTGTAAATTTTATGTTTTGATATATGTGATATAGTATATTATGGTGAAAACCTCAGTGTTAACTTTGCAAAGTCAGTGAAAAATATTACAAGATATGAGACTTGCAAGTCAATGAATGAAATTATAGGATATGAGACTTGCAAAGTCATTGAATTATATTACAGGATATGAAAAAAAAATTTACTACTATTGTTAACAGGGTATTTTATGTAACATCACATCTTATGCATTTTAGTATAACCTATCCAAATATCAAGTAATCATACATGGCGTACTGGAAAGGTAAAATACCCTATTAACAATAGTAGTAAATTTTTTTTTTCATATCCTGTAATATAATTCCATGACTTTGCAAGTCTCATATCCTATAATTTCATTCAATGACTTGCAAGTCTCATATCCTGTAATATTATTCACTGACTTTGCAAAGTTAACACTGAGGTTTTCACCACAATATAATATATCACATATATCAAAACATAAACTTTACACATAAGTATTTTCGAGTTGATTTCATTTATACATATTTAGACTCATTCCAAAATGACTATACATATTCAAGCCCATAAATACAAAAACACATATGACATATTTTCATGCTTATGTGGAATGCAAGGAGAGAGAGAGTGATGAGGCTCGGCCAGTGACCTGTGCTCCATGTCTTTTATACGCTACTCAAAATGAGCTATCACTTTTCTTTACCTGAAAAATGATGCAAATTGATGAGTTGCGGCTCAGTGAGAATAACCATCCAATGAGCTCTAAAGTACCAAACAACTCATAGTAATAAATCACAATTCCAATATATACCATGTATTCCATTCCATTCATCAGTATCATATAAGTATCAATAAAGTTGAAACATATAATCATTACTCTTTATGTATACAAATGCTTTGCTTATTTCATTTTGTTGTGACTAAGTTAAACAGACATTGCTCTGGGTTTCCATGTGAATATTTTCCATGTGAACATTTGCATTTGCATTTGCTAGCTAGCTTGATCATTTGTTTCATTTGCACATTTGTTGGGCCATAGGCCTCTTCTTTTGCTTTACAATATCGATTAACTAGTCACAACGCCTTTTTAGCCCATATGCATATGCACTTGTATTTAAGCATTCATCAACCATTGCATCTTTATCATATACAACATACATATATTCCATATATACCTCATATGTCAAGCATATACCTTGCATATACTATACATATACCATGTGTATATATCACATTTGTCAAACATATACCTCAAATATACCACATGTATACCATTTATATGTACCGCAATGTCACAAATTATCCATCATTACATTATCAAGGACCAATCATGACAATCACATGAATTACATAGCAAGCAACATTCATTTGCACTAAAGAATTCAATCGATAATTAGACTCGCCGTTCTCCTTTGATTCCGACCCCTAACTTATTGTCTATCCGCTCCTTGTGGTTCTCCAATATGTTGCGAGCCTAATATGAAAACATAATCGATTAACTCATGATTAGAGAGACTTAATGTGGCTTAAACAAATTAATATGCATTGTTCATGTCAATAGTTAAGATTTTTCCTATGAGGCAGTGTGACCTTATGGGACTGTTTAGGCTATAACTTTTTCTATAATTGACCAATTACTCTGATTCTTGTTCCTCATTTACAATAACACATATATATAGTACATATTCAAATTTCAGACCAATTGGATCATTTTATAATATTTGGTGGAATTTCTAAGAGTGTTATGTTTTCTGCCTTGTTTTCTGCCTTTAGGCAGTTTCAGGGTACTCATTTGGGTTCATCATACCTTACACTCTATAAGTCCTATTTTAATGAAACTTTACAGAAACTTATATGGGTTCATATGGAAATGTTTCATGTTTACAACGTTTACCAATTATGTCTCTAAGGTCTTCTACTTATACCAAACATATTACTGTTCCAGAATAGAATTGGCTTCCGGACCAGTATGACTTCCAAATGCCATAACTTAGTCTATAGATAACAAATTAAGCTAAAATTAGTACCAAAATTTATCTAAGACATATACCTATAACTTTAATGTTTTTATAATTTATAGAATGTAGCTTTAACAAGCTCAAATTATCCAACCAATGTACCCTAACCAGTTTCAGTACGAAGATCATATCTCTCCCTATACATAACATCTTGCAAAAATGTTTACATATCCACAAATCTAAGATATAAAGGAACAACTTTTGTGTTTTACACATTTCCAGAATCAATTTCTATTAATATCAAAATCGGGGTGCAATTCAGTGCCTAATATTGAATCTAAGCAACTCAAATCAACCCTATAGCAATAAGAATTGATTACTTACCAAGAACAACCTTGAAAGGGATCAATTAGCTTCAAACACTAGGTGAAACAAGGAAGAATTTAAGTCTGAAATGGAGGAAATTGAAGAAGAAGTCGGGTTGCAGTGAGGGGGCAGAAATGGGGAAAGATATATGAAGATAAAGCCAACTTGTTTTTTGTCATTTTGTCATTTTCTCTTCTTCTCTTCTCTTTTCTCTTCTCATTTCTCTTTTCTCTTCTCTTCTATTTCTCTTTTGTGTCATTTTCATTTTATTTTGTCTATATTATTATTATAATTTACATAGATTTATAATTCCACAAATTCACACAATAATATGGCTTAATCATTTGGCCCCATTTAACTAAATTAGCAATGTAAATGTTCACTAATCTTAATCTAATCATTTTTCTTACTTTAATTTAGACACCTTATTCATTTCATTTCTAATACTTTGTTATCCTCATTTAGGTTATAATTACACATGTGCGACTCGATACAAGTGCCAAATACTAAGACACATAGCTAGTGCATGCCATGAACTTGTTCCTATAGAAATACGTATGAAATGCATGTGTTCAATTGAATTGTATGCAAGATGCTTATGTTCGATGAAATGCATATGGGGAAGGTCAAGGATGTTACAATTTACCTTTCCAGTATGCTATGTATGATTACTTGAGATAGGGATAGGTTATACTCAAATGCATAATATGTGGTGTTACAATACATAACATTAAGAAATAGTGCTGAGTTGAAATTTACATAGGCACTAAGTAATAGTACTGAGTTTGAAATTATGTAAGCACCAAAAACGTGTTGAGTTGTTATTGGAAACGTAGGCGTTAAACGCCGAGTTATAAAATAATTATGTAGGTGCCAAGCATACTGCCGGAGAACAAAAACCCTGTATCCAGTGTTTAGTTTCGGTCTAAGGTGTTGTGGGCTATCAAATAAATAACAGAAAAAAGATGTAAGTTATTAAATTGATAGTTCAAATTATATATCTTGTGTTGTTAAAATTTCAAGCATTCTTAATGAAATGAACGTTAAAATTGATTAATTGTATATTTTTGCATGACAAAAATAGTTTTAATATTATGTGAATATTTGGCATGCTTAGTAAGTTGAATGTAGCTTTTTGAAGGTTTATTTTGGAAATATTTATATAATTATTGGATAGTTGCTAAACATACCACTAAGCTAGTAGCTTAGCGCGTGTGTTTCACGCGCAGATAAATAGACATAACTGTTACATTAAGGCGACAACCGAAGGTGAGGGGAACCCAAGATCAGATTGCAGCAGTCTAGTTTATTTTTGTATATTTTGGAAATTATACTGTAAAAATTAAATTTAAGAATTTCTTTTGATGTAAATTTGTGGCATGTAGGATTTATAAGGAATGCATTTTGTAATTTTATATATCTAATATTATTTCTAAATATTATGGATTAATTGAATGAGTTCTTTTAAATTAAAATATTTCCATCGCTAGTTATATATTTAAATGGAAAGAAAAAAATATAGCAATAAATATTTCGCTAATAATAAATTCGAAAAAAAAATTTATTAATTTGAACATTGGTTTTAAGGTAGATGAGCTCAGTAGCACTTCCATATCCTATTAACGACTAGTAGGGTAAGGGAGCGCTACATTCAAAGATAGTTGAGTAGTGAATGAAGGATTCACCACTCCTAATAAAGAGAGAGAGAGAATACTTATGGCATCTTGTAAAGATACTTACTCAGAAATCCTTGGTCGAGGTGGACAAGTCTTAAAAAAGTCTTCAACGACATTTCTAATAGAGTACTGATTCTTATAGACAATAATTAATATCATTTGTACTAGATATGATGTAGTCAGTCTAGTGAGAGCTGACACACTATCCATGCCTTGAACCAAATGAGGTGTAGTTTGATGAAAGGATGAACTATACGGTAATTGTCTATGGATGGATTTATAGTCAGACCACTAACTTTCCAGTCAATTAGGAGTCATTATATGTTGCTAGATACCGTTCATGATATACTGAAATCATATGATGATTTGAGTTGCCAATATAATCATGAACCAAATGGGTCACACATATAGAAGGAATGAATGAAATGCGAAATGGGCTTTGAATAGGATTCAAAAAGAAGAAAGAGAAAATTTAGGCCAAACACATTTCACGAGCATGAAAGATGTGTTGTACATCGCGCGCATGCTAGCCATGAAGTGCATGCAACAATAGCTATGGCATTTATTTGTCACAATCATGATAGATTGTCACGGGTGTGACCAAAATAATCACCATGAGAAGGGTTGTCATAGGCGTGATAGTCGCAATAACAGCTTATGCGATTTGAGGTTTTCCATTACTCCTATGCATGGGTTACATACGTCCAACCCTAATTGTGATTAGAGGACATATAAATAAACCTTTTAAGGGCTAAATTTGTGGTTACCACCTTGAAAAATAAAAGTTATTATCTCTTCATCTTCTCTTTCATATTGAAACACCATTGCTAGCACTTTGGTGCTTTGACATCCCATCACCCATGTAGTTTTTGCATTTGTTCTTTCACGTGGATTACTATTAGAGACAATATAGCCTTTGAATTATTGTAGTTTGCAATAACCCAACTTGAAGGAAAGGCTCACAAACTTGGAAAAATAATAATTGATAACAAGGTAATCAATTTTTCCCTTTTAATTGTAGGCAATATGATTTTAATATACAAAGGGTGTTCCATGGGTTTTGGGTTAAATTAATTTTAAATTTTCCATGCCATATGTATGAAATGTTCATAATCTAACAATATAAGCAGGATTAAGCTTGATATGGATTTTGGTGGCATTAAACCTACCCATTCCCTAGTGCCGATCATGGTCCCCAGTTTAAGTCGTGATAAATTTACTAATAAAAGCGATAGTTACTAGACTAATTATTAGGCTAGAACTTTTGCTTTAGAGCTTAGGGTTAGTTCAAGATTGTTGAGTTATTGTTTTAGAGCATAAATGAGGTCTAATGGAGGAGTTTTAAGGCTATGCAAATTTTCTTAAGGTCTAGAAACAAATTTCCTTCTATCAAAGCTTAGAAGAGTGTTTATGATCATTAAAACTAGTAAATGTGATTTCTTCCGCTTCTTCTCTTTTAATTAATATTTGCATGTGAATTGGGTAAATAATCTTCTTCAAAACTTTTAGAAGACTTAGGTAAATTTTCATTTCTTGTCCTTTTATTTTTATCCATCAATTATTCTCTTTTACCCTTTCTCTATGGGTGAAGATTTAATTTACATTAATCATGGCTTGTGATATGATGTAATTATGTTATGGGACAAGTGCACACTATGTGCATTTTTAATCACGTTGTTTGCTCATTTTGCAGGTATAATATATAATTTTGTAGGTATAGGCTTCTATTGTTTTGAGGATGCAAACAAACATTTAAAAAGTCTTTAGCAATATGGTGGCAATAAATTAAACTCAATTTAGACTTGAATGCAAATTTTATCCTTTAACATGTTGCTTATATTTGCTACTCCATTTGGGGCATAAGGAATGACTTTGTTTTCTAGGTAAAAATCCACATCTAGAAAAGGATGCAAGGAGAACATATAAATTGTTTTTGAAACTTTAGGAGAGCAAACTCATCTAACAAAGTAGTGAAGCTCTTATGTTCAATAATTCTAGTTAATCTCCCGAACCTTCCTTTTAGATCTATCAAAGACAATGTGGATGCTGGTATTGACTCCACTTCCAATTAAGCAACATGGGCTATTATTTTTAGAAACCCTCATAGAAATCTTATCTTTGGTGTTTATGAGAATACAAATGCAATATCATTATTGTCATCTTGGGCTTCAACAATATCATTTAGCAGAGTTACGGATTCTACCTAAATTAGTTTAGAGGATTAAGGAAGCTCAGAAACAGGATCCTAGGCTCGTGAGGATTGGTGAAATTGTTTCTGAAGGGGAGAAACCAGAGCATTTTGTAGAAGCAAATGGTAGCATTCATTTCAAAGGCAGATTATGTGTGCATAAAATGCCAGATTTGAAATAAGAGATTTTAAAGGAGGAACATGAGTCAGTTTATGTTATGCATCCTAGCAGTAACAAATGTATTAAGATTTGAAAACCTTACTATTGGTTGTCAGGTATGAAGAAAGACATTACAAAGTTTACTACCAATTGTTTGACATGTCAGCAGGTGAAAGCAGAACACCAATTGCTATTAGGGTTACTGCAACCTATTGTCATACCGGAATGGAAATGGGAAAGAGTCACCATGGATTTTGAGTCAAGACTACCATTGACTCTGAGAAAACATGATGCAGTATGGGTGATTGTCGATAGATTGACAAAGTCTACACACTTCTTGCCAATTAGAATGAACTATTCATTATATCAGTTGGTAGAATTGTATGTACAAGAGAGAGTTCGATTACATGGAGTGCCACTGTCTATTATTTCTGATCGAGATCCCAGGTTTACATCCCACTTTTAGAAGAGTCTTCAGGATCATTAGGTACTCGTCTCCAGTTTAGTACATCTTTCCATCCTTAACCTGATGGTCAATCAGAATGGGTGAGCCAATTGTTAGAAGATATGCTTCAAAGTTGTGTGATTGAATTTACAGGAAGTTAGGAAAGATTCTTGCCACTAATGGAATTTGCGTATAATAATATTTATCAAACAAGTATCGGCATGGCTCCATATGAAGCATTGTATGGTAGGAAGTGTAAAACTCTAGATTGTTGGACTGAGCTCAGTGAATGAAAGATATTAGGACCTGATTTAGTTCAACATATAGAGGAAAAGATCAAGATTATAAAGGACAGACTCAAAATAGCCAAAGATAGACAAAATTCTTATGCAGACTTGAAATGTAGGGACATCGAGTATGAAGTTGGTGACATAGTGTTCCTAAGAGTATCTCCCTAGAAGAAGGTACTATGGTTTGGAAGAAAAAGCAAGCTGATTCCCAAATTTATTGGGCCTTTTGAAGTGACAAAGCGAGTGGGACCAATAACCTATAGGTTGGCTTTACCTCCTGGACTGGAGAAGATTCATAATGTGTTTCATATGTCAATGCTTAGAAGATATAGATCAGATTCATCACATGTCATTCAAGTAGAAGAAATTGAAATGCAATAAAATTTATCTTATGAGGAGGAGCCTATAGCTATTCTAGCAAGAGAGGTGAAATAACAGAAGAATAAACAGGTACCTCTAGTAAAAGTCCTCTAGCGAAGACATTCAACTGAAGAGGCGACATGGGAAAGCAAATAAATAATGAGAAGTTTAGTCTTCAATTGTTTAGTAATAACCTATTAGGTATGATTTTGAGGATGAAATCTTTTTAAGGGGGGAGAATGTAACACCTCATATTTTTTTAATTTTGCTCAATTAAGATTTTTCTTAATTTATTTTGTGACTTAATAGTTTTATCTGAGTAAAATTTTATTAAAAATCTGAGATTTGTAAAAAATTACAAAATTGCCCCTAAGTATATATATATAGAGAGAGGTTTCAGAGATCAAAGTGATAAAAATTCATATTCTCTCTCATTCTCTCTACATCATCACTATCTCCATTCATTAACCAAAAAACATATGATCTTTGCCAAATTCAAACCAGAAGTAGTTCTCCATGTCCTTATTACTCTGGCGACATCTGATTTTCTAAAACCTAATCGGACAGAAGAAAGTCGGATTTCGGGGCTGCCCTTTCACCTCTCATATTTCATGGCTTTTTTTCTCAAATATGACACTGAAAATTGACTTAGGACATCAAAAAACCTTGGCTATGTAATTTGAGCTCTAGATACTGTGGTTTGAGGGCTGATCGGAGCAAGAATCTCTCGCTAGAGCCGCCGCAAATTTTGTAGATCTAGATGTTTCCAGCCACTTCCAGACCATGAAACTTATATATTTGAACTGCTCACACCTCAAGCTTTCTTTTGGTACCATTCGATCGTCAATTTGCCGCCGTTGGAAATTTTCCGGCGACCACTGATCGGATATTTTGGACAGAATATTTTGCTCCTTAAACTAAGTCATCTGATGCAAACCACACCTCCTAGTTGTTTTTCGATAGTGAGATATGAATTTATTTGTGAAGTTTAAATATATTTTTATTATTAAGGTGATTAATTAATTTAATTGAATTGCATGATTAATTGCATAATTATTGGTGTTTATTAGAGATTATTTGGTGAATAATTGGATTTTATATTATTAAATGAAGGTGATTATCATTTAAGTTAGAATATTAATATATTAAGTAATTAAATTAATAATCGAGGATTATTAATTATGGAGTTATTTTATCTGTTGATCGGGTGTATTATATATTTGGAGACCCATAAGTATTGAATTACATTGAGATGAGTTAAAGTGATTATATGAATATATTTGGAATTTGTTTGAAGCATTTGTTGGATTAATATGGTTTTTTAAGAGAAAAAATGGAAATAAATGGAGAAAAATAGTTATTGAGGAGGAAAAATAAGTGAAATAAACTATTATAAAAGAAAATAATATTGGAAATTTTTTGTCACATTGCAAAGCGTATTGGGCGACTGGAGTCTCGAATTATGCGTTGAATGCTCATAACGAGGTTTAACTGTAATAGAAATTTTTGGTATGTGTGACAGTCCAAAATGATCATTGAGCTTTATTTTTAATAGATCATAAATTAAGTTAGTTCTGTAGTTAATTAGAGATTATATGTTGTTCAGGAGTGACAGTAGAACCGGTGCCAAGGGCGGACCGGGGAAAAGAGCCTGTGCAGTAATTTATAATTTTAGCCATTAAATGCTTAAAGTATGATTTTAAATTAGTTTTTATTCAAATTGATTTATATTATATGTGTGAAATTTTCGATGAAAATAAATTAATTTTGGAATGCTTGTTGTGATATGTTTAATGAAAGAAATTTTAGTATAACATTTTTATATGCTTTATTGAGGATTTGATTGATATGATATTTTGAATAAGTATGTGGAAATCGTATTTGATATTTTATCTCATATATTAGCATAGACAGCGATTTAGGGAGTTATTGACCTGTCAATAGGGTTTATTGGCCCGGTGGTTTCCTGTGATCAAATGATATGTTTTACGACTCGGTGGGTTTCCTGTGGTCGTATGATACATATAGTCAATCTGGTGGGTTTCCTTGGACCAAGCAAAATGATTTATTCACATTATGTTTCTCTGATATGGTAGGTTTCCTGGGATCATGAGATGATATGTACTCCTCATTTCCATGAGGTTAGTCTATGGTGATTTAATATATGGGAATGACAATAAATTTTTATGAGAATACAATAACATTAATGAAATGAATTTTATATGATATTATGGTTTGATATTGATAAAAAGAATTTATAATTGTTGTTGCTTATGAATGACTGTTATTATAAAATATTGTATCACTGAATTGTATAACTCAGCGCGGGAGTTTATTTTTCTCTCGCATAGATTTGAAGTAATGATAGAGTGACAAGCTTTGTAAGTATAGTATCGCTAAAAGTGAGTCTCACAATATGGAGTCAAGCAGTAGTAGAAGTCACCCCGACCGGGTTGGTTATTTTAATCATATCTTACTATTTTGAATAAATTTTATGTAAATAACATTTTACAAGTCATATGGGATGTGTCATATATTGTATAAGTGGGTGTGTAAATGTGAAAATTTTATATACTTACTGCTTATTAATAAATTTTAGTTTGTATGCATATTTCAAAAATTATTATTACTATTATTATTATGTATAAGTAAAAAAAATTTACGGAAACAGTAATACTCCTTATTTGTTTGATATACGATGGTGTATATGGATGGGTAAGAGGTGTTACAATTTTATTGGTATCAAAACATGGTTTAGACGGTTCTAGGTTAAAAAGGGGATAAAAATAGGAAATGCATGTACATGCATATGTTTTGTTTTTTTTTTGAAAAGTGGTTTGAGTATGACACGCCGAGCATAAATACCCTCTTTAACTTCTATTATGGATCTACTACCAGAAATTCAATGCGTAATCTTAGCATTCAATTTGTATTCCTGAATAATCTCCAAAAATAAGCTACTACTGCTACTTCATAATATAGGCCACTGTTTTATTTTATAGGGTGATAGATTGCAATTGCAGAGAGTTAGAGAAGAGACTCCCAAGGAAAATGAATCATTATGGCAAGATAGTGAGGAGACCTCTGAGTCTTATATACCATTGAGCATAGATGTTTCATATCATCCTTGATGACAAAAGGGCAGCTGAGGGCAGTACGTCTATTAGTAGGTCTGATAGGTCACATAGATCAGACAAACGAGATAAGAGAGACAGACATGCCCTGATTCCTAGTTCAGCCAGAGAAGAACTATTAGAGGATATGGCAGAGATTCTACGACGTTATACAAGGCCAACCACTACGGAGATGAGGTTTAAGAGGCTCCGGAAGTTGGGAGCTACAGATTTTTATGGCCGCAATGAGGATAATGCAGCTACTGTTGAGTACTAGCTGGAGAGGACAGATAGAGTTTTTCAACATATTTATTGCACACCTAGGCAGTGACATAAATATGTCGAGTCTCTATTGCAAGAGGGGGCTTATGATTGGTGGAAAACTATTTTACAACGCCCTCAGACACCTGACTGACCTTCCTAGAAATTCTTTTTGGAGCAGTTCAGGGAATGGTACATTCCCCGGGCTTATACTGATCTCAAAAGATAGGAATATTTGGATATCATACATAGGGATATGACAATAGAAAGAGTATGAGAAAGAGTACACCCACCTTAGTAAGTATGCACCCTATATTATTGTTGATGAGATTGATAGATGTATAAGGTTTGAAAGGGACTACGACCCCCCATTGGGACTAGACTAGTAGGATTACAGATTAAGGAGTTTACCGCTTTAAGGATAGTTGCTGAGGTCATTGAGAAAGTTGTTGCTGAGGAGATGAAGACAATATTTCTAAGTGATAGCAAAAGCCATTTCTTTCAGTAGGGTACATGCTCCTTAATCAGTAAGAAGAATAGATTTTATGGTAGCAGATTCTAAGGTGGATTTAGAGGTTCAAGTGCACTAGTATGGCAGAGACAACCCGCAAGATCAACACCATTAGTTGTCAATACCCCATGTTCAGTTGGGGGAAGATTTATTACACACCCTCAGTGCCAACAGTGTAGTCGATATCATAGTGAAGAGTGTCGGTCGTCAACCAGGGCATGCTACCATTATGGTGAAATAGGACATTTTAGGAGGAACTGTCCACTTTTGGGTCAGGCTATAGAGACTGATAGTGAGAGACCTAACAAGATACAGGGATCTGCTCCTACCAGAGGTAGAGGCAGAGGTCATAGTTGAGGTGGCAAGATAGGGACAGTACAGATTGGATCTGAGATAATAGATAGACCAGAAGGTAGTCATACAACACTTGCCAAAGTTTATGCTATTAGAGCTCGAGACCAGCAGGACGCTCCTAATGTGATTGTGGGTAAATTTTCTTTACTTGACTCAGATGTTTATGCTTTGATAGATCCAAGTTCTACACACTCTTACATATGCACTACACCACTAATTGGGGATGATTTAGAGACTGAAACTTTAGAGTACGATATAGTAGTGAAGAATCCCCTAGGCCACAGTGCTAGGGTTAACATAGTGCACCGATAGCTACCCTTAGTGAGTCAGGGTGATCTATATCTAGCAAATTTGATTGAGCTTTCATTCCATGAGTATGATGTCATACTAGGCATGGATTGGTTAACTCACCACGGAGCTATAGTTGATTGTGCAGCTCAAAAGGTTATTTTTAGGAAGTTCAGAGTTAAGGATCAGGTAATACATGATGTTTGAAGAAAGGTGTCATCTAGTGTAATTTCAGCTATGAAGGCCCAAAGATTGATTTAGAAGGGCAATGAAGCTTATTTAGAATATGTGGTGGATACAAAAAATGAGAGTCCAAGGCTTCAAGATATTCCTACAATTTGTGAGTTTTCTGATGTTTTTCTTGACAATTTGTCAGGATTGCCTCCGAATAGAGAGATAAAATTTATCATTGAATTGTTACCTAGTACTGCACCCATATCCATTATACTGTATTGAATGGCACCAGCTGAGTTGAAAGAGTGGAAAATGCAGTTGCAAGAGTTGTTGGATAAATAGTTCATTAGACCTAGTGTGTCACCTTAGGGTGCGCCTGTATTGTTCGTGAAGAAGGAGGATGGAACCTTACAACTATGCATTGATTACAGATAATTGAATAAGGTAACAGTGAAGAATAAATACCCACTTCCATGCATAGATGACCTATTTGATCTGCAAAAAAGGTGCAAGGGTATTCTTCAAAATTGATTTGAGATCAGGGTATCATCAGGTGTAGATTAAAACTAGTAATGTGCCCAAGACTGCCTTTAGGACTTGATATGGCCACTACGAGTTCCTAGTAATGCCATCTTGGTTAACAAATGCACGAGCAACATTTATGGATTTGATGAATCAAGTCTTCAAACCTTACTTGGATCAATTTGTTGTGGTTTTTATTGACAATATTTTCATATACTCTAAAGATCTAGAGAAACATGATCGACATTTGAGGATTGTGCTTTAGACTTTGAGGGAGAAACAGTTGCATGTCAAGCCATTGAAGTGTGAGTTTTGGCTTGAGGAAGTCAATTTTCTAGGTCACGTAGTATCAGCAGATGGGATCAAAGTTGACCCTTGTAAAATAGAAGCTATTCTTAATTGGATGTCGCCTCAAAATGTGATTGAAGTAAGAAGTTTCCTTGGGTTAGCAGGTTATTATCGACGTTTTGTAAAAGGTTTTTCATCGATAGCTGCTCCCATTACTTGGTTACTTCACAATGATGTGAAGTTTGAGTGAACGGACAAATGTCAGGCCAATTTTGACCGGTTAAAGGCATTGTTGACAGAGGCACCAGTTTTGATGCAACCCACTCCCGAAAAGTAATTTGTGGTATATAGTGATGCTTCTTTGAATGGTTTAGGTTGTGTACTAATACAAGAGGGTAAAGTAATAGCATAACTTCCAGATAGTTGAAGCCGCATGAGAGGAATTATCCTACATATGAATTAGAGCTAGCAGCTATTGTTTTCGCCTTGAAAATCTGGAGATACTATCTGTATGGAGAAATGTGCTATATCTATACAGATCATAGAAGTTTGAAATATTTATCCTCACAGAAACAGTTGAATCTTCGATAGAGACGATGGTTGGAGCTTATTAAAGACTATGACTGAATCATTGACTATCAGCTTGTAAAGGCTAATGTTATGGCCGATGCTTTGAGTCGAAAGACTCTTGTGGAGTTATGGATTCTACACATATTAGTTCAGTGGATTAAGAAAGCTCAGAAACAAGATCCTAGGCTCGTGAGGATTGGTGTAGTTGTTTCCAAAAGGGAGGAACCTGAGCATTATATGGAACCAGATGGTAGTATTCATTTCAAAGGAAGATTATGTGTGCTTGATAAGCTAGAGTTGACACAAGAGATTTTAAAGGAGGCACACGATTCAGATTATGGTATGCATCCTAGCAGTAACAAGATGTATGAAGATTTGAAGCCTTACTATTGGTGGTCGGGTATGAAGAAAGAGATTACAGAGTTTACTACCAAATGTCTGACATATTAGCAGGTGAAAGCAGAACACCAATTGCCATCAAGGTTACTGCAACCTATTGCCATACCAGAATGGAAATGGGAAAGAGCCACCATGGATTTTATGTCAGAACTACCATTGACTCAGAAAAAACATGATGCAGGATGGGTGATTGTTGATAGATTGACAAAGTCTGCACACTTCATGCCAATTAGAATGGACTATTCATTAGATCGGTTGGCAAAATTGTATGTAAAAAAGATACTTTGGCTACATGGAGTGCCACTGTCTATTATTTCTTATCGAAATCCCATGTTTACATCCCACTTTTGGAAGAGTGTTCAGGGATCATTGGGTACTCATCTCCATTTTAGTACATCTTTCCATCCATAAACTGATGGACAATCGAAACGGGTGATCCAATTGTTAGAAGATATGCTTTAGAGATATGTGATTGAATTTACAAGAAGTTGGGACAAATTCTTGCCACTGATGGAATTTGCTTATAATAATAGTTATCAGACAAGTATCAGCATGGATCCATATGAAGCACTGCACGGTAGGAAGTGTAGAACTTCAGTTTGTTGGACTAAGCTCAATGAATGGAAGATATTGGGACGTGATTTAGTTTAGCAAAAAGAGGAAAAGATCAAGATTATTAAGGACAAGCTCAAAATAGCCAAAGATAGACAAAATTCTTATGCAGACTTGAAATGTAAAGACATCGAGTATGAAGTTGGTGACAAAATGTTTCTAAAAGTATCTCTCTAGAAGAAGGTACTATGGTTTCGAAGAAAAGGCAAGCCAAGTTCTAGATTTATTGGGCCTTTTGAAGTGACAGAGCGAGTGGTACCAATAACCTATAAGTTGGCTTTACCTCATGAACTGCAGAAGATTCATAATGTGTTTCATATATTGATGCTCATAAGGTATAGATCAGATTTGTCCCATGTCATTCGAGTAGAAGAAATTGAAGTGCAACAAAATTTATCTTATGAGGAGGAGCCTATAGCTATTCTAGCAAGGAAGGTGAAACAACTGCAAAATAAGCAGGTACCTCTAGTAAAAGTCCTCTAATGGAGACATTCAACTGAATAGGTGACATGGGAAAGCGAACAAATAATGGGAAGTCAACATCTCCAATTGTTTAGTAATAACCTATCAGGTATGATTTCGAGGATAAAATCTTTTTAAGGGGGGAGAATGTAACACCCCATATTTTTTTAATTTTTCTCCATTAAAAGTTTTCTTAATTTATTTTGTAACTTAATAATTTTATTTGAGTAAAATTTTATTAAAAATTTGAGATTTGTAAAAAATTTATAAAATTGCCCTTGAGTATATATATATATATATATAGAGAGAGAGAGAGGTTTCAGAGATCAAAGTGATAAAAATTCATATTCTCTCTTATTCTCTCTACATTATCTCTATCTCCGTTCATTAACCAAACAACATCCGATCTTTGCCAAATTCAAACCAAATTTAGTTCTCCACGTCCTTATTACTTTGGCAACATCTGATTTTCTAAAACTTAATAGAATTTTCGGGATCAGATAGGAGAAAGTCGGATTTTGGGATTGCTCTTCCACTTCTCTTATTTCCTGGCTTTTTTCTCAAATATGACACTAAAAATGGACTCAGGACATTGAAAAACCTTAGTCTGTGTAATTTGAGTTATGGAAATTATGGTTTGAGGGCTGATCGGAGCAAGAATCTCTCGCCGGAGCTACCACAAATTTTTGTAGATCTAGATGTTTCCAACCACTTCCAGGCCATGAAACTTATATATTTGAACTCCTCATACCTCAAGCTTTCTTTTGGTACCATCCAATTGTCAATCTGTCGCCGGAGTCCGACGACCACTGATCGGGTATTTTGGACAGAATATTCAACTCCTTAAACTGAGTCAGCTGATACAAATCACACCTCCTAGTTATTTTTAGATAGTGAGATATGAATTTATTTGTAAATTTTAAATATATTTTTATTATTAAGGTGATTAATTAATTTAATTGAATTGCATGATTAATTGCATAATTATTGGTGTTTATTAGAGATTATTTGGTGAATAATTGGATTTTATATTATTAAATGGAGGTGATTATCATTTAAGTTAGAATATTAATATATTAAGTAATTAAATTAATAATCGAGGATTATTAATTATTGAGTTATTTTATATGTTGATCAGATGTATTATATATTTGGAGACCCATAAGTATTGAATTATATTGAGATGAGTTAAAGTGATTATATGAATATATTTGAAATTTGTTTGAAGCATTTGTTAAATTAATATGGCTTTTTAAGAGAAAATATGGAAATAAATGGAGAAAAATAGTTATTGAGGAGGAAAAATAAGTGAAATAAACTATTATAAAAGAAAATAATATTAGAAACTTTTTATCGCGTTGGAAAGCGTATCGGGCGATTGGAGTTTCGAATTATGCGTTGAATGTTCATAACGAGGTTTAATTCTAATAGAACTTTTTGGTGTGTGTGAGAGCCGAAAATGATCATTGAGCTTTATTTTTAATAGATCATAAATTAAGTATACTTCTGTAGTTAATTAGAGATTATATGTTGTTTAGGAGTAACAGCAGAACTGGTGCCAAGGGCAGTCCGGGGAAAAGAGTCGTGGATACCGGCAACCATTAGTTAAGATTTGTATAGTAATTTATAATTTTAGGCATTAAATGCTTAATGTGTGATTTTAAATAAAGTTTTATTCAAATTGATTTATATGATAAGTGTGAAATTTTCAATAAAAATAAATTATTTTTGGAATACTTGTTATGATATATTTTATGAAAGAAATTTTAGTATAACATTTTTATATGCTTTATTGAGAATTTGATCGGTATGATATTTTAAATAAGTATTTGGAAATTGTATTTGATATTTTAGCCCATATATTAGCATAAACAACGATTTAAGGAATTATTGACATGTCAATAGGGTTTAGTGGCCCGGTAGATTTTCTATAGTCAAATGATATGTTTTACGGTCCTATGGAATTCCTGTGATCATATGATACATATAGTCGGTTCGGTGGATTTCCTGAAACCAAGAAAAATAATTTATTCACATTATATTTCTCTGATCCAATGGGTTTTCTGGAGACCATGAGATGATATGTACCTCTCGTTTCTCTGAGGTTAGTCTATAGTAATTTAATATATGGGTATGACAAGAAATTTTTACGAGAATATAAGAACATTAATGAAATGAATTTTATATGATATTATGGTTTGATCTTGATAAAGGAATTTATAATTGTTGTTGCCTATGAATGACTATTATTGTAAATTACTGTACCACTGAGTTGTATAACTCAGCACGATAGTTTATTTTTCTCTCACTTAGATTTGAAGTGAAGATAAAGTGACAAACTTTGTAAGTACAGTATTGCTAAAAGTGAATCTCACAGTATAGAGTCAAGCAGTAGTGGAAGTCATCCCAAGCGGGTTGGTTATTTTAATCATATCTTACTATTTGGAATAAATTTTATGTAAATAAAATTTTACAAATCATGTTGGATGTGTCATATATTGTATAAGTGGGTGTGTAAGTGTGAGAATTTTATATATTTATGCTTATTAATAATTTTTAGTTTGTATGCATATTTCAAAATTTATTATTACTATTATTATTATATATAAGTAAAAAAAAAATTTACGGAAAAGTAATACTCCTTATTTGTCTGATATACAGTGGTGTATACGGAGGGATAAGAGATGATATATGTTGTGCTGCATTTATTAATTTCTTGAATTTTTATGGTTTGTATTGTCTTGTGAATATTTTATAGATTATTGAGTATTTGTGGTTTGTGCATTGGATATCTATTGTGGCTTGCAATATTGAAACAAATTATGAATTAATGGTTGCATAATTTAAGTTGCATTTAAAATAATAATAGGCATCTATCAATTCTTTTGACAAACGTGTATAACTTAATTATATATGTTTGTCATTATATAATAGCAGACGCATATAACTTAATTATATACATATATTATTAATCAATGACAAATGACATAATTAAGTTATACGCGTATGTAAAAGCGACAAACACATAAAACTCAAATAATATGCATCTCCTACATATGTGTCTACCATTTAATAGATACATAATATCCAAAATAACTAACATTTATAACTTTTTTCTATATTAGTGTATGTATCCTCATCCTCTTTTTTATTATTTAATAAGGTTTTGATGCAAAAAAAAAAAAAAATTCAGACTATTGTCATAAAATCAAAGTATAAGAACTTAATAATTAACAAATATATAAAAAAAAAATCAAAATTTTCATTGGTATTATTTTCATGGATATTATTTTCCTGATGTGCATTTCGTATATATACTCATAATGGATATTTTCAGATCGTGATGATAATTGTATTCAAGTCGTTGTGGTGGACAATTATTTATTCATGAAAAGTAAAAATGAGGGCAAACTATACAATTTTATCGTTTTGAGCCTTTGAAAGGACAGAATACTTGCGGGTGTTCTTAAAAACCGATTAACCAGGCTTTTAAGAATTGTGAATCAGTACATAGGTTTAATTTTTGAAAACTTGAAAATCTAAATTTAACCGCTTAGGTAATTTATCAAAATTATTAACCGATTATGTTGAATATGTTAATCTTCATTTCGATCTTTAATCATTAATAAAAAAATATAAGTCCAAAATTATTTTTAAATTATAACTAACAAAATTATTTTTTAATATAATCCTTCCATCTTAATGGGTTTGTACATTTTTGAAAAAAAAAAATTATCTCAATGAAATTATCCATTTTATATAACCATATAACATTTCAATTTTTATTCAACTACTTTACAGTAATAAATATCGAACTTAACAATTCTAAAACTTTATTAATTTCAAAGGTTATTGTTGTCAATTGTTTAAATTAGTAATTATTTCCTTGATTCTTAAAAAATATATAAAAAAAATGGACAAAATAGAAGAAATATATATCAAATAGTCTTGATAATCAGGTTGGACGGATTCGGGATGTGCCATTGTTTTTGAATCTCAAGTCAACTGAATGAAGTTGGTCATAAGATCAGTCCACCTTTTAAAAAGTGAAATTCAAATGATTTTTAAATTCTGGTTAACCCATTCGGATTTCATCAAATTTATGGTGAGATTTTTTAGAAAAATTTTTATATTAGAATTCCATATCTAATAACAAATTATGCGGCATCATTTAAAATAAAAATATAGAAAATAAAAATATAATAAATCACAAATATATATATATATATATATATATATGATTTTCTAAGTTCAAAATCAAAATCAAATCCAAAAATTGAAGACAAAGACTGAAACCTACGATTCAATTAATTTTATTTTCTATTTAATTTTAATCCAATATTTTAATTTTTTGAATTTTGTTTGACTCCTAAAAAATATAATAGACCCTATCTCAATATGATTGAACTTAATATGTGAAATACTAAAGCATCAAGAGAGATGGGTGATTTGGTAATTTTTTTATAAGAAATAAAAAATTAAAAATTAAAACAAAATAAAAAGCTAGAGAGAAAAATAATACAGAAGATTTATAGAGATTCGGCCCTCAAAGTATATGTCATATTTTCAACTATTGTTGAAAGTTTTAATCACTATCAATATATTTTCTAAAAGTAGATTAAATCTTTATAAATATTTTCCAAAACTCACACTTAAATCTTTACAAAATCTTCAATAAGTGTTTAATTCCCAACTCAATTTACTTAATCTCATTATTGAGCAATTGTTTGCAAGAATAAAACACTCAATAACTCGGAAACTCAATATCACTTGAGTTTTACAAAATCAAAATGAGAATTAAAGATAATACGAGATAGGCAGTAACAAATAATTAAAGCATAAATTCTCACAAAATAATTTCTTAAAGAATTCTCAAAGTAAATAAGCTCTTAATACTCTAGTTGATATTCTTCCTTTAGAACTATGAAGTATTTATAGAGTTTCTTCAAAATCTATTAGTTAGTGATACTTTAATTTGAATTATAATCATTCAACTACCTCAGAAAGCGTGTTGCAATAGTCATATTTGCAGATCTTCACCAGCGTGACTTTTCTTTTTGGGGCATGAATTCCTTAAGCTTTTGAATTTTGAAATTGCTGATACACGATATTTACGTGCATTAAACTTTGATGCAAACTATGACCACACTATGAAACAAGCCATGAATGATTATAGAATATCTGAAATTTTTGAACTCAACCTTCATAGGTATGACTCTATGTTTTTACTATTGAATTAAATTTTTGAATTTCTTGGCATTTAAATCCTTTAATGATAGTGATACTATGCTTTATGGGCATGAATAACTTTCATTTTACAACAATTTACTTCAATTGACCTGATTTCTTTGGCTTTTATGGTTCAATAATTATTTACTTATTTAATTATTTAAAACATAAAATATAGTTAAATTTTTTATTATTCAATTATTCGTAATCATCAAAATAATAGAAATAACCTTCAAGGTTTTAATTAAAAAACCCTCAAGGTTCAACAATTTAAATTGAAGTTTCAATTTATTAATTGAATTTAATTGGATTAAATTCAATTTAATTGATGAATTAAACTTAAATTAATTAAATTGAAGTTAAATTGAACTTCATTTGATTAGTTGAATTTAAAATCGTAAATTGATTAAATTAGTGTTAATTTATGTTGAATCTTGAGGATTATTTGTCATTTTTCTAATGACAAATAATTGAGTAATAAGAAATTTAGCCATGTTTTTTGTGTTCTGAATGTGTGACACTCTTATAACAATCATTCTATATATACGTTACGTAATTAATACGATTATAGCTGATTTGTGTCCAAAAAAAAATTTAACTTAATTTAATTTAATGACCATACTATCATTAACACTTAATTAATTTTTTTCATTTTTCTAAAAATTTTAACAGTATAACGGCTATAAACTAACTACCCCATTTGCAATGCAAAAAATTTTCAGCCCATTTTTACGCAAAACAATACACATATAATGAAATATATTTTTCATTCAACTACAATTCAACATTTTATTCTTTACCACTATAATAATTCATAAATATTCTTTTATTAGAATATGTACATAATTTTATTCATACAACTCCATATCTAAATATAATATACATGTCATTCTTGATACTAATCTACTATTATTTTACTTTTCAGTCTGTTCCAAGATTTATATTTCTGCTCCTGTCTTTCTTGTTACTACTTGCATGCAGTCAAATAATTATGTGTTGAACATTAATATGCTCAGATGTGATTACTAATCTAAAAATTTTCATTGACTTATTATCATACATTCATGAATACAAAAATATTTTTAATAAACTATTTAAATTTTCTATTTAATATATTTATTATTCTTTTTATCAAGGCTTTATTATTCTTTACTCTTACTTTACTATTTAATATATTCATTCAATTAATAATATTTCTCAATTTATCTTATAGTTTTTTTTTTAATTTTCAATTCCTCTCAATTTAATCCTTTTTCATCTTACCACTTTAATTAACTCTTTTTTTCCTCTTCTTTTCAATTTTTCATTTAATTAGCTACAAATTTCACTTTAAATTTCTAAATTTTTATTTATTTACAATTATACCACTACTTTATATTTATTTACACTTTTTCCACTAACTATTATATTATATTATATTTATTCTTTTCTTTTCTTTTCTTTTTAACTACACGATTTAATATTTATCTTCCACTTATTTTTTATTTTTCAATTTTTTTCACATTTATTATTTTTATCATTATTATTATTATACCATTTTTATCATTTTTATCACTTTTATCATATTTATCACATATATCATTTTTCTCAAATTTTTCACATTTATCATTTTTGTCATTTATCTCGTATTTATCATTTTTATTATTATTCTCATATTTTTTCACTTATATCATTTTTACTACTTTTATTCACCTTTACCCCTAATTTCAATCCGATAGAAAATATTTGGACCAAATACATGGGACGTGGACCCAAAAGTCAACTGCACTGAAGAGTAATTTCGAAAGACCACCCGAGCACTGTACTATACAATGAATCATTGAATCACTATTATTGAAGAAGACCATCACTGGCCTATATAAGCGAGTAGCCATGATCTGCACCGCGGTAATGGTGTCCCTATGGTTAGCCAATTATATTCTGGGCTAGATTTAACCATTAGAAAAATAACTAAGTGAAATATTTTATTCTTTTAATTCAATTTTCACTAAATTCATAAATTCTATTATTTTTATATTATTAATTACCTAGCACTTTATTCATCCATAACCATAATCTTTTTCCATACTTTCCATTCTAATATCTCAATATTTCATCATTGATAATCAATTAAGTCATTAAACTCACTAAACACACTTTATCTATTTTATTTCATTTCATGAATAAAATAATCAATAATTAGAAAAATATTCAATATATATTTTAAAAATTTGCAATCAATTTCTACACACTCAATATCATATTTTCTAACATTTTATGACTTAATTTTCATTTAATTAGCAAGGAAAATAATAATTTATTTTTCTTCATATTTCGTCCTACATTAGATTTTTATCATTAAAAGTTTTCTTTCACCTTATAAATGTTCATTTACTAATTTATACATTCATTGTTCCATATATATATATATATATATATATATATATATATATATATATATATATATATATATATATATATCATAATATTACACTGAAATGTAATTATGCCTTACTATGCATTTTTCACATAATATGGTCATATTTTCCATGTTCTACTAAATAATTTTTTTAATTGAATTTAACTATCATAGTTCACTTTTTATAATCCCTTAATCATGTTTTAAGCATCAATTACCAATTACATGCAAAACACACAAAATTCCTAATTTCTATAACCCCAATTCATGCTTAATCAATAGAAATAGATAGATTTTGAAATCACTAACCTTATTTTCTTGCTTTGGCCTTACTAACCTTATTTTCTTGCTTTGGCCTTACTAACCTTATTTTCTTGCTTTGGCCTTCCTAACCTTCCTTTTGCTTAGCCTTTTCCTTGGAAGCACCTTCACTTCCCTTTGAACCTACCATGACTGAAAATTACACTATATTAATCCACCAATATTTTGCTTCCTTAACTCAAAGAAACTTCATATTTATCATCTACATACCTTAAACTACATAATTGAACCATTAAACTAATTTAAAACTATAAATTTCACTTACCTCAAATTTATATCCTAACTTGCCTCCTTTGATTTTCTTCTACTTTAGCCCTCCAAATAAAGAATAAAAGGCTTCTACTAGGTACTAGAGATGCTGAAATTATTTTTGGGTGGTCAATTTTGGTGAAAAATTGAAGAAATTTGAAAGAGAAAATGGGAAAGAGTGGTTCGGCCAATAGGGAAAGAAAGAGGAAGAAGATGAAACAGAATTCTCTCTAAAGAATTCTGATTTTTGAGCCTATTTATAGTGGTTTAAGTTGGGTGGGCTTGGGCCAAACAACGTCTAACCTATTTAGGCCCAATTATGCACTATAAATTAATTTTCTTGCTTCCCAAACTCAATTTCACCCAAATTTGATTTCATAATTCATAAAATATTTTTATATGTCTACTAAAAAAAATTTCAACTCAATCGGAGTTCGTTTTCTATCCAGTTCACTCAAATAAGACTAATAATTTAATTTTTCGATGTCAAAAAATTCTAAATATTATTTAGAGTCTATCCATATCTTAAAATAAAATTTTGGGTGTCGTTTGCTATTTTTCATAACTCGGTCAAAATATGGTCAACCAACTATTTAATTTTATCAGATCCTATTTTTTCTTAGTTTTGATATTTGATGACTTATTTGACCTCATTTTCAATCCAAATTTTACCCTCGGACTAGTCATAACATATATTTTTTGATTATCAAATAAAATATTTTCACCCACAGGTGTATTTTTAACTTCCGGGTATGTAGATCAATTTCGGAAACTATAGTTTATAACAAAACCGGTATTTGGGCCATTACAATTCTCCCCTACTAATAAAAATTTTGTCCTCAAAATTTTACTTGTATTAAACAACTGTGGATACTGTTGCTCATTGCAGCTTCTGCCTCCCACGTGGCTTCTTCCACATTGTGGTGACTCCATAACACCTTCACTAGTGGGATTTGCTTGTTCCTGAGCTATCTAACCTCTCTGGATAGGATCTTTAATGGTTTCTCTTCATAATTCAAATCAGCCTGTATTTGAATTTCTTCTGGCTTAATCATGTGGCTAGGGTGTGACTTATACCTCCGTAGCATTGACACATGGAACACATCATGAATTTTTTCCAACTCTTGAGGCAACTTCAATCAATAAGCTACAGGTCCTACTCACTGTATAATCTCATAAGGGTCTAAAAATCTCGGACTTAGTTTGCCTTTCTTACCGAATCTCATAACTTTCTTTCAGAGTGATACCTTTAGGAACACTTGATCTCCGACCTAAATCTGCATATGATTTTTGTCGGTCCATGGCTTCTTTCAATCTATCCTTGATCACACGTACCTTCTCTTCAAATTCTCGATCCAAATTTGTCTCCATTAGCTTCATCTCACTCAATTCTGTCCAACATAAAGCAGTCCTACATTTTCTCCCATAAAGTGCTTCATATGGTGCCATTTTGATGCTGGACTATAGTTGTTGTTGTAAGAAAACTTGGCTAATGGAAAATTCCTTTCCCAATTGCTTTCAAACTCGAGGACACAACTTCGTAATATATCCTCAAGTATCTGAATTGCATGCTCTGACTGTCCATCAGTTTGGGGATGAAAAGTTGTACTAAAATGAAGTCTTGTCCCCAATGCTTCCAGCAACTTCTTCTAGAACTGGGAAGTAAATCTTGGCCCTATCCGAAATAATGGAGGATGGTACTCCATGGAGTCTCACTATCTCATTAATGTAGATTTCCACCAACTTGGTCAGTGGATAGTGTAATATCTGCTAATTTAGGCCCCGAGTCGCATGTGTTGCGAAGTTGACGCGTTTGACCGATCGGAGTCTAAATTCGGATTTTTACAAAAATTGATTAAGAAATGGTTAAATTAAATAATAAATGCCTAAATAAGTGATTATAGAGTTTAAAGAAGTTGATTTATGGTAAAGGACTAAATTGCAAAATTTGATAAGTTTTGGGATCAAATTGCAAATTACCAAAAATTGGAGGATTAATGAGATTAATTGATAATCAACATATTAATTTTGAGCACCTTTTGATAGTGTTGGTCGGCCATGATATTAAAGGAAGATGATTAATATTGATTAATTGATTTTGGGAAAGGTAGTGTCTTTGATGAAATTGTAGGTTCAATGGAAAAACTTAACCTTGATCATGAAGAGAATATGAGGAGCATTAAGATGAACAACCACCACAAGCTCAAAAGCTAGACAACCAAAATTTACTAAAAGAGTGGAAGTTTGTAAGAAACCACCCTATGGAGTAAATTATTGGTGATGCCACTAAGGGTGTAAGTACTAAATCTACCCTTAATCTATTAGATTTTAATATTGGTCTTGTCTCTCAAATTGAGCTAAAGACCATTGTGGAGGCTTTTAGTGATGAGAGTTGGATGATTGCTATATAAGAGCAATTCAACCAATTTGAGAAAAGTAAGGTTTGGACCTTAGTTCCAAGACTTGAGGGCTACCTAATTATAGGTAATAAATGGTTCTTTAGGAACAAGCTTGATGAGTAAGGTCAAATCCTTAGAAACAAAGCTAGATTGGTTGCCAAAGGGTACAACCAAGAGGAAGACATAGATTATAATGAGACCTATGCTTGAGTTGTGAGTTGCAAGATTATAAGCTATTAGGATTCTTTTAGATTTTGCATGTCATATGAACTTTAAGTTTTTTTCAAATGGATGTCAAAAGTGCTTTTTAAATGGTTTCATAGAGGAGGAAATTTATGTTGAGCAGCCTCCCAGTTTTGAAAGTCATGATATGGAAAATCATATTTTTAAATTCAGTAAGGCCTTATATAGTTTGAAATAAGCTCAAAGAGCTTAGTATGAAAGGTTTAGTGCATTTCTTATGGAAAATGATTTTTCAAATGAACATGTAGACACTACTCTTTTATTAAAAAGCACAAGCATGACATTTTATTTGTTCAAATTTATGTTGATGATATTATGTAACGTCATAGACCTTCCCCACATGCATTTCTACATGCATCTCATTTGAACATATAAATCTTGCATATACTTCATTTGAACACGTGCATTCCATATGTAATTTCATGACAATAAGTTCATGACATACATTAGCTATGTATCTAAGTATATTGCAATTGTATCGAATCGCACATGTGTACTTATAAGCTAATTGAAGGTAACAAGATATTAGAAATAATAATAGTAAAAATAAATAAATAAAATGAAAATGAAAAAAAGGAAGAAAAAGAAAAGAAAAGAAGAAACAAAAAGGAGAAAATGACAAAAGTCAGGAGGTGGGAGGTGGACCTTATCTTCCTCCTCACTATTCTGCCTCCCTCACTCTAATTCCATTTATCCTTCTTCTTCCACCATTTCAGCCTTTTTTTCTTCCTTATTTCACTTAATTTTTGCAGTAAATACGTCCCTTTCAAGTTTGTTCTTGGTAAGTGATATTTTCTCCATTGTTCTAGTGTTGGTTTGAACTGTTAAGGTTGTGTTGCATCAGTGTCTTGAACTCTGGTTTTGATGACATTATGGACCAAATTTAGAGAAGTTTCAAGCCTAAAATTTGTTGATTGATGTCTTATTTTATGGATATATAAATATTTTTACAATATTTTTTTGTATATGAAGAGAAATCCTCTTTTGATTGGAACTGGTCGGGTGCAAACCCTAGCTGAGTTAGCTACTATGTTTGTTTGTTTTGAATATGATAGAACTCATATTTTAAGAAGATCAAAACATGCAAATTGTATATAAATGTGTTATATATATTTATACCAAATTTAAGATTCATATTTATTGTGTATGTTGAGTTATGGTGAATGTAACCATAACTGATCCATAGTTTGAGCTACCTGCTTAGTGCCCTGGGCAGGCCTATAAGCTGTTTTGGTCCTTTTCAGCTCCTTATAGATGGAATATGTAATTTTTCCAAACATGAAATTTATAGGTTTATGTCTTAATAAATTTTGGTAAAAATATTACCTTAATATATTATGTATAGAGTGAGATATATCCTTCACAAATTATACTAGTCTGGAAGCCAAATCTATTATAGACCAGTGAAATATTTCTTATAATTTGAGGAATTTAGAGACATAATTAATAAAAGTTGTAACATGAAAAATGTTTCATTTTAACCTATATAAATGACTATAAATTTTAAATATAATATTACTTGCATAATGTAAGATATGAAGGACCAAATTTGGTATCCTAAAATTGCCAAAGGGCATAAAATAGAACACAATTGGAAATTCCACCAAAAATTGTATAATGCTCCAATTTCTCTGAAATTTTAATATGATATATAATTATATGTTAAATTTAGTTAGAAACAATAATAAAACAAATTGGACAACTTTAGAAAAAGTTATAGGCTAATCAGTCGCCTATGGTCATACTTCCTCATAGGAAAAATCCTAACTATTGATATGAACAATGCATATTAATTTGTTTAAGCCACATTAACTTTCTTTAGTCATGAGATAATTAATTATATTTCCATATTAGGATCACAAAAAATTGGAGACCTATAAAGAGGGGATAAATAATAAGTTAAGGATCGAAATTAAACGAGCAAGGTGAGTATAATTATCAAACGATTTCTTTAGTGCATATGAATATTTCTTGCTATGTGATATGTGAGATGATTTATAGTTATGTAATTCATATGATTGTAATGATTTAACCTTGATAATGAGATGATGAATAATTTGTCATATGTTTTAACATCCTCGACCTTCCCCATATGCATATCCACGTGCATTTCATCTGAACATATGCACCTTCCATATAATTCAATTGAACACATGCATTTCATACATATTTTCTTTGAAACAAGTTCATGGCACGCACTAGCTACGTGTCCTAGTATTTGGCTATTGTATCGAATCACACGTGTGTACTTATAACCTAAATGAGGATAACAAAGCATTAGAAATAAATTGAATAAGGTGACTAAATTAAAGTAAGAAAAATGACTAGATTAAGATTAGTAAACATTTACATTGTTAATTTAGTTAAATCGGGCCAAATGATTAAGTTGTATTATTGTGTGAATTAGTGGAATTATAAATATATGTAAATAATAATAATAATATAGAGAAAATAAAATGAAAACGAAACAAAAGGAAAATAAAAGAAAGGAGAAGAGAAAATAGAAAAGAGAAGAGATGAAGAGAAAAAGATAAAAAGACAAAAACAAAAAAGTTAGCTTTATCTTCCTCCCCCATTTCTGCCTCCTCACTCCATCCCATTTTCTTCTTCATCTTCCTCCATTTCAGAACTCAATTCTTCCTTGTTTCAGTTGGTTTTTGAGGCAAATTGATCCCTTGCAAGTTTTTTCTTGGTAAGTAATCAATTCTTATTGCTATAAGGTTGATTTGAGTATGGAACCATGACTGTTCCATGGTTTGAACTGCCTACTAAGTGCCCTTGGCATTTCTAGCAACTTGTTTGGCTAATTTGATATCCTTACAGCTAGATTCTGTAAATTATAAAAACCTTCAAGTTATAGGTATATATCTTATCTAAATTTGGGTACTAATTTCAGCTTAATATGTTATTTATAGACTAAGTTATGGTCTTTTGAAGTCATACTGGTCTGGAAGCCAATTCTATTATGGACCAGTGAAATGTTTCTTATAATTTGAAGACCTTAGAGACATAATTGATAAAAGTTGTAAACATGAAAAATGTTCCATTTGAATCCAATAAGTTTCTATAAAGTTGCATTAAAATATGACTTATAGATTATAAGTTATGATGAACCAAAGTGGGTATCCTGAAACTACCTAAAGGCAGAAAACAAGGCATAAAACAGAACACATTTATAAATTACACCAAATACTGTACAATGATCCAATTGGTCTGAAATTTTAACATGTTACACAATTATATGTTAATTTTAATTAAGAACAAGAATCATATTAATTGGTCAAGTATAAAAATATATATATGCTAAATAGTCCCATAAGGTCACACTGCCTCATAGGAAAAATCTTAACTATTGATATGAACAATGCATATTAATTTGTTTAAGCCACATTAAGTCTCCCTAATCATGAGTTAATCGATTATGTTTTCATATTAGGCTTTCATCATATTGAAGACCCACAAGGAGCGGATAGACAATAAGTTAGGGGTCGGAATCAAAGGAGAAAGGTGAGTCTAATTATCGATTGAATTCTTTAGTGCATATGAATGTTGCTTGCTATGTGATTCATATGATTGTCATGATTTGCCCCTAATAATATGATGATGGATAATTTGTGACATTGTGGTACACATAAGTGGTATACTTGTGATATATTTGAGGTATATGTTTGACATATGTGATATATATACATGGTATATGTATAGTATACGCGTGGCATATGAGGCATATATGCGGTAAATGTATGTTATATGTGATAAGATGCAATGGTTGATGAATGCTTAAGTAAAAGTACATATGCATATGGACTTAAAAGACATTGTGACTAGTTAATCGATATTGTAAAGCAAAAGAAGAGGCTTATGGCCCAACAAATGTGCAAATGAAATAATTGATCAAGCTAGTTAGCAAATGCAAATGTTCACATGGCAAATGTTCACATGGAAACCCAAAGCAATGTCTGTTGAACTTAGTCACAACAAAATGAAATAAGCAAAGCATTTGCATATGTAAGGAGTAATGATTATATGTTTCAACTTTATTGATATTTATATAATACTGATGAATAGAATGGAATACATGGTATGTATTGGATTTGTCATTTATTACTATGAGTTGTTCGGTACTTTAGAGCTCATTTGATGGTTATTCTCACTGAGCTGCAACTCATCAATTTGTATAATTTTTCAGGTAAAGAAAAGTGATAGCTCATTTTGAGTAGCGTATAGAAGACATGGAGCACAGGTCACTGGCCGAGCCTCATCACTCTCTCTCTTTGCATTCCACACGAGCATGAGAATATGTCATCTGCATTTTGTATTTACGTGTTTGAATATGTATAGTCATTTTGGAATGGGTTTTAAAAATGTATAAATGAAAGCAACTCGTAAATATTGATGTGAAAAATTATGTTTTAATATATGTGATATATCATATTGTGGCGAAAGCCTCAGTGTTGACTTGCAAAGTCATTGAATGATATTACAGGATATAAGACTTGCAAAGTCATTGAATGATATTACAGTATATGAGACTTGCAAAATCATTGAATGATATTATAGGATATTAAAAAAAATATACTATCAATATTAACAGGATATTTTGTCTTTCCACAATGCTATGTGTGATTATTTGATACAGGGATAGGTTATACTTAATTGCATAAGATGTGGTATTACATTTTTGGTATCAGAGCAGGGATAGGTTCCATGGGAACATGCATATGCATAAGAGCATGATAACATATGCATCTTACATTGTTAAACCTTGAGGGGTATTTCCGTCATTTTGATGATAACAAATAATATAGCAATATTGTATTTAACATACTTGTTTTTGTAAGTATATTATACAGGACATGGATTAAAATAGCAAGAATGGAGAATTGGAAGAATCTTGAAAGACAAAATTCAAGTAGTAGCATGTTCACTGCCGTGACTCTATGAGTCACTCCCGTGAAGGAAGCTAACCATTACCAAAACCAACATTTGAAGTTCACGGCCATGAAGGAAAAACAAATCGTGAAGTAAGCATTTCAGTCACCCCCGTGAATAAAGGTGTCACCCCCGTGAAGATTCATGCAATTTCATCCAGAGAGCTTCACGACCAGAGTCACCACTTGGATCACGGCTGGGAAGATTGTCACGCCCGTGAATGAGTATGTCCCGCCCGTGACTCAATTTGTCAAAATATTCTAGAGAGCTTCACGACCAAGGTCACCACTTCAGTCACGGCTTGGGAAGAAATGTTACCCCCGTGACAAGCATAGTCATGCCCGTGAACAATGAAAGAGAAAAATGTCAGGCGCGATTTTTTGGTTGGTACAACAGCTAGTTTCTTATTTAATGCACCCCAACGGCTATATTCAGCCATGGGAGTATAAATGGAAGTCATTTATGCATTAAGAACGAGAGAATGACAAGAAAAACAAAAGAATAACATATAATTCGAATTTAATTCTTATTACAAGCTATTTGTACTTTCATACTTTGAGAACAAATCTATTCTCTGTAAAAATCTTTTTGCTCCTCATATTTGAGCAGTTAAGATTTATAAGTGGTTCTCTCCGTAATCTTTAATCAAGTGAGCTTTGGGTATTTCTAGGTTAAGAGTAGAACACTTGTAAGGGTTAGTTGTGTGAACCTCCAAAACACAAATTAAAAGGTTGTTTGTGTGAGCCTGTAAAACACAAAGTGAAGGTTGTTTGTGTGAGCTTGTAAAACACAAAGTGAAGATTGTTTGTGTGAGCCTGTAAAACACAAGGAATTGGTTATTGTGTGAGCCATTAAAACACAAGGGATTTCTGGGTTAGGTGTGAGCCATTATGAGAAACACCATAGTTGGGAGTGAGCTTGTAAAACTCCATTGTAACACTCAGTGTGTTAGTGAAACTCCCAATTGCGATTGGGGAGAGAAGTAGGGTTTGTTAACACCCGGATCTCTATAAATCTTTGTGTCTGATTTTCTCTATCCCTCCTAAAATTAATTATTTATTTCCGCACTTTAAACTTTAACTCTTTTTTAAAACTCCAATTCAACCCCCCTTGTTGGCTTAATATCTGGGCAACATACATATTGAACATTATGTTGTGACATATTTTTATATATATTTTAGGGACATCATTAAGACATTATTCATCAAGGAGGGAGAAGCCGGCAGGAATGCATTCTCATGAGGCATCACCTTATTTACATAGAGATCAACCAGCACTAGGAGCTAGAGCTCCAGTACATGCATCACAGTCATCTCATGTAGAAGTACCCAATGAAAACCTAGAACAGGAAGTATATGGTCTTGAAATGTACAAGGAAAGATGTTATGAAAAGCTAAGGAAACATGGTGCAACTGATTTCAATGGCATAACAGACCCAGTAGAAGCTAAGACATGGCTGAAAAGGACAGAGAGGGTACTGAATATGATGAGATGTACCCCAGATGAGAAATTTGATTATGCAGTATCCTTGCTTCAAGGCAATGCTTATGAATGGTGGGAGATAGTCCCCGATAGTGATGCACAACCACCGGTTCTGAAATGGAATGATTTCCTCTTGGAATTGTAGAACAATTACACGCTTGAGGCATATAAAGATGATAAGAGAAAGGAATTCCTGAATCTAAAATAGAGGAACATGTCTGTTGCGGAGTATGGAGTACAGTTTAACAAACTTTCCCACTATGCCACCTTCATGGTCTCTACGGAAAGAGACAAATGCAGGAAGTTTGAGGAGGACCTCAAATATGAGATCAGGCACAGAGCTGAGTTAGATCAGAAAAATGCAGGAAGTTTGAGGAGGGCCTCAACTATTGATCTTGATAATTATGCCAGACTCAGAGCTGCTGCAATCAGAGCTGAACGGTTAATGAAAGAAGCTGGGGAACAACAAATTAAAAGGGCAAGAAACTAGGGAATAGAAAAGAATAGACCAATCCTATAGACCCTTAGGGTTAACTTTGGATCCAAGATAACAATAGAAAGGTTTGAGTTGCTTAGTCTTATATTTTGATTTTGTCTTTAAAATCTTGTATATTTATGCCTGCACAGTCTAGTAACAGAGGTGGATACTCGAGCTTTAGAGGTCATGCTATGACTTCTTTTTACCCAGGGAGAGGGCAAAGCCAATATGTTGAACAGAGGCCCACGTGTACTCATTGTGGTAGACAACATACGGGCGAATGTAGAAGGCTCACAGGAGCATGTTATTTCTGTGGATCGATGGAACACATGTATAGAGACTGTCCAAATAGAGCCAAACTAGCAGAGACTAGTAGAGGTAGATGAGTATCAAAGACTACTATTGAGGCACCGAGTGTCTACCCTACTAGTAGGACACAGGGCAGAGGAAGAGGCAGGGGCAGGACTGGTACAATGGGCAGAGGAGTGACCAGATCTGAAGGTCAGAGTTCTAGACCCCCTACTCAGGCCAGGGTGTTTGCTATGACTAGACAGGAGGCGATGGAAGCTCCCGAAGTAGTTACTGGTAATATTTACAATTATGATATGTTAGCATATGCATTGATTGACCCATGCTCCACTCTTTCATTTATATCATTACATATGACATCTAAACTGCATCAAACACATGAGCCTTTGGGGATTGACATAAATGTGAGTACTCCATTGCGAACAGTAGTAGTTGTGAATAATGTATGTCGTGATTGCTTGATATGCATTGATAAAGTTGAGTTAATAGCTGATATGATTTTATTGTCGATATATGAATTTGATGTGATATTGGGAATGGACTGGTTAACTAGACATCATACAACAGTGAATTGCTTTACTAAAGAAGTAATATAGGAATCACCAAACTAGCCAACGATAGTATTTCTAGGAGAAAGAAAACTTGTACCTACATACCTAGTCTCAGCTGTAAAGGCATTTTGAATGATCAAATGGGGATGTGAAGCATATTTGATATGTGACTGATACTAGAACCACTTATAGCTTGCTTGAAAATATACCAGTGGTAAGGGAATTTGTTGATGTATTCCCAGATGATCTACCTGGTTTACCACCAGATAAAGAGATAGAATTCACTATTGAACGAGTACCAGGAACAACACCAATATCAAGTTCACCCTACAGAATGGCCCCAGTTGAGTTGAAAGAACTGAAGGCCCAATTGTAGGAGTTACTTGACAAAGGGTATATTAAACCTAGTGTATCGCCATAGGGAGCTCCAGTATTATTTATTAAAAAGAATGATGGAACAATGAGATTGTGCATCGATTACAGGCAACTGAATAAAATGATAGTGAAGAACAAATATCCGTTGCCCAGAATAGATGATTTGTTTGACCAGTTGCAAGGAGCCCAAATATTCTTCAAGATTGATTTCAAATCAGGCTATTACCAACTGAAGGTAGCATAAGCGGATGTTCCAAAGGCTGCCTTTCGAACCAGGAATGGACATTATGAATTTTTAGTAATGCCATTTGGGTTGACTAATGCTCCAGCTGCATTTATGGCATTAATGAATAAGGTGTTTCAACCATATCTGGATAGGTTTGTGATAGTATTTATTGATGACATATTGGTATACTCAAAGAATAGGGGAGAGCATGAACAACATTTAAAAATTGTGTTGCAAACTTTGAGGAAGAAACAATTATATGCCAAATTGAGTAAATATGAATTTTGGTTAGATCATTTGGTATTTCTTGGACATATGGTGTCGTGTAAGGGCATAGAGGTTGACCCAAAGAAAATTAAGGCTATGGTAAATTGGGAAGCTCATAAAAATGTTTATGAAATGCGTAGTTTTCTGCGTTTAGCCGGATACTACCGCAGATTTGTTGATGGATTTTCATTAATTGCTAGCCCTTTGACTAAATTTTTGATAAAGAATATGCCTTTCAAGTGGACTTTAGAATTTCAAAGAAGTTTCGATGAACTAAAACACAGGCTAACCTCATCACCAGTGTTAACTATCCCTATAGGTACATGTAGGTTTACAGTACATAGTGATGCTTCTCACTAAGGCTTGGGATGTGTATTAATGTAACACGATAAGGTGATAGCTTATGCATCTAGGCAACTGAGACCACATGAGATCTCATATCAATACATGATTTAGAATTGGTTGCAGTTGTATTTGCATTGAAGATTTGGAGGCATTATCTATATGGTGAGACATTCTAGAACTTCACAGACCATAAAAGCTTGGGTTATTTGCTAACACAAAGAATTAAACATGAGGCAATGATGATGGTTAGAGTTGTTAAAAGATTATGACTGTTCAATTGAATACCATCCAGGGAAAGCCAATGTGGTAGCAGATGCATTGAGTAGGAAGGCTAGTATCAGTGTACCTCATTTGCAAGTATCCTCTTTTCCATATTTGATTCAATTATGATATATGAATGTTGAATTAAATATACATGATGAAGGATCACTGATTGCTACTCTTCAAGTCAGACCTATACTAAAGAAGAGGATCAAAGAAGCACAAAACAAAGATCCTCAATTATGTGAGAAAGTTGATATGATAAGGCAGGGAAATAGTACAGAGTTTCATTTGCAGAATGATGCACTGATGTTAAAGTCACGCATATGTGTTCCAGACACTGAGAACTTGCATCAGGAAATAATGGAAGAGGTACACAATGCACCGTATGCAATGCACCTAGGGATGACAAAGATGTATCACAGTTTATGGTCTCATTACTAGTGGCCAAGAATGAAGAAAGACATAGCAGAATATGTTTCCAAATGCTTGACATGTTAGCAGATTAAAATTAAACATCAAGCACTAGTTGGAAAACTACATCCATTGCCAATACCAAAATGGAAATGGGAAAGAATAACGATGGATTTTGTTTATGTATTGCCAAGAACCCCACGGAAAAATGATGCAGTATGGGTAATTGTTGATAGATTAAACAATTCATCACATTTTCTACCTATCAGATGGGGGTGTACACTCGAGAGTTTGGCAAAATTATATGTGAATGAGATAGTCAGATTGCATGGCATTCCAGTGTACATTGTGTGTGATAGAGATCCAAGGTTTACTTCACATTTTTGGGTGAGTTTACAAGATGCATTGGGAACAAAATTGAACTTCAGCACCGCATTCCACCCACAGACTGATGAACAATCTGAAAGGAGTATACAGACATTGGAAGAAATGCTTAGAGCATGTTCTATGGAATTCAGAGGTGCTTGGGATGAATATATAGCATTGATTGAATTTGCTTACAATAACCAGTATCATAGCAGTATCCAGATGGCACCATATGAGGCATTGTATGGTAGAAAGTGCAGAAGCCCAATCATATGGGATGAAGAAGGTGCATAGTGGATAAAATCAAGGTTGCCAAGAACAAGCTAAAGGCAGCACAGGATAGACAGAAAAATTATGCTGATAAGCATAGAAGGGATATAGAATATGAGTTAGGTGAAAAGGTGTTTCTTGGCGTATCTCCATGGAAAAGGATAATCCGATTTGGCAAGAAGGGTAAACTGAGCCCAAGATGCATAGGGCCCTATGAAATTCTTGAGAAGTTTGGTCCATTGGCTTATAGGTTGACCTTACCACCAGAGATGGCTCAGATTTATAACGTATTTCATGTGACCATGCTTAGAAGATACAGGTCAGATCCTACACATGTACTTAAAGATCAAGCCATTGAGATTGCAGAGGACATGAGTTATAATGAGGAACCAGTGTGTTGCCCAGATATTAGACCAAGAAGGGGGGTTGAATTAGAGTTTAAAAAATTAAACTTTAAAGTGCGGAAATAAATAGTTAATTTTAGAAGGGATAGCGACAATAAGACACAAATATTTATAGAGGTTCGGGTATTAACAAACCCTACTCCTCTCCCCAATCGCAATTGGGAGTTTCACTAACACACTAAGTGTTACAATGGAGTTTTACAAGCTCACTCCCAACTATGGTGTTTCTCACAATGGCTCACACCTAACCCAAAAATTCCTTGTGTTTTAATGGCTCACACAATAACCAATTCCTTTGTGTTTTACAGGCTCACACAAATAACCTACACTTTGTGTTTTACAGGCTCACACAAACAACCTTTTAATTTGTGTTTTGGAGGTTCACACAACTAACCCTTACAAGTGTTATTCACTTAACCCAGAACTACCCAATGCTTACTTGAGTAAAGATTATAGAGATAACTACTTATAAATCTTTATTGCTCAAATATGAGGAGCAATAAGATTTTTACAGAGAATGAATTAGTTCTCAAACTATAAAAGTACAAGATAGCTTGTGATTTGAAGTATATGCTAATCTTTTGTGTTTCTTATCATTTCCTTATCATCCTCTTGTTTCTTAATGTATAAATGACTTCCATTTATACTCTCATGGCTGAATATAGCCGTTGGGGTGCATTAAATAAGAAACTAGCCGTTGTACCAACTAAAAAATCGCGTATGTCATTTTTCTCTTTCATTGGTCACGGGCGTGAATATGCTTGTCACGGGGGTGACAGTTCTTCCCAAGCCGTGACTGAAGTCGTGACCTTGGTCGTGAAGCTCTCTGGTATGTTTTGACATATAGAGTCACGGGCGTGACATTTATCCTTCACGGGCGTGACAGAATTTCCAGCCGTGAGCCAAGTGGTGACTCTGGTCGTGAAACTCTCTGGATGAAATTGAGAGAATCATTCACGGGGGTGACACCATCATTCACCGGGGTGAACATCTTCCCAGCCGTGACCCTAGTGGTGACTCTGATTGTGAAGATCTCTGGTTGAAATTTCATGACTCTTTACGGGGGTGACACTTTTAGTCACGGGGGTGACTGAAATGCCCACTTCACGATTTGTTCTTCCTTCATGGCCGTGAACTTCAAATGTTGGTTTTGGTAACGGCTAGCTTTGTTCACGGGAGTGACTCCTATAGTCACGGCAGTGAACATGCTACTCTTTACTTTTTGTTTCTCAAGGATTAATCTTCCAATTCTCCATTCTTCCTATTTTTAATTTATGTCCTGTATAATACACTTAAAGCAAGTATGTTAAATACAATATTGCTATATTATTTATTCTCATCAAAATGACGGAAATACCCCTCAAGGTTAACAATCTCCCCCTTTTGATGGTGACAAATAATCTAGCAATATGTGATTTTGAGAAGTCTCCCCCTCAAAATATACTTAGGATAAAAATTATAATGTGCAAGAATAGTGAATAAGGATGTAGCATTTAAGCTAGAAGCAAGTCATAAGAAAAGTATGTCCAATACATACCACAAATCCTTTTCAAGACATAAAGTATATGTAAAGTATGTTTAAGGTATATCATGGCATGTTTTTATTTGTAACTTGCTTTTTAAGGTATATGCAAGGTATACTTAGGTTATCATTCTACTTTGCAATCAATTTCAAATTTGATTCACAACTCTTATTATTGCTAGTTTGATCCTACTTTCCCTTATCATTTAAATTCTTTCATATATTGCTAGTTTTCTCCCCTTTTTGTCATCAATCAAAAAGAATATATAGATTGAAGTAAACAAAGGCAAATATATATTATATGAAGGAAAAGATACAGAAACATAATAAGTAACAAAATAAAGAAAAATGATCAAACATAACAAGTTTAGGCTACACTCTATCCTATATCCTAGGTAGACATCCTATCACGAAGCCTAGCTACTTCAGCCTCAAGACTGTCGATCCGAGACTCCATGAAGTCCTTGAGGTTTTCCAACCTCTCATACATGGAAGTCTGCAGCTGCTCGAAACGTGGTGCCAAGAGGTCGACCACCTGTTGCGCTAAAGACGGTGTGGAGGCTGAGGACTGTCCAATGTCCTGAGCGATGGTTGGAGTGGCTTCCTCAATCCTAGCCCTCTTTTTCTGCTGGACTCCCAGGAGGCCTGCTTTAAAATCCTCCATGTCATGATCTTCCCAGATAATTTCTCCAGCAGTATCAGTGAAGCGATAAAAGATATCGTTCTGGTAAACGATTCTCACTGCTGCTCCCATCTTTATGAAAGACTCGATATCCAGCCTATCTCGTGGGTGGGCAGGAATAATGTTGAAATGATGGTCGCCCAGCTTCAAGTAATTTAGCTTCACTGCCATATGAGTGACATAAGCCCCAATCAAGATATCTCCTGTGGGATTTGTTGCGATGGAGAGAAGATGGTTTGCAAACCATCTTGAAAGTGCCACTTTGATTCCCCGGCGAGCCATCTCAAATAGGAAGAGTTCTGACTTTCTAATAGTTCCATTGCTCTCTCCCCGAGCAAAAATGCTATAGGTTAGAAACCTATGCAAATACCTGTGTACTGGGGCCACGAGATGAGTGCTTTTCGTCTTCTTTACGTCCCAGCTACAATTGTATCTGAAATGAGTCCAGGCTGCAGGGGCAGAGAATTCTACCTCAGTCTCATTCAGAATGCCATCTGATGGTAGGTTGAGCAATTCTCCAAAAGCAATGGCGCTGAGGGTGTTTTCATTTTTGCAGAGTTGGAATTTCACCACTCCAGTTGGTGAAACCTGCAAGGTGCTGAGGAATTCCAGCGTTGGCTCCCGTAGAGTTGGCAGATGAATGTCAACAAAGTCTTTTAGATGACAGGCTTGAAGTTGCTATGTCATAGCCATCTCGAGTCCTAGATTATGAACTGTCTGCCATTCGAAGGACCTTGATGATAAAATTGGTCGCTTCTTTAAAGTTGCATACCGAGGATGGCAACTTTCGGGTATGATGTTCATGAGGTAATCTAAATATCTCTTTGGTGCATGGGACTTCTTTCTCTTCCCTTTTGACGAAGCAGACTCCATTTTGATTTTGATTTTGATAGGAATGAAAAATAAAATATGATGAAATACCCTAGTAATATCTATTTTCTGCTGAAGATTCGAACTTTTGAAGGAATTTATAGTGAAATATCAAGGCTTTGGGGTCAGAATCTTCAATGTCTCAATGAATGAGAGTAAATGAGAGCAGTTTTGGGAGATGGAGAGTTGAAATGAAGTTTGTAACCGACTGTTTTCTTATATATTCGATACATTCACGGGCGTGATTTCAAGTTTCACGGCCGTGAATAGTCATGTTCACGGTTTGCTGAAGCAGAATTCCACCCGTGAATGAAAGCGTGAATGTTTTCACGGGCATGCTCGATGAACATCACGGGCATGAATGATCATAGGTCACAGGGGTGAATATTATGTCACGGGCGTGAAGTGTTGAATTTCACTACTTATACCCGTGAAGTAAGCCGTGACACAAGGCGTGAAAGCGTCTGTGAGTTTTTGAGGCGTAATGGTTCATGGGAGTGAAAATACATCACAGGCGTGAATAGTCTTATCCACGGGCGTGACTCAAGCCGTGAAATAATGTTTCACTACTTGAAGCTGTGAAGCATGTCGTGAACCGAAGTCGTGAACAATACTGCCTCTTTGAGCCACTTAAGTCACGGGCGTGAGTATAAGTCACGGGCGTGACTCCCCTATAATTTTCATTAATTTGAAATTAAGTTATGCAACAAGACTAAATCATCTCAACAAAGATTTTGCTTCATAAAACATGAATTTTCATCAAAATATTTATCTTCTAACTTGTGATATGTTTTAAGATCAACAATTAAAATTTCATTCTCTTGTAATCACAAGGTTAATCCATCATTCATGCCTAGTTCTCTTCTAATGAAATTAAATCTTTCCTCATTTAGAGACTTAGTGAAAATATCTGCTAATTGCTTTTCTGTGCATACAAATTCTAATTCAACATTTCCATATTGAACATGATCTCTAATAAAGTGATGTCTAATGTCAATATGTTTACTTCTAGAGTGTTGAATAGGATTCTTTGAAAGATTTATAGCACTGGTGTTGTCACATTTTATAGGTATATGGTTCATTTCATGACCATAGTCCTTAAGTTGCTGTTTCATCCAAAGAATTTGTGTACAACAACATCCAACTGCTACATATTCAGCTTCAGCAGTTGAAAGAGCAACTGAAACTTGTTTCTTGCTAAACCAAGAAACCAAACATTCTCCAATGAAGTGACAAGTACCTGAAGTACTTTTTCTATCCAAAAGACTACCAGCATAGTCTGCATCTGAATATCCTATTATATAGAAAGATGAATTCCTAGGATACCATAAACCTAGATGCAATGTTCCATGTAAATATCTTAAAATCCTTTTTACAGCACTTAGATGAGATTCTTTGGGACATGATTAAAATCGTGCACATAAGCAAACACTATACATAATATCGGGTCTAGAAGCAGTGAGATATAAAAGTGATCCGATCATACCTCTATAAAGCTTTTCATTAATGCTCTTACCCTTTTCATCTTTGTCCAATTTTGTTGATGTGCTTATAGGAGTCTTAGCATTTTTGCATCCTTCCATACCAAATTTTTTGATTAAATCTTTGGCATATTTGGATTGGTTGATGAATATGCCCTCATTGGTTTGTTTGATTTGTAGACCAAGGAAATACTTAAGTTCTCCCATCATGCTCATTTCAAATTCCCTAGTCATGCACTTAGCAAAATCTTGACAAAGCAGCTCATTAGTAGAACCAAATATTATATCATCAACATAAATTTGAACAACTAGTATTTCATGCTTATGCTTTTTGATGAACAGTGTAGTGTCTACATTTCCCTTTGTGAAGCTATTTTCTAGTAAAAAAGAACTTAGTCTTTCATACCAAGCTCTTGGAGCTTGTTTTAAACCATACAAAGCTTTTGAAAGTTTAAAAACATGATTTGGTAAATTATAGCTTTCAAAACCTGGTGGTTGTTCTACATACACTTCTTCATCTATATAGCCATTTAGAAATGCACTTTTCACATCCATTTGAAAAAGTTTGAAATTCATGTGACATGAATATGCTAAGAGTATTCTTATAGCTTCTAATCTAGCTACCGGTGCATATGTTTCATCATAGTCTATACCTTCTTCCTGATTATATCCTTTTGCAACTAGTCTTGCTTTATTCCTGGTTATTAACCCTTGTTCATCTAACTTATTTCTAAATACCCATTTGCTGCCTATGATTGGATGATTCTTAGGTCTTGGTACTAGGTTCCATACCTTATTTCTCTCAAATTGGTTGAGTTCCTCTTGCATGGCAATTACCCAACTTTCATCATTAAGAGCGTCATCAATGTTTTTAGGCTCAATTTGTGAAATAAAAGCTATGTCAGTGACTAAATGCTTGAAATGAGATCTGGTACTTACTCCCCTTGATAGATCACCAATTATTTGCTCTTTTGGATGATTTCTGTTCATTCTCCATTCTTTTGGAAGGTCTTGCTCCATTTGTTCTTGATTTTGAGGTAGTAGTTTTTCTTTATCGTTCTCTTCTTTTCCATTTTCAATGACAAATTTTTCCATATTATTATGTTTTTGGCTTTGAAAGATGAGTTGTGCTGCTTTCCTCTTTGACAAGGTTCACATGTCTTGCCTTTTTCATATTTAACTCTAGGTAATCCTTTTACTAGCTCTCCTGTGCTGAGACTTTGTATTAAGTCCATGTTAGCATGACCAAGTCTTCTATGCCACAGCCAAGATTCATCACTAGTAGTCACAAGACACTTAGAGGAATGGTTAGAGAGTTCATGTAAGTTTATTATGTATGTATTGATATCTCTATTTCCTTTAAATATTTCTTGATCATCAATAGAGATTACAAGACATTCATTTGAGGTGAAAATTACTTTGTTTCCTTTATCACATAATTGACTTACACTTAGCAAGTTATGTTTTAAGCCATCAATAAGTAAAACATCCTTAATAAAAGTAGTACCATTAATACCAATAGAACCAATGCCAATTACCTTACCCTTTGCATTGTTTCCAAAGGTAACTTTACCTCCATCAATACTTTTGATTTCATTGAAGAGTTTTTTGTCTCCTGTCATATGCCTTGAGCATCCACTGTCTACTAGCCATGCATTTTTGTTTATTGTGGACTTGAGGCATACCTACAGAGTTACAAATCAAGTATGATGTTTAGGTACCCAAATTTTGGGTCCTTGGGGGTTAGCACATGAAGGTTGCCAATGAGCCTTCCTTATCCAGCATTTTCTATTTATATGACCCATTTTCATACAATAATTACATTGTTTCGGTCTAAACTTGCTTTTTGGTCTTACAATGTATTTGAATGCCATAATTCTATTTGACTGATTTTGAGAATAATGGCATGCACAATCATGATTAATTTTCATTTTTCTAGATGCATACTCCTTATACATAAAGGCATGATTATTCTTTTTCTGTATAGAAGGTTTAACATGCTTATTTATTGGAGTTGTTCTAACAGGTGTGGAGATGTGAGATTCTTTAGATTTTACAAATATAGTTTTGTGAGAAGATGATGATGTGTCCTTAAACCCTAGACCATGTCTAACTAAATGTGGTCTTTGAGACACAATGAGAGTATCTAAGCTCTCTTTACCCTTGTGAAATTTAGAAATGGAATTTCTAAGTTCTTCAACTTCATTTTTCAAAGTATTATTTTCTTTTAACAGTGAAGTTGTTGAAGGTTTTGATGAGTATTCATCTAATGACTTTTGAAGAGATTCATTAGATGATTTAAGCTTTATGTTCTCCTTTTCTAAGCCATCTATCTTATTTTTCAAATTAGAGATATTATTTCTATAGATACTAAATTTAGTTCTATATTTCTCTAATTCTATATTTAATTCTTCTATTAGGCTTAGCTCCTCATCATCATCATCATCATTATCACTATCATTATCACTACTATCATTATTTAAAGAGTATGAGTGTAGTGATCTTACTTTGTCCGAGACGTGATCCTCAATAGCCATGAAACATAGGTTGACCTCTTCACTTTCATTATCATCTTTTTCACTTGAAGAGCTTTCGTCATCCCATGTGGCTTTGTGACCTTTCTCCCCATTGTCTCTTTGATATTTGCTCTTATGCTTCTTGAGTCTTGGACATTCTGGTTTGATATGTCCTTTCTTTCCACATTCATAACATTTCACCTCTTCCTTACTTCTATGTGTTTCATTAGAAGTTTGTTTAGGTTTCTTTGCCTGAATTTTCTGGAATTGCTCATTTTCTTTTCAATGATTCTTTTCCTCATTTTCATCATCACTCACTTCTTCATCATCTTCACTTTCTTCTTGAGATTTTGAAGTAGAGGCTTTAAGTTCTAAGGGTTTTCTTTTCTCTGGCTCTGCTTCAAGCTCTCTATCTCTCTTTACTGCCATCTCATGTGTGAGAAGCTTGCCAATCAGCACATCAGTATTGATGATGCTCATATCTTCATTTTCTTCTTCTATGCTAGCAACTCTTGAACCATAGTCTTTAAGAGGAAGACTTCTCAGGATTTTATTGTTTATATCTTCCAAGCTCAGATGCTTCCCAAGTTTCCTCATTCCATTTATAATGGATAGAAGACGGTTAGTCATGTCAGTGATTGACTCATTTGATTTCATCTTGAAGAGCTCATATTCTGAGGTTAGAAGTTGAATCTTCTTGGATTTGACTTGCTTAGTTCCCTCATGATAGTTCTCCAATGTCTTCCACATACTAAATGCTGTTGAGCAATGTTGTATTCTCCCACATTCTTCAATAGATAATGAGCTTGATAGAATTGTCATTGCCCTCTTGTTTTTGAAATTTGCTCTTCTTTGGGGCTCAGTCCAATCATCTCTTGATAGGATTTCCTCTTCACCATCAGCTCCTCTTCTGGTTGGTGGTGTCCATTCTTTTCGTACACTATCCCAGACTTCAATTCCTTCACTATCCAAGTATGTCTCCATCCTAAACTTCCAATGGGCATAGTTTGCTCCATCAAAGTAAGGTTTGAGACTTTGGAATCCTTCACTCGCCATATCTAACTCTTTACTAGCGCTTTTTAGGCTTTGATGCTAGACAAGGCTCTGATACCAATTGTTGCCCAGATATTAGACCAAGAAGGGGGGTTGAATTGGAGTTTAAAAAATTAAACTTTAAAGTGCGGAAATAAATAGTTAATTTTAGAAGGGATAGAGAAAATAAGACACAAAGATTTATAGAGGTTCGGGTATTAACAAAGCCTACTCCTCTCCCCAATCGCAATTGGGAGTTTCACTAACACACTAAGTGTTACAATGGAGTTTTACAAGCTCACTCCCAACTATGGTGTTTCTCACAATGGCTCACACCTAACCCAGAAATCCCTTGTGTTTTAATGGCTCACACAATAACCAATTCCTTTGTGTTTTACAGGCTCACACAAACAACCTACACTTTGTGTTTTACAGGCTCACACAAACAACCTTTTAATTTGTGTTTTGGAGGTTCACACAACTAACCCTTACAAGTGTTATTCTCTTAACCCAGAACTACCCAATGCTTACTTGAGTAAAGATTACAGAGATAACTACTTATAAATATTTATTGCTCAAATATGAGGACCAATAAGATTTTTACAGAGAATGAATTAGTTCTCAAAGTATACAAGTACAAGATAGCTTGTGATTTGAAGTATATGCTAATCTTTTGTGTTTCTTATCATTTCCTTATTATCCTCTTGTTTCTTAATGTATAAATGACTTCCATTTATACTCCCATGGCTGAATATAGTCGTTGGGGTGCATTAAATAAGAAACTAGTCGTTGTACCAACTAAAAAATCGCGTCTGTCATTTTTCTCTTTCATTGGTCACGGGCGTGAATATGCTTGTCACGGGGGTGACAGTTCTTCCCAAGCCGTGACTGAAGTCGTGAAGCTCTCTGGTATGTTTTGACATATAGAGTCACGGGCGTGACATTTATCCTTCACGAGCGTGACAAAATTTCCAGCCGTGAGCCAAGTGGTGACTCTGGTCGTGAAGCTCTCTGGATGAAATTGAGAGAATCATTCATGGGGGTGACACCATCATTCACGGGGGTGAACATCTTCCCAGCCGTGACCCTAGTGGTGACTCTGATTGTGAAGCTCTCTGGTTGAAATTTCATGACTCTTCACGGGGGTGACACTTTTAGTCACGGGGGTGACTAAAATGCCCACTTCACGATTTGTTCTTCCTTCATGGCCGTGAACTTCAAATGTTGGTTTTGGTAACGGCTAGCTTTGTTCACGGGAGTGACTCCTATAGTCACGGCAGTGAACATGCTACTCTTTACTTTTTGTTTCTCAAGGATTATTCTTCCAATTCTCCATTCTTGCTATTTTTAATTTATGTCCTGTATAATACACTTAAAGCAAGTATGTTAAATACAATATTGCTATATTATTTATTATCATAAAAATGATAGAAATACCCCTCAAGGTTAACACAGTGGAAATCATCAGATATAAGACTAAACAATTGAGAAACAGAGAAATACCTTTAGTTAAGGTATTATGGAGAAACCATTCACAAGAAGAGGCAACATGGGAAATGGAAGAGAATATGAAAAAGCAATATCCACACCTGTTTCCAGGTATTAAATTTCGAGGACGAAATTTTTAAAAGGATGGTAGAATTGTAACATCCTTGACCTTCCCCACATGCATATCCACATGCATTTCATATGAACATATGCACCTTCCATATAATTCAATTGAACACATGCATTTCATACATATTTTCTTAGAAACAAGTTCATGGCATGCACTAGCTACGTGTCTTAGTATTTGGCAATTGTATCAAGTCACACGTGTGTACTTATAACCTAAATGAGGATAACAAAGGATTAGAAATAAATTGAATAAGGTGATAAAATTAAAGTAATCAAAATGACTAGATTAAGATTAGTAAGCATTTATATTGTTAATTTAGTTAAATCGGGCCAAATGATTAAGCTGTATTATTGTGTAAATTAGTGAAATTATAAATATATGTAAATAATAATAATAAAATAGAAAAAATAAAATGAAAATGAAACAAAAGGAAAATAAAAGAAAGGAGAAGAGAAAAGAGAAGAGAAAACAAAATAGAAAAGAGAAGAGAAAAGAGAAGAGATGAAGAGAAAAAGATAAAAAGACAAAAACAAAAAAGTTAGCTTTATCTTCCTCCCCCATTTCTGCCTCGTCAATCCATCCCATGTTCTTCTTCATCTTCCTTCATTTCAGAACTCAATTCTTTCTTGTTTCACTTGGTTTTTAAGGTAAATTGGTCCCTTGCAAGTTTGTTCTTGGTAAGTAATCAATTCTTATTGCTATAAGGTTGATTTGAGTTGCTAAGGTTCATTAATAGGCACTGAATTGCACCCCGATTTTGATATCCATAAAAATTGATTATGGAAACGTTTAAAACACAAAAGTTGTTCCTTTATTCTAAGATTTATAGATATGTAAACCGTTTTGTAAGAGTTTGTGTATAGGAAGAGATATCCTCTCTCTACTGAAACTGGTCAGGGTATGAACCCTAGCCAAGATAGCTACTGTGTTCTCTGGTTTTGAATATGATAAAGACATTATTTGAAGTATCTCAAAACATAAAAGTTGTAGATATATGTGTTATGTATCTTCATACCACATTTCAGATTCATATGTCTTGTAAATTGTGAGCTATGGTGTACGGAACCTTTACTATTCCATTGTTTGAACTGCCTACTGAGTGCCCTGAGCAGATCCAGCAACTTGTTTGGCTAAGTTGAGCTCATTAGAGCTAGATTATGTAACTTATCAAAACAAGCAAGTTATAGGTATATATCGTATCTAAATTTGGGTACTAAGTTCAGTTTAATATGTTATGTATACACTATGTTATGGCCTTTGGAAGTCATACTGGTCCGGAAGCCAATTCTATTCTAGACCAGTGAAATGTTTCTTACAATTTGAACACCTTAGAGACATAATTGATAAAAGTTGTAAAAATGACAAATGTTCCATTTGAATCCATATAGGTTTTTGTAAAGTTTCATTAAAATATGACCTATATATTATAAGTTATGATGAACCAAAATGGGTACCCTGAAACTGCCTAAAGGCAGAAAACAAAACACATTTAGAAATTCCACCAAATATTGTACAATGATACAATTGGTCTAAAATTTTAACATGTTACTTAATTATATGTTAATTTTAATTAGGAATAAGAATCATATTAATCTCTTAAGCCACATTAAGTCTCCCTAATCATGAGTTAATCGATTATGTTTTCATATTAGGCTCGCAACATATTGGAGACCCAGAAAAAGCGGATAGACAATAAGTTAGGGGTCATAATCAAAGGAGAAAGGTGAGTCTAATTATCGATTGAATTCTTTAGTGATTATGAATGTTGCTTGCTATGTGATTCATATGATTGTCATGACTTGCCCATGATAATATAATGATGGATAATTTGTGACATTGTGGTACACATAAGTGGTATATTTGTGATATATTTGAGGTATATGTTTGACATATGTGATATATATACATGGTATATGTATAGTATATGCGTGGCATATGAGGCATATATGCGGTATATGTATGTTATATGTGATAAGATGCAATGGTTGATGAATGCTTAAGTAAAAGTGCATATGCATATAGATTTAAAAGGCATTATGACTAGTTAATCGATATTGTAAAGCAAAAGAAGAGGCCCATGGCCCAACAAATGTGCAAATGAAACAAATGATCAAGCTAGCTAGCAAATGCAAATGTTCACATGGAAACCCGGGGCAATGTCTGTTTTACTTAGTCACAACAGAATGAAATAAGCAAAGCATTTGCATATGTAAGGAGTAATGATTATATGTTTCAACTTTATTGATATTTATATAATACTGATGAATAGAATGGAATACATGCTATGTATTGGATTTGTGATTTATTACTAAGAGTTGTTCGGTACTTTAGAGCTAATTTGATGGTTATTCTCACTGAGCCGCAACTCATCAATTTGCATCATTTTTCAAGTAAAGAAAAGTGATAGGTCATTTTGAGTAGCGTATAGAAGACATGGAGCACAGGTCACTGGTCGAGCCTTATCACTCTCTCTCCTTGCATTCCACACGAGCATGAGAATATGTCATCTGCATTTTGTATTTACGTGTTTGAATATGTATAGTCATTTTGGAATGGGTTTTCAAAATGTATAAATGAAAGCAACTCGTAAATATTGATGTGCAAAGTTTATGTTTTAATATATGTGATATATCGTATTGTGGCGAAAGCCTCATTATTGACTTGCAAAGTCATTGAATGATATTACAGGATATGACACTTGCAAAGTCATTGAATGATATTACAGTATATGAGACTTGCAAAGTCATTGAATGATATTACAAGATATAAAAAAAATTTACTATCAATATTAATAGGATATTTTGTCTTTCCACCATGCTATGTGTGATTATTTGATACAGGGATAGGTTATACTTAATTGCATAAGATGTGGTATTACATATGTGGTATATATAGGTGGTATATTTGAGGTATATGTTTGACATACATGAAATATACATGGTATATGTATAGCATACATGGTATACATGTGGTATATATATGAGGTATACATAATAAAGACATAATGGATGATGAATGATTAAGTACAAATGCATATGCATAAGGACATAAAAGGCGTTGTGACTAGTTAATCGATATTGCAATGCAAAAAGAAGATGCCTATGGCTCAAAAAATATGCAAATGAAGCAAATGATCAAGCTAGCTAGCAAATGCAAATGTTCACATGGCAAATGTTCATATGGAAACCTGGGGCAATATCTACTTAACTAGGTCACAATAAAATAAAATGAGCTAACCATGAGCATAAGCAAGGATTGGTGATTACTTGTTTAAATTTTACTCGTAATTATATGATAATGGTGAATGCAAATGTTTATGATTTGTTACTATGAGTTGCTTGGTACTTTGGAACTTGTTTGATGATTACTCTCACTGAGCTGCAACTCATCAATTTGCATCATTTTTCAGGTAATAAAAAGTGATAGCTCATTTTGAGTTGCATAGAGAAGACATGGAACACATGTCACCGGTCGAGCCTCACCACTATCTCTCCTTGCATTCCACATGAACATGGAATCATGTCATCTACTTTTTGGATTTATGTAAATATACATGTATATTTACTCGGAGTTGTACAATGATAAGTAAATGGATGCAACTAGTAAACCTTAGATGTAAAGTTTAAGTTTTAATATATGTGAGATATGTTGAATTATAGATTCATTGAATGATGTTATGGGATTTGATGAAAAACAATTACTATCGATGTTAACAGGATCTTATGTCTTAACTAGCCTACCACATATGATTATTTGACATAAGGATAGGTTGTACTTAAATGCATAAGATATTATTTTACATATTATATTTAGGCCTACTAATGAATTGTCATGTCAAGAGTTTGCTAAATGTATGACTAAGAAGTTTGAAATGAGAATGATTGGTGACCTCAAATTTTTCCTTGGTCTTCAAATCAAGCAAAGCAAGGAGGACTTCTTCATCAAATAATCCAAATACACCAAAGAGTTATTGAAAAAGTTTGGAATGGAATGATGTAAGAATGCCAAGACTCCAATGAGTACATCAACAAAGTTGGACAAAGATGAAAAGGGTAAATATAGATGAAAAGCTTTATAGAGATATGATCAGATCTCTTTTATACCTTACTACTTCTAGACTAGATATAATGTTTAGTGTATGCTTATGCATTATATTTCAATTATGTACTAAGAAATCTCATTTAAATGATGTGAAAAATGGTTTTTAAAATGCATTCATGGCACAATGCACCTAGGCTTATGGTATCCTAGAAACACTTGATTCCATATCATTGGTTTTCTGGATGTCGATTATGCCAGTAGTCTTATAGATAGAAAAAGTGCTTCTAGAACTTATCATTTCATTGGTGAATGTTTAGTTTCTTGGTTCAACAAGAAACAAGTTCTGGTTGCCTTGTCCACTGCCGAAGTGGAATATATGGCAGCTGGTCCTTGTTGCATTCAAGTTCTTTGGATGAGACAACAACTAAAAGATTTTGGCAAGTGATGGATCCCATTTTTTTCAAATATGACAATACAAGTCCTATAAATCTTTCTAACAATCCCATTCAACATTCTAGAAGCAAACACATAGACATTACGCATCATTTTATAAGAGATCATGTCCAAAATAGTGATGTTGTGTTAGAATTTATTGACACAAATATCCAATTGGCTAACATTTTCACCATGCCTCTTAACGATGAAAGGTTTTTTCTTTTTAATAAAAAGGGAACTTGATATGCTTGATGGGAGCACATTAACTTGAAAAATGTTTTAAAAAACAATCATTGCATCTAGTATGCACTCTTGAATTATCTCAATGTGAAATGTATGTTATGTATATCTTTTATGTTTAATTGTGAACCTTGAGCGACACATTATATTTGATGATTTTCATGTTCTAATGTATGATACATGATTAATTTCTATGGAAAAGTAAGTTTAATTTGCTTAGAAAGAAGTTTCATATCACATTCTTTCTTTCGGGACATATTTTGTTTTTGCTTTGTTTTAGGGTTTCACAACCATGAATGAAACTTCATGGTCGTGACTTTTTATATAGAAGTGTTCCCATTTTGATTCACACCTTGTGTCACATTTTGATCCTGTGATAGGTTCTTTTCACACCCATGAACATTTATTGTTACGGTCGTGAAATATATGAGCCTTGGATTATAGATTCGTTCACGCCTTTGTTCACAGTTTACATCATGCTCTCTTCTTCCTGTAAACATTTAGTATTCACACCTATGAATATTAATTCATGGTCATGAATCGAGACATATAAAGTCTAAAATTTCTTTTATCTCTTAATTTTCTCTCTCCTCTCACACTAGCAGCCGTAATCCTTTAGTTTTTTCAATCATTTCCAACCTTTTTAACACCATTAAACATCAAATCTTCACTAGTTTTAACCTCTAAGTACCTCAAACACCATTTTCCCTAATTCTTATTAAGTTTTCATTAAGGTTCTCAAGTTTTTTTAAACCTTAGGTGTCATATTTCAATCAATTTGCTACTTCTAAGAATTTCTTTTGGTCTTCGACCTCAACCATGGCATCAAAAACTGGTTCCTCCAAAGGAAAGAAGAAAAGCACAACCCACAAGCCATAATGTTCTCAATGTCCTGCACCGAAACTTCCATCCAATGTGATGCTTCTTCATATCAAAAAATGATGTTTTGAGTGGATTAATTGGAGAGAATTTTGAAAAATGGAGTAAATGAGTATTTAAGAATGGCTAAGTTGTGATTCTCTCTTCAAAAGGGAAAAATATGCCTTTGGTCAAAGGCACACATTCCTAAATTGATGCCATAGGAGCAATATTTACACTTTAAAGGCATTAAAGAATCAAATATCCACATATTTCCAAGTGTTCACGTCTCAAAACTTGTTAGAAAATGTCAAAAAGTGATCAAAAGGAGCTCATGTGGTTGTCCACATAAAAGGGTGAGTAACCATATGGGGACCATCGTGAAAGGACCAATTCTACCAAAATATTGGCAAGCTTTTCAATAATTCAATGCCATCTTAAGCAAAAAGGCTAACTCAAGATAGAGGCTAAAGTCATGAATAAATCAAGGATAATCGGACAAGACCCAATTCAAGGGTAATAGGTAATTTAACATTTAAACTATTTCAACAAAACTTGGAATTCATAGTAAAATGATGAACAATTTGACCTTGTTAGTCACATAAGTACCTAGGCAAGAGGAATATGATATTTGAGAAAAAAATATGATATTTTAGGAATCAAACCTTTTGTGTATAGTATAGTAGTACATTCAGTATACAAAAACATTCCAGTGGTAATACGAGATGAGAATTCCCAACCAATTTAATTGAATTACTCTTTTAAGAATTTGATGTCATCTTAGGTATGGATTGGCTAGTTGGACATAGGGCAGTAATCGATTGTTTACTAAAGAAAATGTGTGAGGCATATCTAACTTATGTAATAGACACTAGAAAAAGGAGTCCAGAGCTGAATGACATACCCCCTATTTGTGAACTCCCTAATGTATTCCTTGATGATCTATCAAGTTTGACACCAAATAAGGAGATTGAACTTGCTATTGATATAATTCTTGGTATAGCCCCTATGTCTATCACACATGATATAATAGCACCATCAGAACTAAAGGAACTAAAAGTGCAACTACAAGAATTGCTGAATAAGGAGTTTATTCGTCCTAGTGTGACACTTTGGGGGTGTTCATTACTGTTTATGAAAAAGAAAGATGCCCTTACAACCGTGTATCTATTATCTCCAATTGAGTAAGGTAATGATTAAGAATAAATATCCACCACCTAGAATTGATGACTTGTTTGACTAGTTGAAATGAGCAGGGGTATTTTCTAAAATTGATCTCAGATCAGGGTATAATCAACTAAAAGTCAAAGAATCAAATGTGCCTAAAAATGTTTTCAGAAATTTATATGACCACAAAAAGTTTATAGTTATGCTAATTGGATCTTGACTAATGCACATATAGCGTTTATGGATATGATGAACTAAATCTTTAGGCTTTATTAAGATTAGTTTGTGGTTAAATTTATTGATGATAATCCAGTGCACTCTAGAGACAGAGAGGAACATAATAAACACCTTTGGACAACTTTATGCTAATCGAAGTAGCATTTTTGAGACATATTGTATTACCATAAGGCACCCGGGTAAACCATAGCAAATAGAGGTGAGCATCAACTAGAAACCTCCTCGAAATGTGATATAAATATAGAGTTTCCTAGATTTGGCAGGTTATTATAGCAAAATTGGGTAGGGATTCTCTATTATAGCCACGCCAATGACAAAACTACTTAGAGAAAAGAATGAATTTGATTAGAGAGAACGATACTAGTCTAGTTTTTATAAATGGAAGACTTTGATGATTGTGGCACCAATGTTGATCCAATTGAGCCTTAGGTTTATCGGTCCATATGAAACACTTGAGCGTGTGGGTTTGGAAACCTATAAATTAACCTTACCACTAGAAATAAAAAAATCTATAATGTTTTCATGATTTAATGTTGAAAGGGTACTGATAAGATTTGTCACAAATTATACTAGCTAAATCAACTAATGGATAACTAGATCTTTCCTATGAATATCAAGTAAATTTTGAGGATGAAATTTCTTAAGGGCAAGAAAATTGAGATGATCACCATTTTAGACTCTAAGTCATGCATTTTAGAAAGGTGCCCAAATGGCAATCATCTTAAGCACTTGATGTACTCATTTGTTATTAATAAAAAGACATTTTCAATATATGGTATTCATTGCATATGAATATTGATATAAAATTTAGGCCATTTAATGTAGTCCTTTGTACGTAACACAACATGAAAGAAATCATGATGAGATCATGATAGTGAGATTCCTATAATGTATGATTGTGTTTATACCTAAATCATCCTTAGTTACAGGATTAACAAAATGGAACATTGTTAATCTGGATAAACTAGCACAAGTTATACTACTTAACTGGGTCAAATGGCTGATCTCATAAGCTGAAGATATGAAATGTTTAGAGTTAACATTTGGATGCTTGCTAGCCAAGTACATTGGATGATATGCTATGAGATAATAACGTGGAAATCTATTCAATGTCCGTGATAGTCTTCTCATAGCAATAGTGCCAATATCCTTAAACTGGAGATTCTCAAGGTTATCTCAGATAATGATTCTTATACTTTGACTTCATTTCTTATTGTCTCTCAAAGGTTGCTCATAGGGTGGTGATTGGGAACAACATGAAGTATTCGAAGATAGTTGAGTAGTCAATAGAGGATTCACCACTCCTGATAAAAAGAGAGTATACCTGTGGCCTCTTGTAGAGATCATTACTTAGAAATCCTTGGCCGAGGTGGACATGTCTTAAAGAAGGTCTTCAAATACATCTAATAAAGTAATGAGTCTCATAGATTTTTGTTTTGCTAAAATCTTATATTTTCGCTATCATATATATGAGATGAATGTTCAAAAACCCAGCAATGATATCAGAGCCACCCTATGTAAATTAAATTTGGATTTAATTGAAGTATTAATGAGATTGATTGAAAATAAACAACTTGAATTCCCTTTTTGCGTAAAAATGAATTTGAATATATTTGGCCAAAATTTTTAATTTTTTTCAATAACATGTTAATATGATGATATTAGATGTTGTTGATGATAATTAAAATATTTGAATTTGATTTAAACATGAAATTCGAAATTGGGCATGTTGATGAATTTTAGGGTTCACGAAACCTAGTTTTTCCAATTGAGTTCTTTTTAGGGTTGTTCGAATTTGGCTTGCTAATTTGATTAGTCAAAAATATTTATGAAATATTTACAATGTGTTTTAACTTATGGACAACATCTATTATGATGCAAAAATTGTTTGCTTACCATGTGAGGAGACTATTTTATGTTGTTTGATTTAATGGGAAGTAACTTTATGATGAGAACCTTAATTTCTTGTTTATGGGATATTAATGATATTTTGATGTCAATTTCATGCTAAAATCAAATCAATTTCATGGTTAAGTTCCTAAAGAATCCTAATTCATGTATGATTCAATTTAGGTAATTTTTGAGTAATTGGTTTGCTAGTAAAGTTTATAATGCTTTAGATTGTCTAATGAAAAATTTTAATTAGTTTAAACTAATTATAAGTTGCTTATAATGATGAAAATGAAATATGGAAATTTTGGAAATTTTTCAACAAAATTTTATTTGGATTAGAAAAGGGTTTTCTAAATCTTAGTATGCAATTATGACTGGGATAGTTTAATCCTATTTGACATCAAACTAATAATTAATTAAGTTAATTTAATTATGAATTAACAACTGGTCATATTTGGATTTAATATTTAATGTGATTTAATTATTAAATTTGAATTTAAATGTTGCATGCATTAAATTGATAAAAACTTAGCTGACAAAGTAGGCAATTTTAAGAAACTTTTTGATATGATCAAATTTATGCCTAATTTGCATGATTTCCTCTTTAGAAGTGTTTCTAAATGTTCATATGATTATTTAATAACATTAAATAATGAATTTATGATGAATTGCATTAAAGGTTGTTGAACCTTTAGGGGTATTTCCGTCATTTTGATGCTAACAAATAAAATAGCAATAATGTATTTAACAATACTTGTGTTCTATGTTTGTTGAACAGGGTACGAAATATGATGCAAGAATGGAAGACTACCTTCGAAAGTCAAAATATGAAGAAATAGCATGTTCACGCCCGTGATTGATTATGTCACCCTGTGATATAGCTTAGCACCAACTCTCCAACATTTAAAGTTCACGGCCATGAAGGATCATAGCAACCGTGAAAGATCAAATCAGTCACACCCGTGAAAGATAGTCATGCCCGTGAGATAACATGTCAAATTCTTCTAGAATGCTTCATGGCCAGAGTCACCACCTGAGCCACGGCTTGGAAGAACATTCCGGACCGTGATACACATACTCACGACCGTGAATGAGGAAAGAGAAACATGTCAGCGAAATTAAGAGTTGGTGCAACAACTACTTTCACATTAAATGCATCCAAATGACTGTAATTCGTTAAGGAAGTATAAATGCAAGTCATTTATGAATCCTAAACAAGAGAATAACAATTACTTTCGAATCAAATCTTGTTATAGCCATTGTGCATTAATTACTTTCAACAAAACTCTTATTCTCTGTAAAAATCAATTTGCTCATAAATTTTGAGCTTTATAGATTGGTGAGTGTTTTTCTTTGAAATATATTACTCAAGTGAGTTTGGGTATATTGGGTTAAGAGTGAAACACTTGTAAGGGTTATTTGTGTGAGCCATAAAACACAAGGAATTGGTTTATTATGTGAGCCATTAAAACATAAGGGAATTTTTGGGTTAGGTGTGAGCCATTGATTGAAACACCATATTTGGGAGTGAGCTTGTAAAACTCCATTGTAACACTTAGTGTGTCATTGAAACTCCCAATTGAGATTGGGGAGAGGAGTAGGGTTTGGTAATACCCGAACCTCTATAAATTTCTTGTGTGATATCTTTCTATCCCTACTCTATTTAATTTTCATTTCGCACTTAAAAGTTAAGGATTATTTTTAATATCCAATTCAATCCCCCTTCTTGGTTCATTATTTAGGCAACAAAGGTCATACTATTAAAAAAAAAGCTTCAAGAGTTCAAATGAAGGGAACCCAAATTATTGTTTTTTAATAGATTATTTTTATTTGTGCATTAGAGAATATATTCTATGGGTGTATGGAATGGAATGATGACATGATTATGGACTAAATCAATATGATTGATTATGCATAGAATTTTACTTTTGGTAAATAGGGCTTGTGAGTCTCTTCCTTCTCTATTCTTTTTATTGTATTTCTCTTCTCATTGTAGTCCATTCAAATGTTCCTTGAGGTTTTTTTATAAAGATTTTATGTAACTAGATTACATAGGATTATAATAGAATTGAGATGCAAATGATCAAAAACCTAAGGAGATGGTGCCAAAAGCAAAGCAGCATTAGAATAAGAAATTATTTTCTATTTTGGTGTTGTAATTTCATGCATCTACTAAGGTGAGACCTCATTAATCCTTTCATGGTTCGAAGGATTGATGTTAGATATGACCATAATCATGACCATATAATTAGTGTAATTATCTTGTATATCTATATATGATGAATGGATTTATTATACATGCCAAATTGCCATCATGAGACCTAAATTATATAAAAACAAATCACTCATAATAATATTAAGGCCAATGCCTTCTATTAATATGGCAATAACCATAGTTCTTTTAGAGTTTGGGTTTCTGGGAACACCTAAGACCACTCTATAAGAATATGTTCAAACAATTGAAATATGATTTCATTATTAATTTGCTGACTTTAACTAGTTACATTCGCTTATTGGGTACATCCAAGGTCAATGTGAATTAGAGAAAGTATTGTGTTGCCCAGATATTAGACCAAGAAGGGGGGTTGAATTGGAGTTTAAAAAATTAAACTTTAAAGTGCGGAAATAAATAGTTAATTTTAGAAGGGATAGAGGAAATAAGACACAAAGATTTATAGAGGTTCGGGTATTAACAAAGCCTACTCCTCTCCCCAATCGCAATTGGGAGTTTCACTAACACACTAAGTGTTACAATGGAGTTTTACAAGCTCACTCCCAACTATGGTGTTTCTCACAATGGCTCACACCTAACCCAGAAATCCCTTGTGTTTTAATGGCTCACACAATAACCAATTCCTTTGTGTTTTACAGGCTCACACAAACAACCTACACTTTGTGTTTTACAGGCTCACACAAACAACCTTTTAATTTGTGTTTTGGAGGTTCACACAACTAACCCTTACAAGTGTTATTCTCTTAACCCAGAACTACCCAATGCTTACTTGAGTAAAGATTACAGAGATAACTACTTATAAATCTTTATTGCTCAAATATGAGGACCAATAAGATTTTTACAGAGAATGAATTAGTTCTCAAAGTATAAAAGTACAAGATAGCTTGTGATTTGAAGTATATGCTAATCTTTTGTGTTTCTTATCATTTCCTTATCATCCTCTTGTTTCTTAATGTATAAATGACTTCCATTTATACTCCCATGGCTGAATATAGCCGTTGGGGTGCATTAAATAAGAAACTAGTCGTTGTACCAACTAAAAAATCGCGTCTGTCATTTTTCTCTTTCATTGGTCACGGGCGTGAATATGCTTGTCACGGGGTTGACAGTTCTTCCCAAGCCGTGACTGAAGTCGTGAAGCTCTCTGGTATGTTTTGACATATAGAGTCACGGGCGTGACATTTATCCTTCACGGGCGTGACAGAATTTCCAGCCGTGAGCCAAGTGGTGACTCTGGTCGTGAAGCTCTCTGGATGAAATTGAGAGAATCATTCACGGGGGTGACACCATCATTCACGGGGGTGAACATCTTCCCAGCCGTGACCCTAGTGGTGACTCTGATTGTGAAGCTCTCTGGTTGAAATTTCATGACTCTTCACGGGGGTGACACTTTTAGTCACGGGGGTGACAAAAATGCCCACTTCACGATTTCTTCTTCCTTCATGGCCGTGAACTTCAAATGTTGGTTTTGGTAATGGCTAGCTTTGTTCACGGGAGTGACTCCTATAGTCACGACAGTGAACATGCTACTCTTTACTTTTTGTTTCTCAAGGATTATTCTTCCAATTCTCCATTCTTGCTATTTTTAATTTATGTCCTGTATAATACACTTAAAGCAAGTATGTTAAATACAATATTGCTATATTATTCATTATCATCAAAATGACGGAAATACCCCTCAAGGTTAACAATCTCCCCCTTTTTGATGGTGACAAATAATCTAGCAATATGTGATTTTGAGAAGTCTCCCCCTCAAAATATACTTACGATAAAAATTATAATGTGCAAGAATAGTGAATAAGGATGTAGCATTTAAGCTAGAAGCAAGTCATAAGAAAAGTATGTCCAATAGATACCACAAATCCTTTCCAAGACATAAAGTATATGTAAAGTAAGTTTAAGGTATATCATGGCATGTTTTTATTTGTAACTTGCTTTTTAAGGTATATGCAAGGTATACTTAGGTTATAATTCTACTTTGCAATCAATTTCAAATTTGATTCACAACTCTTATTATTGCTAGTTTGATCCTACTTTCCCTTATCATTTAAATTCTTTCATATATTGCTAGTTTTCTCCCCCTTTTATCATCAATCAAAAAGAATATGTAGATTGAAGTAAACAAAGGCAAATATATATTATAAGAAGGAAAAGATACAGAAACATAATAAGTAACAAAATAAAGAAAAATGATCAAACATAACAAGTTTAGGCTACACTCTATCCTATATCCTAGCTAGACATCCTATCACGAAGCCTAGCTTCTTCAGCCTCAAGACTGTCGATCCGAGACTCCATGAAGTCCTTGAGGTTTTCCAACCTCTCATCCATGGAAGTCTGCAGCTGCTCGAAACGTGGTCCCAAGAGGTCGACCACCTGCTGCGATAAAGACGGTGTGGAGGCTGAGGACTGTCCAATGTCCTGAGCGATGGTTGGAGTGGCTTCCTCAATCCTAGCCCTCTTTTTCTGCTGGACTCCCTGGAGGCCTGCTTTAAAATCCTCCATGTCATGATCTTCCCAGATAATTTCTCCAGCAGTATCAGTGAAGCGATAAAAGATATCGTTCTGGTCAACGATTCTCACTGCTGCTCCCATCTTTATGAAAGACTCGATATCCAGCCTATCTCGTGGGTGGGCAGGAATAATGTTGAAATGATGGTCACCCTGCTTCAAGTAATTTAGCTTCACTGCCATATGAGTGACATAAGCCCCAATCAAGATATCTCCTGTGGGCTTGGTTGCGATGGAGAGAAGATGGTTTGCAAACCATCTGGAAAGCGCCACTTTGATTCCCCGGTGAGCCATCTCAAATAGGAAGAGTTCTGACTTCCTAATAGTTCCATTGCTCTCTCCCCGAGCAAAAATGCTATAGGTTAGAAACCTAAGCAAATACCTGTGTACTGGGGCCACGAGATGAGTGCTTTTCATCTTCTTTACGTCCCAGCTACAATTGTATCCGAAATGAGTCCAGGCTGCAGGGGCAGAGAATTCTACCTCAGTCTCATTCAGAATGCCATCTGATGGTAGGTTGAGCAATTCTCCAAAAGCAATGGCGCTGAGGGTGTTTTCATTTTTGCAGAGTTGGAATTTCACCACTCCAGTTGGTGAAACCTGCAAGGTGCTGAGGAATTCCAGCGTTGGCTCCTGTAGAGTTGGCAGATGAATTGCAACAAAGTCTTTTAGATGACAGGCTTGAAGTTGCTCTGTCATAGCCATCTCGAGTCCTAGATTACGGACTGTCTGCCATTCGAAGGACCTTGATTATAAAATTGGTCGCTTCTTTGAAGTTGCATACCGAGGATGGCAACTTTCGGGTATGATGGTCATGAGGTAATCTGAATATCTCTTCGGTGCATGGGACTTCTTTCTCTTCCCTTTTGACGAAGCAGACTCCATTTTGATTTTGATTTTGATAGGAATGAAAAATAAAATATGATGAAATACCCTAGGAATATCTATTTTCTGCTGAAGATTCGAACTTTTGAAGGAATTTATAGTGAAATATCAAGGCTTTGGGGTCGGAATCTTTAATGTCTCAATGAATGAGAGTAAATGAGAGCGGTTTTGGGAGATGGAGAGTTGAAATGAAGTTTGTAACCGGCTGTTTTCTTATATATTCGATACATTCACTGGCGTGACTTCAAGTTTCACGGGCGTGAATAGTCATGTTCACGGTTTGCTGAAGCAGAATTCCACCCGTGAATGAAAGCGTGAATGTTTTCAAGGGCGTGCTCGATGAACATCACGGGCATGAATGATCATAGGTCACAGGGGTGAATATTATGTCACGGGCGTGAAGTGTTGAATTTCTCTACTTATACCCGTGAAGTAAGCTGTGACACAAGGCGTAAAAGCGTCTGTGGGTTTTTGAGGCGTAATGGTTCATGGGAGTGAAAATACGTCACGGGCGTGAATAGTCTTATCCACGGGCATGACTCAAGCCATGAAACAATGTTTCACTACTTGAAGCTGTGAAGCATGTCGTGAACCGAAGTCGTGAACAATACTGCCTCTTTGAGCCACTTAAGTCACGGGCGTGAGTATAAGTCACGGGCGTGACTCCCCTATAATTTTCATTAATTTGAAATTAAGTTCTGCAACAAGACTAAATCATTTCAACAAAGATTTTGCTTCATAAAACATGAATTTTCAATAAAATATTTATCTTCTAACTTGTGATATGTTTTAAAATCAACAATTAAAATTTCATTTTCTTGTAATCACAAGGTTAATCCATCAATCATGCCTAGTTCTCTTCTAATGAAATTAAATCTTTCCTCATTTAGAGACTTAGTGAAAATATCTGCTAATTGCTTTTCTGTGCATACAAATTCTACTTCAACATCTCCATATTGAACATGATCTCTAATAAAGTGATGTCTAATGTCAATATGTTTACTTCTAGAGTGTTGAATAGGATTCTTTGAAAGATTTATAGCACTGGTGTTGTCACATTTTATAGGTATATGGTTCATTTCATGACCATAGTCCTTAAGTTGCTGTTTCATCCAAAGAATTTGTGTACAACAACATCCAACTGCTACATATTCAGCTTTAGCAGTTGAAAGAGCAACTGAAACTTGTTTCTTGCTAAACCAAGAAACCAAACATTCTCCAATGAAGTGACAAGTACCTAAAGTACTTTTTCTATCCAAAAGACTACCAGCATAGTCTGCATCTGAATATCCTATTATATAGAAAGATGAATTCCTAGGATACCATAAACCTAGATGCAATGTTCCATGTAAATATCTTAAAATCCTTTTTACAGCATTTAGATGAGATTCTTTGGGACATGATTGAAATCGTGCACATAAGCAAACACTATACATAATATCGGGTCTAGAAGCAGTGAGATAATAAAGTGATCCGATCATACCTCTATAAAACTTTTCATTAATGCTCTTACCCTTTTCATCTTTGTCCAATTTTGTTGATGTGCTTATAGGAGCCTTAGCATTTTTGCATCCTTCCATACCAAATTTTTTGATTAAATCTTTGGCATATTTGGATTGGTTGATGAATATGCCCTCATTGCTTTGTTTGATTTGTAGACCAAGGAAATACTTAAATTCTCCCATCATGCTCATTTCAAATTCCCTAGTCATGCACTTAGCAAAATCTTGACAAAACAGCTCATTAGTAGAACCAAATATTATATCATCAACATAAATTTGAACAACTAGTATTTCATGCTTATGGTTTTTGATGAATAGTGTAGTGTCTACATTTCCCTTTGTGAAGCTATTTTCTAGTAAAAAAGAACTTAGTCTTTCATACCAAACTCTTGGAGCTTGTTTTAAACCATACAAAGCTTTTGAAAGTTTAAAAACATGATTTGGTAAATTATAGCTTTCAAAACCTGGTGGTTGTTCTACATACACTTCTTCATCTATATAGGCATTTAGAAATGCACTTTTCACATCCATTTGAAAAAGTTTGAAATTCATGTGACATGCATATGCTAAGAGTATTCTTATAGCTTCTAATCTAGCTACCGGTGCATATGTTTCATCATAGTCTATACATTCTTCCTGATTATATCCTTTTGCAACTAGTCTTGCTTTATTCCTGGTTATTAACCCTTGTTCATCTAACTTATTTCTAAATACCCATTTGCTGCCTATGATTGGATGATTCTTAGGTCTTGGTACTAGGTTCCATACCTTATTTCTCTCAAATTGGTTGAGTTCCTCTTGCATGACAATTACCCAACTTTCATCATTAAGAGCCTCATCAATGTTTTTAGGCTCAATTTGTGAAATAAAAGCTATGTCAGTGACTAAATGCTTGAAATGAGATCTGGTACTTACTCCCCTTGATAGATCACCAATTATTTGCTCTTTTGGATGATTTCTGTTCATTCTCCATTCTTTTGGAAGGTCTTGCTCCATTTGTTCTTGATTTTGAGGTAGTAGTTTTTCTTGATCGTTCTCTTCTTTTCCAATTTCAATGACAGGTTTTTCCATATTATCTACAACATCATTAAGAGCACTACCTTTCACAAGATAAAGTCTACTAGATTCATTGAAAACAACATGCATGGATTCTTCAAAAGTTAATGATCTCTTATTAAATACTCTATATGCTTTGCTGGTTGTAGAGTATCCTAGAAAGATACCATCATCAGACTTAGAGGCAAAATTTCCAAGATTGTCCTTGGTGTTAAATATAAAACACTTGCATCCAAATACTCTAAAGTATGATACCAAGGGCTTTCTTCCATTCCATAGCTCAAATGAGGTTTCGTTTAAAAGAGGTCTTTTGAAAACTCGATCTGAAATATAGCATGCAGTGTTTGTGGCTTCTGCCCAAAAATAAGTTGGTAATGCATAATGCAAATTCATTAAGCATTGTTCTTGCCATTTCAATTAATGTTCGATTTTTCCTTTCAACTACACCATTTTGTTGAGGTGTTCTAGGAGATGAGAAATTATGTGAAATGCCATATTCAAGACAAAAACTTTCAAAGTTTTCATTTTCAAATTCTTTCCCATGATCACTTCTTATTTTTGAAATGCAGTATCTTTTTTCATTTTGAACTCTTTTAGCAAAGTTTTTGAAGTTTTCAAAAGCATCACTCTTTTGAGCTAAGAAAATTACCCAAGTAAATCTAGAGTAATCATCTACGATGACAAATGCATAATGTTTTCTTCCTAAGCTAGCAACCCTAGTAGGTCCAAATAAGTCTAAATGTATGAGTTGAAGAGGTTTTGAAGTACTTACAATGTTTTTGGCTTTGAAAGATGAGTTGTGCTGCTTTCCTCTTTGACAAGGTTCACATGTCTTGCCTTTTTCATATTTAACTCTAGGTAATCCTTTTACTAGCTCTCCTGTGCTGAGACTTTGTATTAAGTCCATGTTAGCATGACCAAGTCTTCTATACCACAGCCAAGATTCATCACTAGTAGTCACAAGACACTTAGAGGAATGGTTAGAGAGTTCATGTAAGTTTATTATGTATGTATTGATATCTCTATTTCCTTTAAATATTTCTTGACCATCAATAGAGATTACAAGACATTCATTTGAGGTGAAAATTACTTTGTTTCCTTTATCACATAATTGACTTACACTTAGCAAGTTATGTTTTAAGCCATCAACAAGTAAAACATCCTTAATAAAAGTAGTACCATTAATACCAATAGAACCAATGCCAATTACCTTACCCTTTGCATTGTTTCCAAAGGTAACTTTACCTCCATCAAAACTTTTGATTTCATTGAAGAGTTTTTTGTCTCCTGTCATATGCCTTGAGCATCCACTGTCTACTAGCCATGCATTTTTGTTTATTGTGGACTTGAGGCATACCTACAGAGTTACAAATCAAGTATGATGTTTAGGTACCCAAATGAGTTTGGGTCCTTGGGGGTTAGCACATGAAGGTTGCCAATGAGCCTTCCTTATCCAGCAATTTCTATTTATATGACCCATTTTCATACAATAATTACATTGTTTCGGTCTAAACTTGCTTTTTGGTCTTACAATGTATTTGAATGCCATAATTCTATTTGACTGATTTTGAGAACAATGGCATGCACAATCATGATTAATTTTCATTTTTCTAGATGCATACTCCTTATACATAAAGGCATGATTATTCTTTTTCTGTATAGAAGGTTTAACATGCTTATTTATTGGAGTTGTTCTAACAGGTGTGGAGATGTGAGATTCTTTAGATTTTACAAATATAGTTTTGTGAGAAGATGATGATGTGTCCTTAAACCCTAGACCATGTCTAACTAAATGTGGTCTTTGAGACACAATGAGAGTATCTAAGCTCTCTTTACCCTTGTGAAATTTAGAAATGGAATTTCTAAGTTCTTCAACTTCATTTTTCAAAGTATTATTTTCTTTTAACAGTGAAGTTGTTGAAGGTTTTGATGAGTATTCATCTAATGACTTTTGAAGAGATTCATTAGATGATTTAAGCTTTATGTTCTCCTTTTCTAAGCCATCTATCTTATTTTTCAAATTAGAGATATTATTTCTATAGATACTAAATTTAGTTCTATATTTCTCTAATTCTATATTTAATTCTTTTATTAGGCTTAGCTCATCATCATCATCATCATCATTATCACTATCATTATCACTACTATCATTATTGAAAGAGTATGAGTGTAGTGATCTTACTTTGTCCGAGACGTGATCCTCAATAGCCATGAAACATAGGTTGACCTCTTCACTTTCATTATCATCTTTTTCACTTGAAGAGCTTTCGTCATCCCATGTGGCTTTGTGACCTTTCTCCCCATTGTCTCTTTGATATTTGCTCTTATGCTTCTTGAGTCTTGGACATTCTGGTTTGATATGTCCTTTCTTTCCACATTCATAACATTTCACCTCTTCCTTACTTCTATGTGTTTCATTAGAAGTTTGTTTGAGGTTTCTCTGCCTGAATTTTCTGGAATTGCTCATTTTCTTTTCAATGATTCTTTTTAATCTCCTTGAAAGCATAGCGATATCCTCATTTTCATCATCACTCACTTCTTCATCATCTTCACTTTCTTTTTGAGATTTTGAAGTAGAGGCTTTAAGTGCTAAGGGTTTTCTTTTCTCTGGCTCTGCTTCAAGCTCTCTATCTCTCTTTACTGCCATCTCATGTGTGAGAAGCTTGCCAATCAGTACATCAGTATTCATGATGCTCATATCTTCATTTGCTTCTTCTATGCCAGCAACTCTTGAACCATAGTCTTTAAGAGGAAGACTTCTCAGGATTTTATTGTTTATATCTTCCAAGCTCAGATGCTTCCCAAGTTTCCTCATTCCATTTATAATGGATAGAAGACGGTTAGTCATGTCAGTGATTGACTCATTTGATTTCATCTTGAAATTTGCTCTTCTTTGGGGCTCAGTCCAATCATCTCTTGATAGGATTTCCTCTTCACCATCAGCTCCTCTTCTGGTTGGTGGTGTCCATTCTTTTCGTACACTATCCCAGACTTCAATTCCTTCACTATCCAAGTATGTCTCCATCCTAAACTTCCAATGGGCATAGTTTGCTCCATCAAAGTAAGGTTTGAGACTTTGGAATCCTTCACTGGCCATATCTAACTCTTTACTAGTGCTTTTTAGGCTTTGATGCTAGACAAGGCTCTGATACCAATTGTTGCCCAGATATTAGACCAAGAAGGGGGTTTCAATTGGAGTTTAAAAAATTAAACTTTAAAGTGCGGAAATAAATAGTTAATTTTAGAAGGGATAGAGAAAATAAGACACAAAGATTTATAGAGGTTCGGGTATTAACAAACCCTACTCCTCTCCCCAATCGCAATTGGGAGTTTCACTAATACACTAAGTGTTACAATGGAGTTTTACAAGCTCACTCCCAACTATGGTGTTTCTCACAATGGCTCACACCTAACCCAGAAATCCCTTGTGTTTTAATGGCTCACACAATAACCAATTCCTTTGTGTTTTACAGGCTCACACAAAAAACCTACACTTTGTGTTTTACAGGCTCACACAAACAACCTTTTAATTTGTGTTTTGGAGGTTCACACAACTAACCCTTACAAGTGTTATTCTCTTAACCCAGAACTACCCAATGCTTACTTGAGTAAAGATTACAGAGATAACTACTTATAAATCTTTATTGCTCAAATATGAGGACCAATAAGATTTTTACAGAGAATGAATTAGTTCTCAAAGTATAAAAGTACAAGATAGCTTGTGATTTGAAGTATATGCTAATCTTTTGTGTTTCTTATCATTTCCTTATCATCCTCTTGTTTCTTAATGTATAAATGACTTCCATTTATACTCCCATGGCTGAATATAGCCGTTGGGGTGCATTTAATAAGAAACTAGTCGTTGTACTAACTAAAAAATCGCGTCTGTCATTTTTCTCTTTCATTGGTCACGGGCGTGAATATGCTTGTCACGGGGGTGACAGTTCTTCCCAAGTCGTGACTGAAGTCGTGAAGCTCTCTGGTATGTTTTGACATATAGAGTCACGGGCGTGACATTTATCCTCCACGGGCGTGACAGAATTTTCAGCCGTGAGCCAAGTGTTGACTCTGGTCGTGAAGCTCTCTGGATGAAATTGAGAGAATCATTCACGGGGGTGACACCATCATTCACGGGGGTGAACATCTTCCCAGCCGTGACCCTAGTGGTGACTCTGATTGTGAAGCTCTCTAGTTGAAATTTCATGACTCTTCACGGGGGTGACACTTTTAGTCACGGGGGTGACTGAAATGCCCACTTCACGATTTATTCTTCCTTCATGGCCATGAACTTCAAATGTTGGTTTTGGTAACGGCTAGCTTTGTTCACGGGAGTGACTCCTATAGTCACGACAGTGAACATGCTACTCTTTAGTTTTTGTTTCTCAAGGATTATTCTTCCAATTCTCCATTCTTGCTATTTTTAATTTATGTCCTGTATAATACACTTAAAGCAAGTATGTTAAATACAATATTGCTATATTATTTATTATCATCAAAATGACGAAAATACCCCTCAAGGTTAACATATTGGATAAGTGTACATGAGATGTGCACATATCAAAAGTTGAGAAGACAATGATTCAGTAGTTGTCTGATATGATACAATTGGTATGAGATACCTACCCATTGACCTAAGATGGCTTGTTGGGCTCACCCAAGGTCATTCTTAGCGATGTTCGATATTGACTCATTAAGAGAGCTTTCAGTGGGTTCTCTAGGATTCATAGTGAGGGCTATGGGTTTGCAATAAGATAGTGGGAGTAATAATGTACATTTATTAAATACCTAACAATCATGCATTTAGTACATTCTCTAAACATGATCCTTCTCTACATCTTAGTTGTTAGAATCATGTTATCAATTGTAAGCCTATGATCAATTCTTGAATACAACAAATTGACTCACTCAAACATCCTTGATTGGCTAAGGAATTTGAGAATCATTCTCAAACCCGAAAAGATAGCCTATATCTTAGAAGAACCACTTCCCTTTGCTCTTGCAAATATTGCATCTATTAGTGAACAGTTGACATATAAGAAGCATGTGGATGATAATGAGTTGGCTAGTTGTATTATATTTGCCTCTATATCTTCTGAGCTTCAAACGCAGCATGAGAACATGGAGCTAATACCATTGTGTATCATCTAAGGGAGCTCTTCAATGAATAAGATCGAACTGAGCGTTATAAGATATTTAGGTTGTTATTCTATTCCAAGATGGTAGAGGGGACTTCTCCGATGCAACATGTATACAAGATGAATGGGTACATTGAGCAATTGGCTATTTTGGGGTTTGTAATGGATTATGAGTTGAGTATACACTTAATTCTCCAAAGTTTGCCTCATAGTATGCAACTTTCATGTTAAACTATCAGATTAACAAGATATCCACTTTGATCACCAAATTGATCAATATGATCAAGATAAGTGAGGTTAATACTATTTCTAATAATAATACATGGGTATTAGATACTGGATGTGGGCATCCCAATTGTACAGATATGCAAGACCTAAGGAATAGTATATAGCTCAAGAACGGAGAGTCAGACCTATGTGTTGGCAATGCAGCAAGAGTTATTACATTAGATGTAGGAATTTATGTATTAACACTCCCTAGTGAGCTTGTTTTAAAATTAGAAAATTGTTATTATGTTCCAATTTTAACAAAAAATATTATTTTTGCCTTATGTTTAAATAGAAAAAGTTTTTATTTTACTATAAATGGCAATGATTGCTCTATATAGTTGAATGATATTCATTATGGAACTGACATATTATATAATGGGATTTAAATTATTGACATGTCTAATTCAATCCTCAATATAAATAATAAAAGACAAAAGTTTGATATCTAAAACCATCATATTTATGACATTATCACCTTATCCATATAAATGAGAGGTTCATGACTAAGTTACACAAGAATGGTGACTTAGGGTCATTTGATTATTAATCATATGGCACATATGAATCTTGTTTGTTAGGAAAGATGAAAAATCACCTTTTAGTGGAAAGGTTAAACTTGCCAATAGGCTATTGGACCTTATACAAACAGATGTATGTGCACCAATGTTAGTGCATACCAAATGTGGTTTTATCTACTTTATTACCTTCATTGATGATTATTCACAATATGGGTACTTGTATCTAATGAGATACAATTTGAAGCTTTTGAAAAGTCAAATAATTCTGAAATGAAGTAGAGAAACAACTTGGCAAAAATATCAAAATACTTAGATCAGATCGAGGTGGTGAATACTTAAGAGTTTTAAGGTTATCTAAAAGATAATGAGATTTTATCCTAATGGAATCCACCTTACACGACACAACACAATGGTTTGGCTGAAAGGAGAAATCGAACCTTGTTAGATATGGTAAGGTCCATTATGAGGTTTGTAGGACTACCTAAGTCCTTTTAATATGCACTAAATACTGTTGTTTATCTAAACATAGTCTCTTTTAAATCAGTTGATGCTACTCTATATGATATACTGAATAACAAGAGACCTATTCTTCCACATATGACAGCATGGAGTTGTCCTGCTAATGTGAAGTAGAAAATATCAGATAAGCTAATAGCTAAGTTTGAAAAAGAATTATTTCGATATCAATTCTACCATCCTGTGGAACAAAAAGTGTTTGTTTCAAAGCATGATGTCTTCTTAGCAAAATAGTTTCTTTTAAAAGAATATAGTGGGAGTAAGATTGAATTTGATGAAGTTTAATATGTTCAAACAAATGCAAATCAATTAACAGAACCATAATTAGTTACTCATACAGATGAAGTAACAACTACACCTTTTGAAACACAAGTACTTTGTAGATCAAGTAGGATATGCATTGTGTAACATCTTTGACCTTCCCCACATCCATATCCACATGAATTTCATTTGAACATATGCATCTTCCATATAATTCAATTGAACACGTGCATTTCATACATAGTTTCTTAGAAACAAGTTCATGGCACGCACTAACTACGTGTCCTAGTATTTGGAAATTGTATCGAGTCACACATGTGTACTTATAACCTAAATGATGATAACAAAGTATTAAAAATAAATTGAATAAGGTGACTAAATTAAAGTAAGAAAAATGACTAGATTAAGATTAGTAAACATTTACAATGTTAATTTAGTTAAATTGGGACAAATGATTAAGTTGTATTATTGTATGGATTAGTGGAATTATATATATATATGTAAATAATAATAATAATAATAATAATAATAATAATAATAATAATAATAATAATAATAATAATAATAATCATATAGATAAAATGAAAATGAAAATGAAACAAAAAGAAAATAAAAGAAAAGAAAATAGAAAAGAGAAGAGAAAAGAAAAGAGAAAAGAGAATAGAAAAGAGAAGAGATGAAGAGAAAAAGGTAAAAAGACAAAAACAAAAAAGTTAGCTTTATCTTCCTCCCCCATTTCTACCTCCTCACTCCATCCCGTTTTCTTCTTCATCTTCCTCCATTCTAGACCTTAATTCTTCCTTGTTTCACTTATTTTTTGAGGCAAATTGATCCCTTGCACATTTTTTTCTTGGTAAGTAATCAATTCTTATTGCTATAGGTTGATTTGAGTTGCTAAGGTTCATTAATGGGCACTGAATTGCACTCCAATTTTGATATCAATAGAAATTGATTCTGGACAAGTTTAAAACACAAACTTAGTTCTTTTATGTCTTATATTTATGGATATGTAAACCGTTTTGCAAAAGTTTGTGTATAGGAAGCTGAAATTGGTCAGGGTGTGAACCCTAGCCAAGATAGCTACTGTGTTCTTTGGTTTTGAATATGTTAAAGCCATTATTTGAAGTATGTAAAAGCATAAAATTTATAGATATATGTGTTATGTATCTTTATACCAAATTTCAGGTTCATATATTTTGTATATTTGAGTTATGGTGATTGGAACCATGACTGTTCCATGGTTTGAACTGCTTGCTTTGTGCCGTGGGCTAATCCAGCAACTTGTCTGGCTCATTTGAGCTCCTTAGAGATAGATTATATACATTATCAAAACATGAAATTATAGCTATATTTCTTATATAAATTTTGGTACTAATTTTTGCTTAATAGGTTATTTATAGACTAAGTTATGGCCTTTGTAAGTCATACTGGTCTGGAAGCAAATTCTATTCTGGACCAATGAAATGTTTCTTATAATTTGAAGACTTTAGAGACATAATTGATAATAGTTGTAAACATGAAAAATGTTTATTTTTAACCCATTTAAGTTTATGTAAATGTTCATTAAAATATGACTTATATATCATAAGATATGATAAACCAAAGTTGGTACCCTAAAACTGCCAAAGGGCAGAAAATAGAACACACTTAGCAATTCCACTAAACATTGTACAATGATCCAATTGGTCTAAAATTTTAATATGTTACATATTTATATGTTAATGTAATTAAGAACAAGAATCATATTAATTGGTCAAGTATAGAAAAATTTATAGGCTAAGAAGTCCCATAAGGTCACAGTGCCTCATAGGAAAAACAATCTTAGCTATTGATATGAACAATGCATGTTAATTTGTTTAAGCCACATTAAGTCTCCCTAATCATGAGTTAATCGATTATATTTTCGTATTAGGCTCACAACATATTGGAGACCCATAAGGAGCTGATAGACAATAAGTTATGGGTCGATCAAAGGAGAAAGGTGAGTCTAATTATCAATTGAATTCTTTAGCGCAAATGAATGTTGCTTGCTATGTGATTCATATAATTGTTATGATTGGTCCTTGATAATATGATGATGGATAATTTGTGACATTTGTGGTACTCATAAGTGGTATACTTGTGATATATTTGAGGTATATGTTTAGGCATATATGTGGTATATGTATGTTACATGTGATAAGATGCAATGGTTGATGAATACTTAAATACAAGTGCATATGCATATGGACTTAAAAGGCATTGTGACTAGTTAATCGATATTGTAAATCAAAAGAAGAGGCCTATGGCCCAACAAATGTGCAAATGAAACAAATGATCAAGGTAGCTAGCAAATGCAAATGTTCACATGGCCAATGTTCACATGGAAACCCGGGGCAATGTCTGTTTAACTTGGTCACAACAAAAGGAAATAAGCAAAGCATTTGCATACATAAAGAGTAATGATTATATGTTTCAACTGTATTGATATTTTTATGATTTAGATGAATGGAATGGAATACATGGTATGTATTGGATTTGTGATTTATTATTATGAGTTGTTTGATACTTTAGAGCTCATTTGATGATTATTGCCACTGAGCCGCAACTCATCACTTTGCATCATTTTTCAAGTAAAAAAAGTGATAGATCATTTTGAGTAGCGTATAGAAGACATGGAGTACAGTTCACTGGCGGAGCCTCATCACTCTCTCTCCTTGCATTCCACATGAGCATGAAAATATGTCATATGCATTTTTTATTTACGTGTTTGAATATGTATAGTCATTTTGGAATGGGTTTTAAAAAATGTATAAATGAAAGCAACTCGTAGATACTTATGTGCAAAGTTTATGTTTTAATATATGTGACATATCGTATTGTGGCGAAAGCCTCAAAGTTGACTTGCAAAGTCATTGAATGATATTACAGGATATGAAAAAAATTTACTACCAATGTTAACAGGGTATTTTTCCTTTCCATTATGCTATGTGTGATTACTTGATATAGGAATAGGTTATACTTAATTGCATAAGATGTGGTCTTACATTTTTGGTATCAGAGCACGGATAGGTTACATGAGAACATGGATATGCATATGAGCATGATAACATGTGCATCATATATGTTGAACATTATGTAGTGACATAATTCTAAATATTTTAGGGACATCATAAGACATGATTCACCAAGGAGGGAGAGGCCAGCCGAAATGCATTCTCATATGCTTTGTATATTTTGAGTTATGGTGATTGGAACCATGACTGTTCCGTAGTTTGAACTGCTTGGTTAGTGCCCTAGGCTGATCCAACAACTTGTTTGGCTAATTTGAGCTCCTTAGAGATAGATTCCATAACTTATCAAAACTTGAAAGTTATAGGTATATGTCTTATATAAATTGGGGTACTAATTTCAGCTTAATATATTATGTACAAACTACGTTATGGCCTTTTTAAGTCATACTGGTCCGGAAGCAAATTCTATTCTGGACTAGTGAAATGTTTCGTATAATTTGAAGACCTTAGAGATATAATTGATACAATTTGTAAACATGAAAAATGTTTCTGTTTAACCCATATAAGGTTTTGTAAATTTGCATTGAAATATAACTTATATATCATAAGTTATGATGAACCAAAGTTGGTACCCTAAAACTGCCAAAGGGCAGAAAACAGAATACATTTAGCAATTCCACCAAATATTGTACAATCATCCAATTGGTCTGAAATTTTAATATGTTACATATTTATATGTTAGTTGTAATTAAGAACAAGAATTCGATTAATTGGTCAAGTATAGAAAACGTTATAGGCTAAAAATTCCCATAAGGTCACTCTACCTCATAGGAAAAAAACATCTTTGCTATTGATATGAACAATGCATGTTAATTCGTTTAAGCCATATTAAGTCTCCCTAATCAAGATTTAATTGATTATATTTTCGTATTAGGCTCACAACATATTGAAGACCCACAAGGAGTGGATAGACAATAAGTTAGGGGTCGGAATCAAAGGAGAAAGGTGAGTCTAATTATCAATTGAATTCTTTAGCGCAAATGAATGTTGCTTGCTATGTGATTCATATAATTATCATGATTGGTCCTTGATAATATGATGATGGATAATTTGTGACATTTTGTGGTACTCATAAGTGGTATACTTGCGATATATTTGAGGTATATGTTTTACATATATGATATATATGCATGGTGTATGTATAGTATATGCGAGGTATATGCATGGCATATGAGGCATATATGTGGTATATGTATGTTATATGTCATAAGATGCAATGGTTGATGAATGCTTAAGTACAAGGGCATAGGCATATGGACTTAAAAGGCATTATGACTAGTTAATCGATATTGTAAAGCAAAAGAAGAGGCCTATGACCCAACAAATGTGCAAATGAAACAAATAATCAAGCTAGCTAGCAAATGCAAATGTTCACATGGAAAATTTTCATATGGAAACCAGAAGCAATGTTTGTTTAACTTGGTCACAACGAAATGAAATAAGCAAAGCATTTGCATACGTAAAGAGTAATGGTTATATGTTTTAACTTTATTGATATTTATATGATTCAGATGAATGGAATGGAATGGAATACATGGTATGTGTTGGATTTGTGATTTATTACTATGAGTTGTTTGGTACTTTAGAGCTCATTGGATGATTATTCTCACTGAGCCGCAACTCATCAATTTGCATCATTTTTTAGGTAAAGAAAAGTGATAGCTCATTTTGTATTTACGTGTTTGGATATGTATTGTCATTTTGGAATGGGTTTTAAAAAATGTATAAATGAAAGCAACTTGTAGATACATATGTGCAAAGTTTCTGTTTTAATATATGTGATATATCGTATTGTGCCAAAAGCCTCAAATTTGACTTGCAAAGTCATTGAATGATATTATAGGATATGAAAAAAATTTACTACCAATGTCAACAGGGTATTTTTCCTTTCCAGTATGCTATGTGTGATTATTTGGTACAGGAATAGGTTATACTTAATTGCATAAGATGTGGTCTTATACACTATTCTTGAGAGATATGGATTTCTCATTAGTAAATAAAATGGCATACTACTCATAGAGGATGATGAGTTTACTACTTATGAAGAAGTTCTGAATAGTTCGGAATCTGATAAATTGCTAAAAGCCATGCAGTCAAAGATGGATTTTATGTATATGGACTTTGGTCCATTTGTCTGAAGGGATAAAACCCATTGGGTGTAAATGGGTTTTCAAAAATGTTATCCAGATATTGAACCAAGAAGGGGGGTTGAATTGGATATTAAAAATTGAACTTTTAAGTGCGGAAAGAAAAGTTAAGTTTAGTAGGGATATAAAGATATGACACAAGGATTTTTATAGAGGTTCGGGTGTTAACAAACCCTACTTCTCTCCCCGATCTCAATTGGGAGTTTCACTAATACACTAAATGTTACAATGGTGTTTTACAAGCTCACTCCCAACTATGGTGTTTCTAACAATGGATCACACCTAACCTAGAAATCCCTTGTGTTTTAATGGCTCACACAATAAACCAATTCCTTGTGTTTTGAAGGCTCACACAAATAACCTTTACCTTGTGTTTTAAAGGATCACACAAATAACCCTTACCTTGTGTTTTAAAGGCTCACACAAATAACCCTTACAAGTGTTCTACTCTTAACCCCAAAATACCCAAACTCACTTGAGTAGATGATTGCAGAGAGAAACACTCAAAAATCTATAATGCTCAGAGAATGATGAGCAAAAAGATTTTCACAGAGAATAAATGTTTGTTTTGAAAATATCAAACGCGCAAATGGCTTACAACAAGATTTTGATTCAAAATATTAGCTATTCTCTTATTCTATTGTTCTTGATGCATAAATGACTTGCATTTATACTTCCATGGAAAATTATATCCATTAGATTGCATTTAATATGGAACTAACCGTTGCACCAAATCTTATTGTCGCGCCTGACATATTTCTCTTTCATCTTTCATGGTCGTGAATATGTCTATCACGGTCGTGACTATTCTTCCAAGCCATGACTTGAGTGGTGACTTTGGCCGTGAAGCATTCTGGAAGGATTTGAAGTGTTGGATCACAGGTGTGACATTATATTTTCACGGGCGTGACATCCTTCCAAGCTGTGGTCCAAGTGGTGACTCTGGCCATGAAGCTCTCTGGAAGAATTTGTCATGTCTTATCACGGGCATGACTTTCTTTCACGGTCGTGATTGATATGATCATTCACAGTTCCTATCATTCTTCATGGCCGTGAACTTTAAATGTTTGATAGTTGACGCTAAGCTTCATCACGGGTGTGACATATAAGGTCACAAGCGTGAACATGCTATTTCTTCAATTTTATCTTTTTAAGATTAGTCTTCCATTCTCCATTCTTGCTATCATTTTCCATACCATGTTCAATAGACTTAGAAAACAAGTATGTTAAATACATTATTGCTATTTTATTTGTTAGCATCAAAATGACAAAAATACCCCTCAAGGTTCAACAATCTCCCCCTTTTTGATGGTGACAAATAATCTAGCAATATGTGCTTTTGAGAAGTCTCACCCTCAAAAGATGCTTAGGAAAAAAAATGCTGAAGTGCAAGAATTGTAAAGAATGATGAAGTGTAGCATCAAAATATGCTTCCTAGTTTTAAGTATATGAAAGTTATATGCAAAGTATATCCAATGTATACCAAAATTTTCCTTAAAGCAAGTTAAGTTTATTCTAAGTATATTTAAGGTATATTCAGAGTATATCAAGTGCATATTCACTGGTATATGCAAAGTATACTTAAGGTATATGAAGCTCATTTGCATACTTGCATATTCATTTTGATTCAAAATAAGTATTGCTCTTAACTTTAAACAATATATTGCTAGTTTCTCCCCCTTTTGTCATCAATAAAAAGAATAACAAAAAGATAAAACATAATGGAAAACAAAAGCAAATATATTAATATAGAAAGAAAAGTACAAAAGAGATTGAAATTCTGAAAGGAAATGCAAATTCCTACAGCAAACAAGCTAGAAAAAATAACATAGCTAACAAAAAATCTAACCGAACATCCTATCTCTAAGGTGAGCTACTTCCGCCTCGAGGCTCTCCATGCGAGACTCCATGAAATCCTTGAGGTTCTTTAACCTCTCATCCATCGAAGCCTACAATTTCTCAAACCATGGTGCCAAGAGGTCAGCCACTTGCTGAGCCAAGTTTTGTGTGGAGGTAGAGGATTGTCCAATTTCCTGCTCAACCTCTAGAGGCGCCACTTCAACTTGAACTCTTTTCCTTTGCTGGATTCCTTGGAGGCCAGCTTTGAAGTCATCCGAGTCATTGTCCTCCCAAATGATCTCACCAGCAGTGTTGGTGAAGCGGTAGTAGATGTTGTTCTCAAATACTATACGAACAACCGCTCCCATTTTGATGAAGGACTAGACGTCTAGTCGGTCTCGAGGATGTGTTGGTATGAGTTTGAAGTGGTGTTCCTCTAGCTTCAAGTATCCTAGCATCATGGCAATGTGAGTCATGTACCCACCAATCAAAATATCTCTAGAGGGCTTGGTGGTAGTTGATAAAAGATGGTTTGCAAACCATCGAGACAAAGCCACTGTTAGGCTTCTTCGACCCATCTCCAGGAGAAATAGCTTTGACTTCCTGATCTGTAATGCACATTAATTAGGATTTAATTAGAATAAGTATGTGGTATAAATAGGAAAAACATGATAGATAATATAGATTAAAATAGATGAAAAAAATGATTAAATTAGAAATTAAAATAAATTAAATTAATAGCCATGATGAATTTGAATAAATTAGATCAAATAATTAAATTGTATTTTTGGTAAAAAAAAATTTAAAATGACTATATAAGTAAATATATGAGGATAATAATAATAATTATAATAATAATAATAATAATAATAATAATAATAAATAATAATAATAATAAAATTTAAAAAAAAAAACAGAAAAGTCAACAGTACGAGGGTCAGCAGAAAAAAAAAAGAGGGGGAAAGGCAAAATTGGGAAAGTGGGAGGGGAGGGGAAGTCAATTGAGACTTTACCCCATTCCTTCCAACTTCACCTCTCTCATTCTTCTTCTTCATTATCCCTTTTCCTTCCTCCATATCACAGCTCAAATTATTCATCCTTTCCTTCAAGATTTGCATCAAAAATCAATCCAAATAAATCTGATCTTGGTAAGAAATATTTTTCCCATGATTATTGTGTTATTAGAACGTTTTAGGTTATGTTTTTACAGGATATTGCACTCTATTTGTGATTATCTTTGGAATCAAATTTGAGGAAGTGTTAAACATAAAAGTTGTTCTTATATGTCCTCTGTACCTTTCTGTCAGATTTTATTGAATGATTTTGAGTATATAAAGAGATATGATCATTGGGGTGAAACTGGTTCAGGGAGACATATCAATTGAATAACCTACAGCTTTTGTACATATTGATCATCTTATTGGCTTAATCTGAGGTTTTGTAAAACATAAAGTTGTAGGAATATGTGTTATTTAGGTCTATGCCAAATGTTGTATAAATGGCTCTATAGTGAAATGAATTATATATGTTTCTTGATTGAGTAGTGTTCTGGTACCTGTGCACCTCCAGTAACTTCGTCCTTATATTTTACCTATTTTTTTATGGAATTAACCAAAGTTCAAAACATTAAAGTTTTCATTATATATCTTATCTAAATTTCTGTGAAAGTCCCACCTTAAAATGTCATGTATTTTGTGACTTATGAGCTGAACAATTGAACCAGCTGGGTTGATACTTTATGTTGAACCAATTATATATCCTCTAATAATTGAGAACCTTCGAGACCAAATCTGGAAATACATTAAACATGGAACATGTTCCCAATTAACTTATATAACTGTATAAAGATTTTCAGAATAATTGAATCTACACAATGAAAGCTATGAAGTTTTGAATTGGGTACCTCAAAACTGCCTAAGGGCATAAAATAGGGCAATATTTAAAATTATACCAAATATTATGTAAAGGTTCAAAAATTCTGAAATTTTAGTATATTTTAGTTTTACATGTTACATTTAATCTGGATCAAGAATCATATAAATTGAATATGTTTAGAAAAAGTTATTAATCCAACAGTCCTTAGAGGTCTTGTTATAGCTTAAGAGAAATTGTAGTTATTTATTTAAATTATATTAAGAATAAATATTTTATCAAGGTATTAATTAATTATATTTTTAAATTCGGATTTCAACAAGAAGAAGACCAACAAAAGTGAACAAGCTCTGAGCTTATATTTTGGAAAAGAAAAACCGTATCGAGGTTTGTACATATAACTATTCTAGTTTTTCTCTTATGCATGATTGTATGTGCATGACATGAATTATTTGTCACCATGATAAAATAATATATTATAGCATGTTTTAAAATTATAGAAATGTTATTAACTATGAACTTAACATTATGCTAATATTTTATAAAATATCATGCTATTATATGGGTTTGAAATAAATTATTCTTATATTATTATGTTTATATGAAATGAGTATTGGTTATAGAAACAAGTAATTAGTGGTGTTAATTGCTCGTTTCTCTACCTGAGGACTGACATAGGATAGATGGTGCACCATTAGGGGGAATTTCGGTACCGATTTTGATATGATTTAAGGACAGGGTGGTTATAGCTCCGAGAGCGCTATTGCTCCTATTTACACACAGATAAATGATTTTACTAGGTCAAGGTGGCTGAAGCTCCGCGAGCGCCCTTGACTTGAGATTATAATGAGTAGGGTGGCTTAAGCTCCGTGAGCGCCCTTATTTCACACCCCATATTCGGACAGTCTAGGAATGAGATTTTGGGCTAATAATTCATAGAATAGAATATGAAATTTAATTAAATGATGTAAGTAACAAAGTCTAAAATGCTTACATGAGGTGGTGAAAATTTAATTATTGAATAATGTTATTTTGTTTATTTTTTATGTTATGTATTTATTTATTTTCTATGAAAAATATGCAATAAAATTTGATATGCCATGATTTTCTTTGAGACATGCATTTGTGTGACTGCTTGGGGAAAACTTTAATACTTATATGTACCACTAAGCTAGAGATAGCCTAGCGTGGGTTCTTCTCATGCAGGAATTGAAGCTGTAGATAGTAGATAGTGGAGTTGATCAGGAAGAAGTCCAAGCCCATATCAGCACAGACACAAAAAGCGTAGTTAGAGGGTTGGTTATCTATTATTATTTTTTAGTTTGACTATATATATGGTGTGGTGGACATATCTCATATATTAATATTGTGTATGTAAATAATTACGTAACCTAATCGAGTGCCATATGTGTATACAATATAAGGATAAATATATATTGTTAATTAGAATAACTTGCCTAAACCAATATAAATAAATAGATTAGGTTATTTAAAATGGAAAAAAAATTGATTCGATCAGATTTATCAAGTTAAGTTTGTGGCATCCTTCTTATATATGTGGGATTATCCCTAATATATAAGTGGGGCGTCACATTTAGTGGTGTCAGAGCAGGTTTAGGCGTTTCTAGGCCTAGGTGTGTGAGATATTAGGTTTAAATATACATGTGTCTCATATAATTCTGCTATGGGCTTTCTTCTTGGCAACTTGCAGGATTGTAGGAAGATGTCTTCGGATGAACGAGATATGGCTGAGAGTACCGGCTCTCCTGATACTAGGACTCCTCATCAGCCTAGTGCAGCGAGCGTGCAAAGGCAAAATGCTGCTCCAAATCGCCCACCACAGGCAGTAGAACAGATTAACCCTGGTCAAAATCCATTTATACAACAGATGACAGGATTATTCCAACAGATGCTACAAGCCATTCCTCAGTCTACCCTAGTGCCGCCACTTAAAACAAAAGTAACAATTGATAAGCTTCGTAAGTATGGGGCTTCTGATTTCTATGGTGAGAGAGATGAAGATCCAGCTGCAGCTGGGTATTGGTTGGAAAAGACTAAAAGAATTTTTAAAGAGTTGCAAGTGGAAGAAGATGACAAAGCTAGATTTGATATTTCTCTACTCCAAGATGAGGCATATGATTGGTAGAAATCAGTTCTTACCAAGCCATATATGGTGGAACCGGTCTCATGGGATTCCTTCCTCTCTGAATTTATAGAGCAATATATTTCGTTGATCTATATTGATGAGAAAAAGAAAGCGTTCATGAATCTCAAGCAAGGTAAGATGTCAATGACTAAGTATCAGCGGGATTTTACTAGACTGAGCAAGTATGCCCCTAAATTAGTTGCAAATGAAAGAGATAAATGCAGAAGATTTGAAGATGGCCTTAATGAAGAAGTTAGAGATATTGTGACTGCTCTTCAGCATAACAATTTTTCTCAGTTAGTTTCTGCAGCACTCAGCCTTGAAAAAAGGAAAAAGAGGAAAATAGAAGAATCTTCTAAAAAGTCAGCTACTTCTGAGACTCAATTCACTGGGAAGAAGAGTCATTTCTTTACTAGTCGTTCACTGAATAGAGGACAAGGAAAGGGTTTTAGCTATTCACAAATAGGGTCTTTTAAGAGGGGACCACCCTCTAAGGCACCTTCTGCTTGAACCAGTTCACAACCTCAGGTTGGCAAGGAAGTTATACCAGTATGTACTATTTGCAATAGGAGCCATTGAGGGGAATGTTGGTGTGTCACAGGTGCTTGGTTTAGATGTGGGTCTAAGGAACATATACGGAGGGATTGCCCACTCTTGATAGGTGGTACTCCTACTCAGACTACTAGGTCAGCTCCGACTCAGCCTGGAGTTCAGTTCAGAGGAGGACCAGGCCGACCGAGGTAGGCTATTTTAGAGACAGTGAATAGAACTGGATCCAGCAGAGCTCCAGCCCGAGCCTATGCCATGAAAGCTAAGGAAGATCAGGCAGCAACGAATGTCATTATTGGTATGTTTTCATTATATGATTTTGACATTTGTGCACTCATAGATCCGAGTTTCACACATTCCTATATTCGCACTAGTACACCTAGTCAGCATAATATGATTAAAGAAAACCTAGAATATGGAATTGAAGTTAAGAATCCTTTGGGTAACAGTGAAATAGTGAATAAAGTATTTAGGAATTGTCCTTTGGTTGTGCATAGGAAGGAGTTTTCTACAGAATTGATTGAGTTGCCTTTCTAAGAGTATGATGTCATATTAGGTATGGATTGGCTCTCACGTCACGAAGCAGTGGTGGATTGCAAGTCTAAATTTGTTGTACTTAAGATAGAAAATCAGAAGGAAATTATTGTGAAAGGTGAATTATTTTCACAACATCCTCGAGTCATATCCATAATGAAAGCTAGGAGATTGATGAGAAAAGGGTGTGAAGCTTATTTGGCCCATGTGATTGACACTGGAAAAGGAGGTTCAAATCTTGATGATATTCTGATGGTAAATAAATTTCCAGATGTCTTTCCTGATGACTTACTTGGGTTACCTCCGGAGAGAGAGGTAGAGTTTACTATTGATATTGTTCCAGGAACTATGCCTATATCAAAGATGCCATACAGAATGGCCCCATCAGAGATGAAAGAACTTAAGACACAATTGCAAGAACTTCTTGATAAGGGTTTCATTAGACCAAGTACATCCCCATGGGGTGCACCGGTATTGTTTGTGAAAAAGAAGGATGGATCTTTGAGGCTATGTACTGATTATCGACAGTTGAACAAGCTGACCATCAAGAACAAGTACCCATTACTGCGGATTGGTGATCTCTTTGACCAACTGAAAGGTGCAGGAGTATTTTCGAAGATAGACTTGAGATCTAGTTATCATCAATTAAGGGTGAAGATGGAGGATATTGCTAAAACTGCATTCAGAACCAGATATGGTCATTATGAGTTTTTGGTTATGCCATTTGGGCTGACCAATGCTCCAGCAGCATTTATGGATCTTATGAATAGGATCTTCAGGCCATATCTTGATCAATTTGTTGTCGTTTTCAATGATGATATTTTAGTGTATTCTAAATATTCAGAAGAACATGAAAAGCATTTGAGAATAGCATTGCAGACTCTCAGAGAATATAAGCTTTATGCCAAACTCTCAAAATGTGAGTTTTGGTTAAAGAAGGTGACATTTTTGTTACACATTATCTTTGTAGAAGGCATTAAAGTGGATTCTAGCAAAGTTAAGGCAATTGTGAGTTGGAAACCCCCACGGAATGTGACCGAGGTTAGAAGTTTTTTAGGTTTAGCTAGATATTATCGGAGGTTTGTTAAGGGTTTTTCAATGATTGCTTCTCCTTTAACTAGACTATTGAGAAAGGATGCTAAATTTTAGTGGACAGATAAGTGTCAAGCTAGTTTTGATAAGCTCAAAAGTATGCTCACTAAGGCCCCTTTTTTGACACAGCCGATTCCTAAAAAGGAGTATGTCATTTATAGTGATGCCTCTCATAATGGATTGGGTTGTGTATTGATGCAAGATAGCAAGGTGGTTGCTTATGCTTCTAGATAGTTAAAGCAGCATGAGAAGAATTATCCTACCCATGATCTGGAGTTGGCAGCTATAGTTTTTGCATTGAAGATTTGGCGCCATTATTTATATGGGGAAAAGTGTTTCATTTACAAAGATCACAATAGTTTAAAATATCTTCCCTCACAGAAAGAATTGAATTTGAGGCAAAGAAGATGGCTAGAACTAATAAAGGATTATAATTGTGTGATTGACTACCATCCAGGCAAAGCTAATGTAGTAGCAGATGCATTAAGCAGAAAGATGGTGGTAGAGTTGCACCTTCAACCCACTCTTATGCAGGAAATCAAGGATGCACAAAGACAAGATAGAAAGCTAATTGAATTAGCTGAGTTGATCTCTAAGGGGGAGAGACCTAGATTCACTATGGACTTAGATGGTGGATTATTCTATCAAAACAGATTATGTGTGCCTGATGTAGAAGATCTTAGACAGAGGATTCTTAGAGAGGCCCATGAAAGCAAATATGCTATTGACCCAGGGAGTAACAAGATGTACCAAGAGTTGAAGAGTAGATACTGGTGGGCAGGTATGAAAAAGGACATCACATAATACACTTCAAAATATTTTACTTGTCAGCGAGTCAAGGCTGAACATCAAGTGCCTTTAGGGTTGCTACATCCAATTTCTATTCCAGAATGGAAATGGGAACAAATCATTATGGATTTTATGACTGGATTGCCTTTGACTCAAAAGTAACATAATACTGTATGGGTCATAGTGGACAGATTTACAAAGTTAGCACATTTCTTACCTATCAGAAAGGACTATCAACTGAATAAATTGGCAGAAATTTATATGAATGAAGTTCTACGACTTTATGGAGTGCCTGTTTCTATTGTGTCTGACAGAGATCCCCACTTCACATCTCAATTTTGGGGTAGTCTACAACGAGCTCTAGGTACTAAGCTTAATTTCAGCACGACTTTTCATCCAGAGACAGATGGACAATCACAAATAGTCATTCAGATTCTAGAAGATATGATGAGAAGTTGTGTCATCGAATTTAAAGGTAGCTGGGACAAATATCTTCCTTTAATGGAATTCGCCTATAATAACAGTTATTAATCTAGTATCCAGATGGCTCCATATAAGGCACTTTATGGAAGAAAGTGTCGAACACCTCTATGTTGGATAGAGCTCAGTGAGAGGAAGCTTATGGGACCAGACCTAGTGCAAGAGACAGAAGAAAAAGTGAGAGTCATTCGCGAAAGACTTAAAACAACTATAGATAGAAAGAAATCATACACTGACCTCAAGAGACGGGACATTGAATATGCAGAGGGTGACAAAGTTTTTCTTAAAGTATCTCCCTGTAATAAAGTTTTGCGATTTAGAAAGAAAGGCAAGTTAAGTCCAAGGTTCATCGGACCTTATGAAATATTAGAAAGAGTTGGATCTGTTGCTTATAGACTCGCTCTACCACTGGAGTTGAGTCAAATACATGATGTCTTCCATGTTTCAATGTTAAGATGATATAGATCATATCCTAATCACATCATACCTGCTGAAAGCATTCTGGTGAGACAAGATTTGACATATGAAGCAGAACCAGTGCAAATTTTAGCAAGAGAAATTAAGGAGTTGAGGAACAAGCGAGTACCATTAGTGAAAGTACTATGGAGGAATCATGCAATCGAAGAAGCAACATGGAAAAGCGATTAGGTGATGAACGCTCAATACCCTCACCTGTTCAGTGACGATGCATTAGGTATGTTTCGAGGACGAAACATCTTAAGGGGGAGAGAATTGTAATGCCCATTAATTAGAATTTAATTGGAATAAGTATGTGGTATAAATAGGAAAAACATGATAGATAATATAGATTAAAATAGATGAAATAAATGATTAAATTAGAAATTAAAATAAATTAAATTGATAGCCATGATGAATTTGAATAAATTAGATCAAATAATTAAATTGTATTTTTGGTAAAAAAATTTTAAAATGACTAGATAAGTAAATATATGAGGATAATAATAATAATAATAATAATAATAATAATAATAATAATAATAATAATAATAATAATAAAATTTAAAAAAAAAGGCGAAAGACAAAATCGGGAAAGTGGGAGGGGAGGGGAAGTCAATTAAGACTTTACCCCATTCCTTCCAACTTCACCTCTCTCCTTCTTCTTCTTCATCATCCCTTTTCCTTCCTCCATATCACAGCTCAAATTATTCATCCTTTCCTTCAAGATTTGCATCAAAAATCAGTCCAAATAAATCTGATGTTGGTAAGAAATATTTTTCCCATGATTATTGTGTTATTAGAACGTTTTAGGTTATGTTTTTACAGGATATTGCACTCTATTTGTGATTATCTTTGGAATCAAATTTGAGGAAGTGTTAAACATAAAAGTTGTTCTTATATGTCTTGTGTATCTTTCTGTCAACTTTTATTGAATGATTTTGAGTATATGAAGAGATATGGGCATTGGGGTGAAACTGGTTCAGGGAGACGTATCAATTGAATAACCTATGGTTTTTGTACCAATTGATCATCTTATTGGCTTAATATGAGGTTTTGTAAGGCATTAAAGTTGTAGGTATATGTGGTATTTAGGTCTCTGCTAAATTTTGTATAAATTTCTCTTGTGTAGGATGAGTTATAGTGAAATGAATTATATTTCTTCCTTAATTGAGTAGTGTTCTAGTACTTGTGCAGCTCTAGTAATTTCGTCCTTATATTTCACCTATTTTTATATCGAATTAGCCAAAGTTCAAAACATGAAAATTTTAATTCTGTCTTATCTAAATTCTTGTAAAGTCCCACCACAACATGTCATGTATTTTGTGAGTTATGAGCTGAACAATTGAACTGGTTGGGTTGATACTTTAAGTTGAATCAATTATATATCCTCCAACATTTGAGAACCTTAGAGACCGAATCAGGAAATGAGTTAAACATCAATAATGTTCCCAATTAACTTTTATAACTGTATAAAAATATTTAGAATAATTGAAGCTACACATGGAAAGCTATGAATTTTTGAATTGGGTACCTCGAAACTACCTAAAGGCAGAAAATAGGGAAATATTTAACATTATACTAAAAATTATGTAAAGGTTCAAAAATTCTGCAATTTTAGTATATTTTAGCTTTAAATGTTATATTTAATCAGGATCAAGAATCATATAAATTGGATAAGTGTAGAAAAAATTATTAATCCATCAGTCCTTAGAGGTCTTGTTCTAGCTTAAAAGAAATTGTAGTTATTTATTTAAATTATATTTAGAATAAATATTTTATCAAGGTATTAATTAATTATATTTTTAAATTAGGATTTCAATAGGAAGAAGACCAACAAAAGTGAACAAGCTCTGAGCTTATATTTTGGAAAAGAAAAACCGTATCGAGGTTTGTATATATAATTATTCTAGTTTGCCCCTTATGCATGATTGTATGTGCATGACATGAATTATTTGTCACCATGATGAAATAATATATTATGGCATGTTTTAACATTATAGAAATGTTATTAACTATGAACATAACATTATGCTAATATTTTATAAAATATCATGCTATTATATGGGTTTGAAACAAATTATGCTTCTATTATTATGTTAATATGAAATGAGTACTGGTTATAGAAAAAAGTAATTAGTGGTGTTAATTGTTAAAGGAGTGCTCTAAAGGCAATCACCTTTAGCACTTATTGTACAAATTTATTTGATTAATAAAAGGCTTTTTCATTAATTTGATGTTCATTTGATATATGAATTGATAAGTGATCTTAAATCAATTAATGAAGTCCTTGATACATAACATAGCATGAAGGAAGTCATGATGAGATCATGATATTGAGATTCTTATCATGTGTAATTATGTTAGTATCAAAATTATCCCTAGTCATAGGATTAATGAGATGGGACATTATTAATCCAGTTAGACTAACATATGTTACACTCATTGATTGGATTGAGTAGTAGATCTCATAATCTATAAACATGAGATGTTTAGAGTTAACTTGTGGATGCTTGCTAAGTGTATCTAAGTACATTGGATGACCAACTATGAGACAATCATATGCATAATCTATTCAAATATCAATGATAGTCTCATCATAGCAATGGTGCAAGTATCCTTAGACTTGAGGTACTCAAGGATATCTTGAATATTGATTCTGTATTTTGATACTATTCCTTGTTGCCTCAGAGAGGTAGCTCATAGGGTGGTGATTGGATACAGCTTGAGGTATTCGAAGGTAATTGGGTAACCAACAAAGGATTCACTACTCTTGATAAAAGGAGTGTATACCTATGACCTCTTGTCGTGGTCATTACTCAGGAATTTCTGGCCGGAGTGGAAATGTCATAAAGATAGTCTTCAATGACATATCTAATAGAGTAATGAGCCTCAAGGACAAGAACTAATATTATTTGGACTAGACGTGATGTAGTCAGTCTAATGGAAGTTGACACATGTCCATACTCTGAACCAAGTGGGGTATAGAATGGTGAAAGGAATAATTGCACAGAAATTGTCTATGGAAAGGTTCATAGTCAAAACACTGACTTTTCGGTCAATTGGGAGTCATGATGTGTTGCTAGATACCGCTCATGACCTACTTAAATTAATTGTTAATTTAACTGGCCAACATAACCGGGAACCTAATGGGTCACACGCATTGAAGATAGGGAGAATGAGTAAAATGGTCTTGAATATGATCCAAAATATGAGAGAATTATTTTAGGATGGATCGGACGGAAAAATCGTTCAGGAGTGTCACGGGCCCACACAGGCCTCCGCGGGCTAGGCAGGCTACTGGCCAGTCTTGCGGGCCAGCTGGGTTGCCCAGCAGCAGCCCGCTGCATTCATTGGCCAATGACAGTTTTTGGCCATAATTAGGCCAATTATGGACAATTACTATTCATAAGTTTCCATTTTCTCAATTTTTGACTTTTCATCTTATTTTTGAATTTGATTCAAATAGAAAAGACATCAAATGGTAGAAAATAGAAATGAAAATATTTTTTGTGAAAAAAAATATTTTTAAGAAAACAAAAATTCTCTCAAGAACACTTTCAAAGCTAGCACTTTGAATTTGTTCAAACCATTTCGCTTGATTGTTTCTTCTTCATTCTTCGCGTGGATTATCATTAGAGACATCCTAGTGTGGATTTTTGTAGTTTGCTACAACCCAACAAAGTGAAGATTTGAAGAACAAATAAAAATTACAAGGTATAATTTTTAACATTTACATTTATATAAATTATTTTTAATGGTAGAAGTATGATCTTTTGTTTTGGGTTTTGAAAAAATTTATTTTTCACTGCATTTATGAATATGATTCATTTTTCAAAACCCTACATTGGTATCAGAGCCTCCTTGTATCCATTAAAATTAATTTTAATTGAAAGTGCAATGAGATTGCATGTTTTTGATAATTTTGGATCAATAGGTATTGAAAAATTGAATTTAATTTGTACATCTTTCTTTCTCTAATCTGATCATGGGATGATTAAGAATGATTATTTTGATTGAAAAAATGATTTGAATGTGATTCAAATAATTAATTTCGGATTTATTTCAAAAATGCCTAAAATTGCCTTGTTTATGAACATGTATTGTTGTTTGGCTTAATTGATGGGGCTGGTTACATTTTTATTTTAATTTAATTATGAAAATATTATTTATACATATTGAGAATATGTTTATGCCTCAGGAAGTGTCCAATAATTAATTAAAAATTATTTTAATTAATTTTTCAAACAAACACAAAAACGGGATTGTTTTAGCATACCTGGTGGGACTGTATTGTTTAATTTTATTGTATGTGTTTATTGTATTTCCAGCACCTTGAAATAATTTTTATGTGATTAAAAATATGTTATTTTGACGTTAGATGCATGCCAAAATTATTTTGCAAGCATTTGAAATTGTAAAAATTCTAGATATTGAATTAGTCATTTTGAGCGTCTGAGTGTGTTAATTCGTTTGTCTAAGTAATTTTGGCTTGTGCCAAAAATATTTTGATGAATTTTAGCTGACCTAAACATAATTAGAATGGTGATTTGATATTCTGGAAATTTGTAGAATTTTTGGAAATTAATTTAAGTTGTACAATTGTAATTCTAGTATGACTAGAAATTGGTATGTATATTAAAATTAAATTGTATAATTTTAACATCATAATATTCTGATTTTAAGAAGAATTAATTTTGAATTATTTCTGGAAATATGGAATTTAATTTCATTTGATTAAATATTAAATTCAACTTTAAAATGACATACAAAATTAAATTAACCGAAAGAACACATATAGGCAATTTCGATTCAAGTGTTGAATCGATTTACAAATTGAAATCCAAAATTGTCATTTTTATTTTGTGCATTAGAGAATGTATGTTAGGGGTGTATGAAAAGGCATGATGGATAATTATGGACTTAGGGCCAATGTGATTGAGCATGCATAGAATTATTTTGTTTTATGGTAAATAGGGCCTGCGTGCCCCTACCTCTTTTTCTTTCTTATGTATTTCTCTTCTCATCTTACTCCCCTCAAATGTAAATTGAGGTTTTCTATAATTTGAAATATGTAATTAGATTACATAGGATTAGGATAGAATGAAGATACAAAGGAGCAAGAAGCAAAGGAGATGGTACCATAAAGAAAAAGACTTAGAAATAGGAATTTGATTTCTATTTTGGGTTGTAAATTCATGCATATACCTAGGTAAGACCTAGTCAATTTCTCTTTGGCTCAAGAGATTGACCTTAGTATGTCCATAATCATGCCATATAGTTAATGTAACTATCTTTATATATCAATGTGATGAATGTATGATATATAATAGCATGAAATAATAACTTGATGAGACTTAACAAAGAAATCCCTCACTAAATAAACAATTAAGTCTTACGCCTTCCATTAATTTGGGGAGAACCAGAGTTCTTCTAGAATTAGGGTTGTTGAGTTGCCTCAAGCTCACTCTATAAGAATATGTTCAATCCATTCAAATTAGATTTCATGATTAATGGGTTAGACTTAACCGATATTATTAACTTGTTGGATTTGCACCAAGGTTAATGTGTATTGGAGGTGAAGTTGGGTTTGTATACATGAGATGTACACATATCAAGAGTCAATAGGCCAATATATGTGCACACATTAATAAGTTGATAGCACAAGATTCAATAGTTGCATGACTAATGCAATTGAGAGGTTGGCCACCTTGGGATTTGTGATGGACCATGTATTAAATATTGACTTAATTCTAACCGGTTTGTCTGATAGTTATTCATATTTTGTGCATAACTATAGGATGAACCAAATCTCTACCACTATTCCTGAGCTGATTTACTTGCTTAAAATAGCTGAGCCATCTATCAAGAAGGACAGTAAGGTTGTGATGCTGGTGGACTCTTCAAGTTCTAAAAGGAAGAACCTTAAGAAGAAGAAGAAGTCCATGAAGCCTAAGGGAGGCGTGGCCAAGAAGAAGGCCAAGGAGATTGCTCCAAAAGGGACATGCTTCCATTGTGGCAAGGATGGGCATTGGAAGAGAAACTGCAAGACTTACTTGGAGTCCTTAAAGAAGAAGGCATCTGATGCCCCATCTGCTTCAGTTATTTTTGTCATTGAAATTAATACTGTTTTCAATAATAATATATGGGTATTAGATACCGGTTGTGGCTCACACATATGCACTGATATGCAGGGCCTAAGGAACAGTAGACAACTCAATAAGGGAGAGTCAGACCTACGCGTTGGAAATGGAGCAAGGGTTGTTGCATTAGCTATAGGAACATATGTATTGACCCTCCCTAGTGGGCTTATATTAAATTTAGATAATTGCTATTATGTACCTCCTTTGACTAAAAACATTATTTCTATTTCAAGTCTAAATAAAGATGGTTTCCTTTTAGCTTTTAGTAACAATTGTTGTTATATTATGTTGAATGGAATTCTTTATGCTAATGGTACATTATGCAATGGAATATACATATTAGATATGTCAAATCCAATTTTAAACATCAATGATAAAACACGATATGTTGAAATCATCTTATTTATGGCATTGTCATCTTGGTCATATAAGTGAGAAACGCATGGCTAAGCTACACAAAAGTGGTAGTTTGGGGTCATTTGATTATGAATCATATGACACATGTGAATCTTGTTTACTAGGCAAGATGACTAAATTACCCTTTAAGGGAAAGGGTGAACGTGCTAATGGACTTTTAGACTTAATACATTCATATGTATGTGGTCCAATGTCTACACATGCTAGAGGTGGTTTCATCTACTTCATTACTTTTATAATGATATGGATACGTGTATCTTATGAGATACAAATTTGAAGCTTTTGAAAACTTCAAAGAATTCAGAAATGAAGTAGAAAAACAACTTGGCAAAAGTATTAAAACACTTCGATCAGATTGAGGAGGTGAATACTTGAGCCAAGAGTTTATAGATTATCTTAGGGATAATGGGATTTTATCTCAATGGACTCCATCTTATATTCCATAACACAATGTTTGGCTGAAAGAAGAAACTGAACCTTGTTAGACATGGTAAGGTGTATGATGAGTTTTGCAGAATTGCCTAAATCCTTTTGGGGTTATGCACTAGAGACCGCCATTTATATATTAAATGGAGTTCCTTCAAAGTCAGTTGATGTTACTCTATATGAGATATGGTATAACAAGAGGTCCACATTTTCTTACATGAGAATTTGGGGTTGTCCTGCTTATGTCAAGCGGACAATGTCAGATAAGGTAGAAGCTAAGTCTGACCGATGTCTGTTTGTGGGATATCCAAAAGCGTCATATGGATATCAATTTTTACCACCTCTTGAAACAAAAGGTTTTTGTTTCAAGACATGCTATCTTTTTAAGGAGAGAATTCCTTCTAAAAGGAGATAGTGGGAGCAAAATTGAACTTGAGGAAGTTTAAGATGCTCAAACAGATGCTGATCAAATGCCTGAACCCGAGCTTGCTACTCATGCAGATGATATAACAGCTCAACCTTCTGAAACACAAGAGCTTCGTAGGTTATGTAGGATACGTACTGTTCCAGAGAGATATGAATTTCTCATTAGTGAATAGAACGACGTATTGCTCATAGAGAATGATGAGCCTACAACCTATGAAGAGGTTCTGAATAGTTCAGAATCTGACAAATGGCTTCGATCCATGAAGTCATAAATGGATTCCATGTATGAAAACCAAGTATGGACTTTGGTTGACCCACTTGAAGGAATAAAGCCTATAGGGTGCAAGTGGGTCTTCAAAAAGAAAATTGACATGGATGGTAATGTGATTACCTAAAAAGCTAGACTTGTTGCTAAAGGTTATCGTCAAAGGCAAGGAATTGACTACGATAAAACTTTTAGCCCAGTAGCTATGCTTAAATCCATAAGGATACTCCTAGCCATTGCTACTCATTATGATTATGAGATATGGCAAATGGATGTGAAAACAGCTTTCCTTAATGGAAATCTGACTGAGGATGTGTACATGACACAACTAGAAGGTTTCATATCCAAAGATGGAAAAAAGGTATGTAAGCTTCAAAGATCCATTTATGGATTAAAGCAAGCATCCAGGAGTTGGAATATTCGGTTTGATGAGACAATCAAACAGTTTGGTTTCTAACAAAATCCGGATGAACCTTGTGTTTACAAGAAGGTTAGTGGGAGTGCAATTGTATTTCTTGTGTTATATGTAAATGACATATTGTTAATGGGAAATGATGTCTCAGCCTTACAATCAGTCAAAATTTGGTTATCCAAGAATTTTTCTATGAAAGACCTTGGAGAAGCAGTTTATATTTTAGGGATAAAGATCTATAGAGATAGATCTAAAAGATTGCTTGGTCTTTCACAGTCTACATACATAGATAAGATGCTAAAAAGGTTTAGCATAGAGCAGTCCAAGAGGGGATACATTCCCATGACCCATGGGATTACTCTCTCAAAGGCTTTATGTCCAAAGACAATATGAGAGGACACACATGAGTTTGATTTCATATGCTTCAGCTATAGGATCAATCATGTATGCTATGATATGTACAAGACCCAATGTATCATATGCTCTGAGTGTCATAAGTAGATACCAATCGGACCCTGGTGAGGGTCATTGGGTGGCTGTCAAGAATATCCTTAAGTACTTAATAAGAACTAAGGATGTATTCTTGGTATATGGAGATGGAGATCTTACTGTGAGCGGGTATACCGATGCCAGCTTCCAATCTGACAAGGATGACTCAAAATCTTAGTCAGGTTATATATTCACACTAAATGGTGGAGCAGTTAGTTGGAAGAGTTCCAAACAGGAAATGACTGCTGATTCCACAACTGAAGTAGAGCACATTGCAGCTTCTGAAGCAGCAAAGAATGCAGTTTGGATAAAGAAACTCATCAGAGATCCAAACTTGTACTCAGAAGATACCATTTGATTAGAGAAATTATTCGTAGGAATGATGTAAAGATAGAAAGAGTGCCCACTGATCAGAATATTACTGATCCTTTAACTAAGCCACTTCCCCAAAAGAAATATGACTCTCATGTACTCGCCTATGGAATTAAATACAAAGGCGATTGGCTTTAGTGCAAGTGGGAGCTTGGTAGAGGAGTGCTCTAAAGGCAATCACCTTTAGCACTTATTGTACAAATTTATTTGATTAATAAAAGGCTTTTTCATTCATTTGATGTTCATTTGATATATGAATTGATAAGTGATCTTAAATCAATTAATGAAGTCCTTGATACATAACATAACATGAAGGAAATCCTGATGAGATCATGATATTGAGATTCTTATCATGTGTAATTATGTTAGTATCAAAATTATCCCTAGTCATAGGATTAATGAGATGGGATATTATTAATCCAGTTAGACTAGCACATGTTATACTCCTTGATTAGATCGAGTAGTAGATCTCATAATCTATAAACATGAGATATTTAGAGTTAACATGTAGATGCTTGCTAAGTGTAGCTAAGTACATTGGATGACCAACTATGAGACAATCATATGGATAATCTATTCAAATGTCAATGATAGTCTCATTATAGCAATGGTGCAAGTATCCTTAGACTTGAGGTACTCAAGGATATCTTGAATATTGATTATGTATTTTGACACTATTCGTTGTTGCCTTAGAGAGGTAGCTCATAGGGTGGTTATTGGATACAACTTGAGGTATTCGAAGGTAATTGGGTAACCAACAAAGGATTCACCACTCTTGATAAAATGAGTGTATACCTATGGCCTCTTGTCGTGGTCATTACTCAGGAATTTCTGGCCGGAGTGGAAATGTCATAAAGATAGTCTTCAATGACATATCTAATATAGTAATGAGCCTCAAGTACAAGAACTAACATTACTTGGACTAGACGTGATGTAGTCAGTCTAGTGGGAGTTAACACATGTCCATACTCTGAACCAAGTGGGATATAGAATGGTAAAAGGAATAATTGCACAGAAATTGTCTATGGAAAGGTTTGTAGTCAAAACACTGACTTTCTGGTCAATTGGGGGTCATGATATGTTGCTAGATACCGCTCATGACCTGCTTAAATTAATTATTAATTTAGGTGGCCAACATAATCGGGAACCTAATGGGTCACACGCATTGAAGATATGGAGAATGAGTAAAATGGTCTTGGATAGGATCCAAAATATGAGAGAATTATTTTAGGATGGATCGCGATGAGATCGCAGGGAAAAATCGTATGGTCCCATGCAGGTTAGGCAGGCGGCTGGGCCCAGCAGCAGCCCATAGTAGGCTCAGCGCGCCTGCAGTTTCCCATCCGTTGGCCAACGACAGTTTTTGGCCATAATTAGGCCAATTATGGACAATTACTATTCATAAGTTTCCATTTTCTCCATTTTGACTTTTCATCTTATTTTTGAATTTGATTCAAATAGAAAAGACATCAAATGGCAAAAAATAGACATGAAAATATTTGTTATGAAAAAAAATATTTTTAAGACAACAAAAATTCTCTCAAGAATACTTTCAAAGCTAGCACTTTGAATTTGTTCAAACCATTTCTCTTGATAGTTTCTTTTTCATTCTTCACATGGATTATCAATAGAGGCATCCTAGTATGGATTGTTGTGGTTTGCTACAACCCAAAAAAGTGAAGATTTGAAGTACAAATAAAAATTACAAGGTATAATTTTTAACATTTATATTTATATAAATTAGTTTTAATGGTACAAGTATGATCTTTTGTTTTGGGTTTTGAAAAACTTTATTTTTCGCGGCATTTATGAATATGATTCATTCTTCAATACCCTACATTAATTGCCCATTTCTCTACCTGAGGACTGACATATGATAGATGGTGCACCATTAGGGGAAGTTCGGTACCGATATTTATATGATTTAAGGACAGGGTGGCGATAGCTCCGAGAGCGCCCCTACTCCTATTTACACACAGATAAATGATTTTACTAGGTCAAGGTGGTTGATGCTCCGCGAGCACCCTTGACTTGAGATTATAGGGAGAAGGGTGGCTTAAGCTCCGCGAGAGCCCCTATTTCACATCCCGTATCCAGACAGTTCGGGAACGAGATTTTGGGCTAATAATTCATATAATAAAATATGAAATTTAATTAATTGATGTAAGTAACAAAGTGTAAAATGCTTACATGAGGTGGTGCAAATTTAATTATTGAATAATGTTATTTTGTTTATTTTGTTTATGTTATGTATTTATTTGTTTTATATGACAAATATGCAATAAAATTTGATATGCCATGATTTTATTTGAGACATGCATTTGTGTGACTGCTTGGGGAAAACTTTAATACTTATATGTACCACTAAGCTAGAGATAGCTTAGCGTGGATTCTTCTCACGCAGGAATTGAAGTTGTAGATAGTAGATAGTAGATAGTGGAGTTGATCAAGAGGAAGTCCATGCCCATATCAGCAGAGACACAAGAAGCATAGTTAGAGGGTTGGTTATTTATTATTGTTTTTTAGTTTGACTATATATATAATGTGGTAGACATGTCTCATATATTAATATTGTGTATGTAAAAAATTATGTAACCTAATCGGGTGCCATATGTGTATACAATATAAGGATAAATACATATTGTTAATTAGAATGACTTGCCTAAACCAATATAAATAAATAGATTAAGTTATTTAAAATGGAAAAAAATTAATTCGATCAGATTTATGAAGTTAAGTTTGTGGCATCCTTCTTATATATGTGGGAGTATCCCTAATATATATGTGGGGCATCACATGATCGATTCATTGTTGTCTCCTCTGGCGAAAATGTTATAGGTTAGAAACCTATGCAAGTAGTTGTGCACTGGGGATCGAAGGTGCGTGCTCTTAGTCTTCTTGATGTCCCAGCAGCAATCAAGCCCAAAGTGAGTCCATGCCTGAGTAGCATAGTGTCCACTTCACTCTCATTCAGGATGCCATCAGAGGGAAGGTTGAACAAGTCTCCAAATTCTGTTGTAGAGAGGGTGTTCAGATGCTTGCAAAGATTGAATTTCACCGTGCCGGTAAGAGAGACTTGCAGGGTGCTCAGGAATTCTAGAGTTGGTTCCCTCAATGTTGGTTGATGGATATCAACGAAGTCTCTCAGATGACAAGCCTGGAGTTGTTCCATCATGCTTTTCTCGAGGCCGAGTGTACGGATTGTTTGCCACTCAAATGATCTAGAGGAAAGGAGTGGCCTTTTCTTGAACACTGAGTATCTAGGATGAAAATGCTCTGAAATAATCTTTAGAAGGTAATTCGTGTACCTTCTTTGAGAATGAGACTTGTTTCTTGTACCCTTGGTGGAACCGGTTTCCATTTTGATTGAAAAAATAAACTTTTGAAGAGTGAAAAATTTGATAGAAATTTTGAGTAAAACCTAAGGTGATGTGATTTCTGATGATGGAAATGGTTTTTGAAGATATTTATAGATGGAATGAGTTGTTAGGGGGGCAGAATATTCAAAATGGTATTCAATGGTGATAAATGAGAGAAGTTGAGAGAAGTTTGAGAGTTGGAATTAGAGAAATAATGGCAGAAACATTTTATAGCCGACATCTTCACGGGCTTGAAATGTCATGTTGACGGTTTGCTGAAGAGATGCTCTACCTGTGAAAAGAGATGCGAAATCATTCACGGTCATGAAACTTTAAGGTAGCGGGCATGAATGATGAACTATCACGGTGGTGATAGAGGAGTCACGGGCATGAAGTACAATCTTCACTATTTGTGATCGTGAAACAAAGTGTGACAGAAAGCGTGAATGCTTCTGTATGTTTTTGGTGGAAATGGTCGACGGTTGTGAAAAAGTGTCATGGGTGTGAACAAAAGGTTTCATGGGGGTGATAGAAAAAGGTTTTGGGCATGAAACATAGTCTTCACTACCTTCAGTCGTGAAGTATGTCGTGAAGCAAGTCGTGAAAGCTACTGGTTCTTTTGGCGATTTAGTTCATGGTCGTGAATATATGGCACGGGCGTGAATTGCCTAAAATTCTCATTAAATAAAATTAAGTCTAAAACAAGACTAAAACATTTCTAAGGAGCTTCTATCCTTTTAACATATATTTCCATCAAATTAACTACCTTATTTCTTGTAAGATGAGACAAAAAAAACATGAGACTATCTGTAACACCTAACACCTTATACATCTATATACTGCATATACTGATTTTATATTGTTATCCCGTATAGAACAAGATTAAATAAAATTCAAGTTTACAGCGATAGTAATTTTTTTAACTCATCTCATATTATCAACAATAATTTCACAATCAATACAAATGCTTTAATTATAGCCTATAACATCACATATATTAATAACTTAAACATTAAGTTTAAAAGTTAGTAAATTTGCAAGTATTCAATCCCCAAATATAAATGATATGTTCTTATGCTTATGTGCAATGCAAGGAGAGAGAGTGATGAGGCTCGGCCGGTGACCTTTGATCCATAATTTTTATATGCACCTCAATATGAACTACTAATTTTCTCTACCTGAAAAATGATGCAATTTGGTGAGTTGCAACTCAGTGAGAATAACCATCAAATGAGTTCTAAAGCAACAAGCATTTCATAATAGCAAATAACAAGTATAATTAATACATACTTTATACTCCATTTCATCAGTCAATAATATATAAATATAGATAAAATCAAGTATTCAATAATTGCTCTTTACTTATGCTTAAGCTTATTCATTTTATTTTGTTCTGACCAGGTTAAACAGACATTGCCCCGGGCTTCCATGTGAACATTTACATTTGCATTTGCATTTGCTAGCTAGCTTGATCATTTATTTCATTTGCACATTTGTTGGGCCATAGGCCTCTTCTTTTGCTTTTCAATGTCGATTAACTAGTCACAACGCCTTTTAAGTCATTATGCATATGCACTTGTACTTACATATTCATCAACCATTGTATCTTATCACATATACCATACATATACCACATATATATACCTCATATGTCAACATATATACCATGCATATACCACATATATACTTCATATGCAACACATATACCAAACATATACCACTTATATACCTCATATGTCAACACATATACCTTGCATATACTATATGTTTATATATATTATTTTAAACATATGCCTCAAATATACCATAAGTACACAAACTTATATGTACCACAAATGTCACAAATGATTCATCAATCATATTTTCAAGGAAAAATCATCACAATTACATAGCAAGCAACATTCATTTGCACTAAAGAATACAATTGATAATTAGACTCACCTTTTTCCTTTGATTTCAATCCTTAACTTATTGTCTACCCCCTTCTTGCATATCTCCAATTTATCTTGGGCCTAATATTGAAATATAATTGATTAATTTATGACAAGAGAAACTTAATGTGGCTTAAACAAATTAATATACATTATTCATATCAATAATTAAATTTTTCCTATGAGGCAGTGTGACCTTATGGGACTGTTTTGACTATAAAATTTTCTATACTTGACCAATTACTCTGATTCTTGTTCTCAATTACAATTAACATAAATATATATAACATATTAAAATTTCAAACCAATTGGATCACTGTACATGTTCTGGTGGAATTTCTAAATGTGTTCTGATTTTTGCCCTGTTTTCTTCCCTTAGGCACTTTCACGGTACTCCTTTGGATTCATCATAACTTATAATCTATATGTCCTATTTCAATGAACATTTACAGAAACTTATATGGTGCATATGGAACATTTTTCATGTTTATAACTTTTTTCAATTATGTCTCTAAGGATTTCAAATGATAACGAACATTTTACTGGTCCAGACTAGAATTGGCTTTCGGACCAATATGACTTCCAAAGGCCATAACTTAGTCTATACATAACATATTACGCTAAAATTCATACCACCGTTTAGCTAAGACATATACCTATAATCGTCCTATGTTGATTATTTACAGAATCAATTTGTAAAAAGCTTAAAATAATTAAACAAAGTTCTGGACCTGTACAAGACACTCAGTAGGCAGTTCAAATCATGGAACAGTCATGGTTTCATTCACCATAACTCAAAAATTACAAGACCTATGAACCTGCACTTTGGTATACAGATCCATAACACATATATCTACAACTATTATGTTTTGAGGTACTTCAAATATTGGTTTTAACATACCAAAAACTAACAAACACAGTAGCCAACTTACTTAAGGTTCACATCTGGACCCATTTCAATATGAAGAGCATATCTCATTCTACACACCACATCTTGCAAAATTATTTACATATTTATAACTCTAAGACATAAAGGAACACCGTTTGTGTTTTAAGCTTTTCCGGAATCAATTTCTATGGATATCACAATCGGGGTGCAAATCAATGTCTATTAATGAACCTTAGCAACTGAAATCAACCTTATAGCAATAAGAATTGATTACTTACCAAGAACAAACTTTCAAGGGATCAATTTTCCTCAAAAACCAAGTGAAACAAGGAAGAATTTGTGGCTGGAACTTGAGAGAAAATAGGTTGAAGAAATGAAGCAAAGAAGAAGAAGAAGATAAGGATAGAAAAGGAAGATAATGGAGCCTAATAGGTTAAAAGTCACCTACCCCATTTGCTTTATTTTTTTTTTCTATCTATCCCCCGCCTTTTGTTTTCTTTTTCTTTTGCTGTATGCTTTCTTTTTTTTTTTAATTTTTATTATTAGTTTTATTTTTATTATCATCATACATACATATATACATATACATACATTCATGTATACATATATATATTTACCCAATTTTACTAACCAATAATAAATAAATATATAATTTAATCACTTATTTTAATTTAATTAAATTAATCATGTCAAATTTTTATTAATTCAATCTAGTCTCTTTATTCACTTAAATATTAATTTCATGTCATTTTCATATATATTATAAAACAGACATATGCATTTCTATACAATTGTAAAATATTTTAAAATAAACTAATTGTATGTCATGAATATATTTAAATAAAAATGCATATTATGCATGTTTATCAAGTGATATATATAAGCAAAATGTATATGTGCAAATGAGATGTAAAAATGCATATGGAAAAAGTTAAGGATGTTACAATTCTCCCCTCCTTTTAAAAATTTCGTCCTCGAAATTTAATACCTGGAAATAGGTGTGGATATTACTTTTTCATATTTTCTTCTGTTTCCCATGTTGCTTCTTCTCGTGAAAGATTTCTCCATAATACCTTAACTAAGGTATTTCTCGGTTTCTCAACTATTTAGTCTTGTATCCAATGATTTCCTCTGGTTCTTCAACATAACTCATGTCATTTGCAATCTCAATGGCTTGATCTTTGAGTACATGTCTAGGATCTAACCTGTATCTTCTAAGCATGCTCACATGAAACACATTATGAAGCTGAGTTATATCTGGTGGTAAAGCCAATTTGTATGCCAGTGGACCAACCTTCTCAAGAATTTCGTAAGGCCCTATGTATCTTGGATTCAATTTACCTTTCTTGCCAAATCGGATTACTCCTTTCCATGGAGATACTCGTAGAAATACCTTTTCACCCAACTCGTATTCCATCTCCCTTCTATGTTGATTAGCATAACTTTTTTGTCTGTCCTGTGCTGCCTTTAGCTTAATCTGGACAACCTTGATTTTATCCACTGTATCTTATACTATCTCTGGTCCTTCTAATGCACGTGTACCTTCTTCATCCCAGATGATAGGGCTTCTACACTTTCTTCCATATAATGCCTCATATGGAGCCATCTGAATACTGCTATGATATTGGTTATTGTATGCAAACTCCACCAATGCTATATACTCATCCTAAGCTCCCTTGAATTCCATAGCACATGGTCTAAGCATTTCTTCTAATGTCTGTATAGTTCTCTCTGATTGTCCATCAGTCTGTGGGTGGAATGCAGTACTGAAATTCAATTTTGTTCCCAATGCATTATGTAAACTCACTCAAAAACGTGAAGTAAACCGTGGATCTCTATCAGACACAATGGATACTGGAATGCCATGCAATCTGACTATCTCATTCACATATAATTTGGCCAAACTCTCAAGTGTACACCCCCATTTGATAGGTAGAAAATGTGCTGACTTGGTTAACTTATCAATAATTACCCATATTGTATCATTTTTCCGTGGAGTTCTAGGCAATCTATTAACAAAATCCATCGTTATCTTTTCCCATTTCCATTCTGGCACTAGTAAAGGATGTAATTTACCAACTGGTGTCTGGTGTTCTATCTTAATCTGCTGACATGTTAAGCATTTGGAAACATATTCTGCTATGTCTTTCTTCATTCTTGGCCACCAGTAATGAGGCCTTAAGTTGTGATACATCTTTGTCATCCCTAGGTGCATTGCATAGGGTGCATTGTGTGCCTCTTCCATTATTTCCTGACGTAAGTTCTCAGTGTTTGGAACACATATGCGTGACTTTAACATCATTGTATTGTCTTGCAATTGAAAATCTTTATTGTTTCCCTGCCTTACTAATTCAATTTTCTCACACAATTTAGGATATTTACTCTGTGTAACTTTGATCCTATCCTTCAATATAGGTCTGACTTAAAGAGCAGCAATCAATGATCCACCATCATGCATATTCAATTGAACATTGATGGACCATAATTGAATCAGATATGGAAAAGAGGATGCTTGCAAGTGAGCTACACTGCTACTGGCCTTCCTACTCAATGCATCTGCTACCACATTGGCTTTCCCTGGATGGTATTCAATTGTACAATCATAATCTTTCAATAGTTCTACCCATCGTCTTTGTCTCATGTTTAACTCTTTCTGTGTCATCAAGTAACCCAAGCTTTTATGGTCTGTGAAGATCTGGAATGTCTCACCATACAAATAATGCCTCCAAATCTTCAATACAAATACAACTGCAACCAATTCTAAATCATGCACTGGATATGAGATCTCATGTGGTCTCAGTTGTCTAGATGCATAAGCTATCACCTTACCATGTTGCATCAACACACATCCCAAGCCTTGGTGAGAAGCATCACTATATACTGTAAACCCACCTGTACTTGTAGGGATGGTTAACACTGGTGCTGAGGTTAGCCTGTGTTTTAGTTCATCGAAACTCCTTTGACATTCAGGAGTCCACTTGAAAGGCACATTCTTTCTCAATAATTTGGTCAAAGGGCTAGCAATCAATGAGAACCCATCAACAAATCTACGGTAGTATCCGGCTAAACCCAAAAAACTACACAATTCTGACATATTCTTGGGAGCTTCCCAACTCACTATGGCCATAACTTTATTTGGGTCAACCTCTATGCCTTTTCCCGGTACTATATGTCCAAGAAACACAGCATGATCAAGCCAGAATTCACACTTACTAAACTTTGCATACATTTGTTTCTCCTGTAGAGTCTACAACACTGTTCTTAATACGCAATTCTGACACATTCTTGGGTGCTTCCCAACTCACTATGTCCATAACTTTATTTGGGTCAACCTCTATGCCTTTTCCCGATACTATATGTCCAAGAAACACAACATGATCAAGCCAGAATTCACACTTACTAAACTTTGCATACATTTGTTTCTCCTGCAGAGTCTGCAACACTGTTCTTAAATGCATCTCATGTTCCTCTTTACTTTTAGAGTACACCAGAATGTCATCTATGAAGACAATAACAAAATTATCCAGATAAGGCTGAAATACCTTATTCATCAAAGCCATAAAAGCAGCCAGTGCATTAGTTAATCCAAATGGCATGACTAGAAATTCATAATGGCCATATCTAATACGAAATGCAGTTTTAGGAATATCTACCTCAGCTATCTTAACTGATAATAGCCCGATTTCAGATCAATCTTAGAAAATACTTGAACTCCATGTAACTAATCAAACAAGTCATCAATTCTAGGTAAAGGATACTTATTCTTCACTGTCACTTTATTAAGTTGTCTATAGTCTATACACAATCTCATCATTCCATCTTTCCTTTTTACAAACAACACTGGGGCTCCCCAAGGTGAAATGCTAGGTCGAATGTATCCCTTATCAAGTAACTCTTGCAATTGAGTTTTAAGTTCCTTTAACTCAATCGGTGCCATCCTGTAAGGAGATATAAAAATAGGTGCGGCCCCAGGCACCAAATCTATAGTAAATTCATTCTCTCTATCTGGTGGCAATCCAGGCAAATCCTCTGGAAATACATCTGGGAACTCACACACTAATGGAATATTCTCTAACATAATATCCTGAGTTCTTGTGTCTGTCACATAGGCTAAGAAAGCCCCACACCCTCCTTTCACCATCTTAAAAGCTTTAACTGGTGAAATCAAACATGCAGGTACCAACTTCCTTTCTCCTTTAAACACAATCCTTTGTTTATCATAGGACTTTAAAATTACCTCCTTAGAAAAACAATTCATTATGGCATGATGTTTAGTTAACCAGTCCATTCCCAATATTACATCAAATTCATGCAATGATAATATGATCAAATCAGCTTTCAATTCAACTTTATCAATGAATATCGAATAGTCACGACATATCTCATTCACAACTACTACTGCTCCCAGTGGAGTACTCACATTTATATCAAATCCCAATGACTCATGTTTTTGACGCAGTTTGGATCCTATAGAATCAACTGCACCCTATTTTCTTAGCTTATCATATCGTCTTTCCCTATACATTGCAGGACCATGCACTTCATGTTCTCGGTTTTCATAAGGCATTTCGGCATGTGATGATTGTGATGCACGTGCAGGAGCCCTAGCTCCTGGTACTGGTTGATCTCTATGCAAATGAGGCGATGCCTCATGAGGATGCATTTCAGCCGGCCTCTCTCTCTTTGGTGAATCATGTCTTACGATGGCCCTAAAATAAATGAAATTATGTCGCTACATAATATTCAACTCATATTATGCATATGTTATCATACTTATATGCATATGCATGTTCCCTTGGAACCTATCCCTGCTCTGATACCAAAAATGTAACACCTAACACCTTATACATCTAAATACCTCATATACTAGTTTTATATTGTTATCCCGCATGGAACAAGATTAAATAAAATTCAAGTTTACAGCGATAGTAATTTTGTTTTTAACTCATGGATGCTTTAATTATAGCCTATAACATCACATATATTAATAACTTAAACATTACGTTAAAAAGTTAGTAAATTTGCAAGTATTCAATCCCCAAATATAAAAGATATGTTCTTATGCTTATGTGGAATGCAAGGAGAGAGAGTGATGAGGCTCGGCCGGTGACCTTTGATCCATGACTTTTATATATACCTCAAAATGAACTACTAATTTTCTCTACCTGAAAAATGATGCAATTTGGTGAGTTGCGACTCAGTGAGAATAACCATCAAATGAGTTCTAAAGCACCAAGTATTTCATAATAGCAAATAACAAGTATAATTAATACATACTTTATACTCCATTTCATCAGTCAATAACATATAAATATAGATAAAATCAAGTATTCAATAATTTCTCTTTACTTATGCTTATGCTTATTCATTTTATTTTATTGTGACCAGGTTAAACAGACATTACCCCGGGTTTCCATATGAATATTTGTCATGTGAACATTTGCATTTGCATTTGCATTTGCTAGCTAGTTTGATCATTTGTTTCATTTGCACATTTGTTGGGCCATAGGCCTTTTCTTTTGCTTTGCAATGTCGATTAACTAGTCACAACGCCTTTTAAGTCATTATGCATATGCACTTGTACTTACATATTCATCAACCATTATATCTTATCACATATACCATACATATACCACATATATATACCTCATATGTCAACATATATACCATACATATACCACATATATACTTCATATGCAACACATATACCATACATATACCACATATATACCTCATATGTCAACACATATACCTTGCATATACTATACATATATCATGTATATATATATTATGTCAAACATATACCTCAAATATACCACAAGTACACAAACTTATATGTACCACAAATGTCACAAATTATTCATCAATCATATTTTCAAGGAGAAATCATCACAATCACATAGCAAGCAACATTCATATGCACTAAAGAATTCAATTGATAATTAGACTCACCTTTTTCCTTTGATTCCAATCCTTAACTTATTGTCTACCCCCTTCTTGTATATCTCCAATTTGTCTTGGGCTTAATATTGAAATATAATTGGTTAATTTATGACTAGAGAAACTTAATGTGGCTTAAACAAATTAATATACATTATTCATATCAATAATTAAAATTTTTCCTATGAGGCAGTGTGACCTTATGGGACTGTTTTGACTATAACGTTTTCTATACTTGACCAATTAATCTTATTCTTGTTCCTAATTAAAATTAACATATTTATATATAACATATTAAAATTTCAGACCAATTGGATCACTGTACAAATTTCGGTGGAATATCTAAACGTGTTCTGATTTCTGCCCTGTTTTTGCCCTTAGGCAGTTTCAGGGTACTCATTTGGGTTTATCATAACTTATAATCTATACGTCCTATTTTAATGAAAATTTATAAAAACTTATATGGGTCCATATGGAACATTTGGTATGTTTACAACTTTTATCAATTATATCTCTAAGGTTTTCAAATTATAACAAATATGTTACTGGTCCAAACTAGAATTGGCTTTCGGACCAGTATGACTTCCAAAGGCCATAACTTAGTCTATACATAACATATTAAGCTGAAATTAGTACCAAACTTTAGCTAAGACATATACCTATAACTTTCCCATTTGAGAATATAAAAATCAATCTGTAAGAAGCTCAAAATAATTAAACAAGGTTCTTAACCTGTACAGGGCACTCAGTAGGTAGTTCAAATCATGGAACAGTCATAGTTTCATTCCCCATAACTCCAAAATTACAAGACCTATGAACCTAAAAGTTGGCATACAGATCCATAACACATATAGCTACAACTTTTATTTTTTGAGGTACTTCAAATATTGGTTTTAACATACCCAAAACTAATAAACACAGTAGCTAACTTACTTAAGGTTCACATTCGTACCTGTTTTAGTATGAAGAGGATATCTCATTATATACACCACATCTTGCAAAAATATTTACATATCCATAACTACAAGACATAGAGGAATAACTGTTATGTTTTAAGCTTTTCCATAATCAATTTCTATGGATATAAATCGGGGTGAAAATCAGTGCCTATTAATGAACTTTAGCAACTCAAATCAACCTTATAGCAATAAGAATTGATTACTTACCAAGAACAAAATTGCAAGGGATCAATTTTCCTCAAAAACCAAGTGAAACAAGGAAGAATTGGTGGCTGGAACTTGAGAGAAAATAGGTTGAAGAAATGAAGCAAAGAAGAAGAAGAAGATAAGGATAGAAAAGGAAGATAATGGAGCCTCATAGGTTAAAAGCCACCTACCCCATTTGCTTTCTTTTTTTTTTCTATCCGTTCTCCACCTTTTTTTTTCTTTTTCTTTTGCTGTATGTCTTCATTTGCCTCTTCTATACCAACAACTCTTGAACCGTACTCTTTGAGAGGAAGACTTCTCAGGATTTTGTTATTTACATCTTCCAAGCTCAGGTGTTTTCCAAGTTTTCTCATGCCATTTATGATAGCTAGAAGATGGTTGGTCATGTCAGAGATTGACTCATTGGATTTCATCTTGAAAAGCTCATACTCTAAAGTATGAAATTGAATCTTCTTGGATTGAACTTGCTTAGTTCCTTCATGATAGTTTTCCAATGTTTTCCACAAGCTGTAAGCTGTTGGGCAGTATTGTATTCTACCACATTCTTCAATGGATAATGAGCTTGAGAGAATTGTCATTGCCTTCTTATTTTTGAAGTTTGCTCTTCTTTGAGGCTCTGTCCAATCATCTCCTTATAAGATTTCTTCTTCACCATCAACTCCTCTTCTAGTTGGTGGTGTCCATTCTTTTTGAACACTATCCCAGACTTCAATTCCTTCACCATCCAGAAATGTCTCCATCCGAAACTTCCAATGAGCATAATTTGCTCCATCAAAGTAAGGCTTGAGACTTTGGAATCCTTCATTAGCCATATCTTGATCTTTACTAGCACTGTTTAGGCTTCGATTCTAGACTTAGCTCTGATACCAATTTTTGTCCAGATATGGAACAAAGAAGGGGGTTGAATTGGATATTAAAAATTTAACTTTTAAGTGCAGAAAGAAAAGTTAAGTTTAGTAGGGATAGAAAGATATGACAAAAGGATTTTTATCGAGGTTCGGGTGTTAACAAACCCTACACCTCTCTCCAATCTCAATTGGGAGTTTCACTAACACACTAAGTGTTACAATGGAGTTTTACAAGCTCACTCCCAACCCATAAATCCCTTGTGTTTTAATGGCTCACACAATAAACCAATTCCTTGTGTTTTGAAGGCTCACACAAATAACCTTTACCTTGTGTTTTAAAGGCTCACACAAATAACCCTTACCTTGTGTTTTAAAGGCTCACAGAAATAACCCTTACAAGTGTTCTACTCTTAACCCCAAAATACCCAAACTCACTTGAGTAGATGATTATAGAGAGACACACTTACAAATCTATAATGCTCAGAGAATGATGAGCAAAAAGATTTTCACAGAGAATAAATGTTTGTTTTGAAAATATCAGATGCACAAATGGCTTACAGCAAGATTGTGATTCAAAATATTAGCTATTCTCTTATTCTCTTGTTCTGGATGCATAAATGACTTGCATTTATACTTCCATGGCGAATTATAGCCGTTAGATTGCATTTAATATGGAACCAACTCTTATTTTCGTGCCTGACATGTTTCTCTTTCATCTTTCACAATTTTGAATATGTGTGTCACGGTCATGACTATTCTTCCAAGCCGTGACTTGAGTGGTGACCTTGGCCGTGAAGCATTCTAGAAGGATTTGAAGTGTTGGATCACGGGTGTGACATTATATTTTCATGGGCGTGACATCCTTCCAAGTCTTGGTCCATGTGGTGACTTTGGCCATGAAGCTCTCTGGAAGAATTTGTCATGTCTTCTCACGGGCGTGACTTTCTTTCACGGTCGTGACTGATATGATCATTTACGCTTGCTATCATTCTTCATGGTCGCGAACTTTAAATGTTTGATAGTTGACGCTAAGCTTCATCACGGACATGAACATGCTATTTCTTCAATTTTATCTTTTTAAGATTAGTCTTTCATTCTCCATTCTTGCTATCATGTTCCACACCCTGTTCAATAGACTTAGAAAACAAGTATGTTAAATACATTATTGCTATTTTATTTGTTAGCATCAAAATGACAGAAATACCCCTCAAGGTTCAACAAAAAATGAGACTGACATGGAAGGTAATGTAGTTACAAATAAAGCTAAAAGCTATAGGATATCATCAAAGACAAGATGTTGACTATGAAAAAACCTTCTCTCCAGTTGGGATGCTTAAATCCATCAGGATACTCCTAGCCATTGAGACTTATTATGATTATGAAATTTGGCAAATGGATAAAAAAAATAGCTTTCCTTAAAAGAAATCTGACTGAGGATGTGTACATAATACAACTTAAGGGTTTTACATCCAGTAATGATAAAAGGGTAATAAATTGCAAAGATCTATTTATGGATTGAAACAAGCATCCAGGAGTTGGAATATCTGATTTAATGAGACAATCAAAGAGTTTGGTTTCTCACAAAATATCGATGAACTTTGTGTTTACAAGAAGGTTAATATAATATACTAAAGAGGTTTAGCATGGAACAGTTTAAGAGATGATTAATTCCTATGACTCATGGGATTACTCTTTTTAAATCCATATGTCCAAAGACACAAGATGAACGGACACACATGAGTAGAATTCCATATGCTACGTATATTGGATCTATAATGTATATTATGTTATGTACTAGACCCAATGTATTATATGCTCTGAGTGTCATGAGCATATATCAATCAAATCTTGGCGAGGGGAATTAAGTGGCTATCAGGAACATCTTTAAGTACTTGAGAAGGACTAAGGATGTATTTTTGGTTTATAAAGATGGTGAGCTTAAAGTGAGCGGCTATACAGATGCCAACTTTAAATCTGAAAAGGATGACTCCAAATCCTAGTCAAGTTATGTATTCATATTAAATGGTGGTGAGTCAGTTAGAAGAGTTACAAAAGGAGACGACTGCATATTCCATAACTGAAGCAGAGTACATTGCAGCTTCTAAGGTAGTAAAGGAAATGGTTTGGATAAGAAAATTCATCACAAAGTTAGAAGTGGTTCCTAGCATTGTTGATCCAATACCATTGCATTATGAAAATAATGGAGCCATTGCACAAGCAAAGGAGCCACGGTCTTATCAAAGATCTAAGAATGTACTTTGACGTTACCATTTGATTTGGGAAATCATAGGTGGACATGATGTAAAGATAGAAAGAATTCCCACTAATTAGAATATAGTTGATCATTTCACTAAGTTGATTCCCAAAAAAGAAATAAGATAGTCATGTACTCACCTATGGCATAATGTGTAAATGCAATTGGCTTTAGTGCAAGTGGGAGATTGTTAGAGAGGTGCCCTAAAGGCAATCACCTTAGGCACTTGATGTACTTATTTATTATTAATAAAAAGGCATTTTCATAATATGGTATTCATTACACATAAATGGATATAGATCTTAGACTGTTTGGTGAAGTTCTTGGTATGTAACTATTTATACCTAAATTGTCCCTAGTCATAGGATTAACAAAATGAGACATTGTTAATTCGGATAGACTAACACATGTTATACTCCTTGACTAGGTCAAGCAGCTGATCTCATAAGTTGAAGATATGAGATGTCTAAAGTTCACATGTGGATATTTGCTAGAGTAGTCAAGTACATTGGATGACCTACTATGAGACAATCACATGGACATCAATTCAATGTTAGTGATAGTCTCATCATAGCAATTGTGCAAGTATGTTTAGACTTGAGATGCTCAAGGTTATATCAGATAATGAATCCTATATTTTGAATGCATTCCTTATTGTCTCTAAGAGGTTGCTGATAGGGTGGTGATTAGGTATAACATGAGGTATTTGAAGATATTTGAGTAGTCAATAGTAGATTCACCATTCCTGATTATGGCATCTTATAGAGATCATTACTCATAAATCCTTGGCTGAGGTGGACATGTCTTGAAGAATGTCTTCAAAGACATCTAATAGAGTAATGAGTCTCATAGATAAGAACTAATATCATTTTGATTAAATGTGATGTAGTCAGTCCAGTGCGAGTTGACATACAGTCCATGTTCTAAACTAAATGAGGTATAGCTTGGTGAAAGAATGAATTGCATAGTAATTGTCTATGGAAGGGTTTAAGTCAAATAATTGACTTTTGAGTCAATTGGGTGTCATGATATATTGCTAGACTCTGCACATGATCTACTCGAAATCATGTGATGATTTGAGCTAGGAACATAGTTAGGAACCTAATGGGTCACACGCATAAAAGGAATGAAGAAAATGTGAAATGGGCTTTGGATTAGATACAAGACATGAGAGAGAAATAATATGGCTAGGCATCATGTTTCATAGCCGTGATGAAGATTGTTTACCTGTTTTGACTAAAAATATTATTTCTGTTTCAAGTCTAAATAAAGATGGTTTCATTTAGATTTTAGTAACAATTGTTGTTCTATTATGTTGAATGGAATTCTTTATGCTAAAGGTATATTATGCAATGGAATATACATATTAGATATGTCAAATCCAATTTTAAACATCAATGATAATAAAAAACAAAAACAAGATATGTTGAAATCATCTTACTTATGACATTATCGCCTTGGTCATATAAGTGAGAAATGCAAGGCTAAGTTACACAGGAGTGTTAGTTTGAGGTCATTTAGTTATGAATCATATGACACATGTGAATCTTGCTTGTTAGATAAGATGACCAAATTACCCTTTAAGGAAAATGGTCAATGTAAGACCACATCTTATGCAATTAAGTATAACCTATTCCATTATCAAGTAATCACACATAGCATAGTGGAAAGGCAAAATACCCTGTTAACATTGGTAGTAAAGTTTTTTTCATATCTTGTAATATCATTCAATAACTTTGCAAGTCTCATATCTTGTAATATCATTCAATGACTTTGCAAGTCATCACTGAGATTTTCACCACAATATAATATATCACATATATTAAAACATAAACTTTGCACATAAGTATTTACGAGTTGCTTTCATTTATACATTTTTAAAACCCATTCCAAAATGACTATACATATTCAAATGCATAAATACAAAATACAGATGACATATTTTCATGCTCGTGTGGAATGCAAGGAGAGAGAGTGATGAGGTTCGGCATAACATAACTAGGAATCTAATGGGTCATATGCATTGAAGATATGGAGAATGAGTAAAATGGTATTGGATGGGATCAAAAATATGAGAGAATTATTTTGAGATGGATCGCGATGAGATCGCATAGGAAAATTTGGTCAGGAGGATCACGGGCCCGCGAGGGCTTGACAGGTTGCTGGCCTGCCTAGCATGCCAGCTGGGCTACCCAGCAGCAGCCCACAGCAGGTCTAGCTCGTGCACTACTGATCCCATTGGCCAACGAGTAAATTTGGCCTTAATTAGGCCAATTATGACCATTAAGCAAATTTACTATTCATTCAAGTTTATTTTTCTCCATTTTTGACTTTTGATCTTTTCTTTGAATTTGATTCAAATAGAAAAGACATCAAATGGCAGAAAATAGACATGAAAATATTTTTTTTGTGAAAAAATATTTTTAAGACAATAAATTTCTCTTAAGAACACTTTCAAAGCTAGCACTTTGAATTTGTTCAAACCATTTCTTTTGATAGTTTCTTCTTTATTCTTTGCGTGGATTATCATTAGAGACATCCCAGTGTAGATTGTAAATGTGGTTTGTTACAACCCAATAAGGTGAAGATTTGAATAACAAATAAGAAATTACAAGGTATAATTTCTAACCTCTATGGTTATATAAATTAGTTTTAATGGCACAAGTATGATCTTTTATTTAAGGTTTTAAAAATTTTATTTTTCGGTTGTGTTTATAAATGTGATTCATTCTTCAAAACCTAACAATTTATCTACTGCTTGAGGACTTCTCAACGCTTGTGTCTGTCACTATCAGTAATGAAAAGAGAAGAAATAGAAGCGTAGAGGAGAATGCCAGAAGATCCACTGTAAGTATGGCACATAATACCAGTAAGATAGGTCAATTCTTTTTAGAGCAGTCCCAGGGTAGGGGATAAAGCAGAGGATAGAGTCACGCACAATCTAATTCTTTCAGAAGGGGACTGTCGTCTAAGACTTCACCAGCCACTTCCAGCACTCATACAGCTAGGGATTTTTCTCCCTTTTATGGGATATGCTAGAGGAATCACAGGGGAGAGTGTCAGGTGAACATAAGGACTTGCTCCAGGTGCAGAGCCCTAGATCACATGAAGAAGGATTGCCCTTTATTGGCAAATGCTACACCCACACATATAGCAGTGTCAATACCGTTTAGAATAGGAACCAGCCTAGCTAGGTTGTTTTAGAGACAATGAACAGGTCGAGACCTAGTAGAGCTCTGGCTAGGGCATATGCGATGAAGGCCCATGAGGACCAAAGGGCCAAAAATGTCATAGTGGGTATGTTTTCTTTACATGGCTCAAATTTATATGATTTGATAGACCTAGGCTCTACATATTCTTATGTATGCACAAGCATGCCTAGTCAGCACAGTATGACAATAAAGAGCTAAAGTTCAAGATTGAGGTCAGAAACCCTTTAGGCCACAATGTAGTTGTGAATCAGGCATACAGAAGTTGCCCTTTGGTTATGTATGGGAAAAAGTTTCCCGTAAATCTTATAGAGTTATTATTTAATGAGTACGATGCCATATTAGGTATGGATTGACTTTCACAGGATGAAGCAGTTGTGGATTGTTGCTCTAAGATAATTGTTCTTAGGACTCTAAAACAAGAAGTGGTAATAGAAGGTGAAAGGTTTCCATAGCCTCCATAGATGATCTTTATGATTAAGGCACAAAAGATGATTGGAAAAGGATGTGAGGCTTATTTGGCTTATGTGGTTGATACCATAAGAAGGGTTCTAGATCTCCAGGATAACCCTACAGTGTGGGAGTTTCCAAATGTCTTTCTAGACAATCTACTAGGATTACCACCAAACAGAGATGTCGAGTTCTCTATAAAGCTCACACCAGGCACAACACCGATATCCATAGCACCTTATAGAATGGCACCTTTAGATATGCAAGAGTTGAAAGCTCAGTTGTAATAGTTGTTAGACAAGGGTTTTATCAGGCCAAGTGTATCCCTTTGGGATGCACCAATTTTGTTTAAAAAGAATAAAGATGGGTCTATGAGGTTGTGCACAAACTACAAGCAACTGAACAAGGTGACTATTAAGAACTGATATCAGTTACCATAGATTGATGATCTCTTTAATCAATTAAAGGGTGCAAGAGTGTTCTCTAAGATCGATTTGAGATCGAGTTTTCACCAGTTGAAGATAAACGAGGAGGATATAACAAGACAGCTTTTAGAACCAAATATGGTCACTGAAAGTTTTTGATTATGCCATTTGATTTAACCAATGATCTAGCAACTTTTATGGACTTGATGAATCGGATCTTTAGGCCATACTTAGACTAGTTTTTAGTTGTTTTCATTGACAACATCTTGGTGTATTCTCATAATCATGCAAAGCATAATCAACATTTGAGAATAGTGTTGTACATCCTCAAGGATCATAAGTTGTATGCCAAACTCTCCAAATGTAAGTTTTGGCTTGATGAGCTTTCCTTAGACACATCGTGTCAGCAAATGACATCAGAGTTTATTCTAGCAAGGTTGAAGCAATCCTGGATTGGAAGCCTCAACGAAATGTGACCAAAATTAGGAGTTTTCTTGGTTTGGCAGGCTACTACAGGAGATTTGTTAAAATTTTTTGTTGATTGCTTCCCCTGTGACCATGCTTTTGAGAAAAGATGTGAAGTTCAAATGGAATGACAAGTGTTAAGCTCGTTTCGTCAAGCTCAAGTGTATGTTAATAAAAGCTCCAGTTCTTATAAAGCCAGTTTCTGATAAAGAGAATGTCATCGATAGTGATGCTTCTCACAACGGTTTGGGGATTGTCTTGATGTAAAAAGGAAAAGTGGTTGCTTATGCATCTACGCAATTGAAACCACATGAGAAGAATTACTCCACACATGATGTTGCCCAGATATTAAGCCAAGAAATGGGATTGAATTAGAGTTTTCAAAAATTAAACTTTCAGGTGCGGAAATAAACAATTAATTTTGGGAGGGATAGAAAAAATTTGACACACAGATTTATAGAGGTTCGGGTGTTAACAAACCCTACTCCTCTCCCCAATCACAATTGGGAGTTTCACTAACACACTAAGTGTTACAATAGAGGTTTCCAAGCTCACTCCCAACTATGGTGTTTCTCACAATGTCTCACACCTAACCCAGAAAACCCTTGTGTTTTAATGGCTCACACAATAACCAATTCCTTATGTTTTACAGGCTCACACAAACAACCTTCACTTTGTGTTTTACAGGCTCACACAAACAACCTTCACTTTGTATTTTACAGGCTCACATAAACAACCTTCACTTTCTGTTTTACAGGCTCACACAAACAACCTTTTAATTTGTGTTTTGGAGGTTCACACAACTAACCCTTACAAGTGTTCTACTCTTAACCCATAAATACCCAAAGCTCACTTGAGTAAAGATTACAGAGAGAACCACTTACAAATCTTAATTGCTCAAATATAAGGAGCAAAAAGATTTTTACAGAGAATAGATTTTGTTCTCAAAGTATGAAAGTACAAATAGCTTGTAATAAGAATTAAATTCGAAGTATGTGCTATTGTATTGTTATTCTCTTCATTCTCTTGTTCTCATGAATGTTTTGACATATAGAGTCACGGGCGTGACATACTCATTCACGGGCATGACAAGCTTTCCAGCCGTGATCCTTTATTCACGGGCATGACAAGAATGGTGACTTTGGTCGTGAAGCTCTCTGGATGAAAATGCATGAATCTTCACGGGGGTGACACCTTTATTCACGGGGGTAACTAAAATGCTCACTTCACGGTTTGTTCTTCCTTCATGGCCGTGAACTTCAAATGTTGGTTTTGGTAATGGTTAACTTCTTTCACAGGAGTGACTCATAGAGTCACTGCAGTGAACATGCTACTTCTTGAATTTTGACTTTCAAGGATTATTCTTTCAATCTCCATTCTTGCTATTTTAATTCATGTCCTGTATAAGAGACTTTGAAAACAAATATGTTAAATACTATATTGCTATTTTATTTGTTATCATCAAAATGACGGAAATACCCCTCAAGGTTTAACAATCTCCCCCTTTTTGATGGTGACAAATAATCTAGCAATATGTGATTTTGAGAAGTATCCCCCTCAAAATATACTTAGGATAAAAAGTTTATAATGTGCAAGAATAGTAAATAATGTTGTAGCATTGAAATAAACTTAACTAGATTTTAAGTATATGCAAGTTATATGAGAAGTATATCCAATATATATACCATAATTCCTTTTTAAAGCATAAAGTATATGTAAGGTATACTTAAGGTATATCATGGCATATTTATTTTTGCAACTTGCATGAAGATATATGCAAAGTATACTTAAAGTATATCTTATGTATAGAAAGCTCAATTTTTTCAATCATATACTTTGCATATGAAATTTGTAATCAAGATTTCAATTCCCTTTTAATCTATTTCAAAGTTTCGTCTTATATTGCTAGTTTGATACATTTCCCCTATCATATATTGCTAGTTTTCTCCCCCTTTTGTCATCAATCAAAAAAGGATATATATATCAATGAGGAAAATAAAAGCAAATATATTAATTAAAGAAAAAGATTCAAACAAAGTTAAATTTTCAGAAAGAAAATTTAAAAATTTCCTACACACCAACAAGCATAAACAAAATACATAAGCAAAAGACAAAAAAAATTAGGCTACACTCTAGCCTAACTCCTAGCCAGACATCCTACCACGAAGCCTAGCCACTTCAGCCTCAAGGCTGTCCATCCGAGACTCCATGAAGTCTTTGAGGTGCTCCAGCCTCTCATCCATCGAAGTCTACAGCTGCTCAAAATGTGGTGCCAATAGGTTAACCACCTGCTGTGCTAAGGTCCATGTAAATATTTTAAAATTCTTTTTACTGCATTTAAATGAGATTCTTTTGGACATGATTGAAATCGTGCACACAAGCAAAGACTATACATAATATCGGGTCTACAAGCAGTAAGATATAAAAGTGATCCGATCATATCTCTATACAGCTTTTCATTAATGCTCTTACCCTTTTCCTCTTTGTCCATGTTAGCATGACCAAGTCTTCTATGCCACAGGCAAGATTCATCACTAGTAGTCACAAGACACTTAGTGGAATGGTTAGATAGTTCATGTAAGTTTATTATGTATGTATTGATATCTCTATTTCCTTTGAATATTTCTTGACTATCGATAGAGATCACAAGACATTCATTTGAAGTAAAGATTACTTTGTTTCCTCTATCACATAATTGACTTACACTTAACAAGTTATGTTTCAATCCATCGACAAGTAAGAAATCCTTAATAAAAGTAGTACCATTAATACCAATAGAACCAATTCCAATTACCTTACCCTTTGCATTGTTTCCAAAGGTAATTGTACCTCCATCAATACTTTTGATTTCATTGAAAAGTTTTTTGTCTACTGTCATATGCCTTGAGCATCCACTGTCTACTAGCCAAGCATTTTTGTTTATTGTGGACTTGAGGCATACCTATAAAATCACAATTCAAGTACGATTTTTAGGTACCCAAATGAGTTTGGGTCCTTGGGGGTTAGCACATGAAGGTTCCCAATGAGCCTTCCTTATCCAACAATGTTTATTTATGTGACCAATTTTCATAAAATAATTACATTGTTTCGGTCTAAACTTGCTTTTTGGTCTTACAATGTATTTGAATGCCATAATTCTATTAGACTGATTTTGAGTACAATGGCATGCACAATCATGATTAATTTGCATTTTTCTATATGCATGCTTCTTATACATAAAGGCATGATTATTCTTTTTCTGTATAGAGGGATTAATATGCTTCTTTCTTGGTGTTTTCTTAACAGGTATGGAGATGTTAGGTTCTTTAGACTTAACAAATACAGTTTTGTTAGAAGATGATGATGTGTCCTTAAATCCTGGACCATGTCTAATTAAGGGTGATCTTTGAGACACAATGAGAGTATCTAAGTTTTCTTTACCTTTGTGAAATTTAGAAATGGAATTTATAAGTTCCTCAACTTCATTTTTCAAAGTATTATTTTCTTTTAACAATGAAGCTGTTGAGGGTCTTGATGAGTATTCATCTAATGACTTTTGGAGAGATTCATTAGATGATTTAAGCTTTATGTTTTCCTTTTCTAAACCATCTATCTTATTTTTTAAATTAGAGATGTTATTTCTATAAGTACTAAATTTACTTTTATATTTCTCTAATTCTATATTTAATTCTTCTATTAGGCTTTGCTAATCATCATCATAATCACTATCACTATTACTACCATTATCACTACTATCATTATTGAAAGAGTATGAGTGCAGTGAGCTTACTTTTTCTGAGACGTGATCCTCAATAGCCATGAAGCATAGGTTGACCTCTTCACTTTCATTATCATCTTTTTCACTTGAAGAGCTTTCGTCATTCCATGTGGCTTTGTGACCTTTCTCCCCATTGTCTCTTTGGTATTTGCTCTTATGCTTCTTGAGCCTTGGACATTCTGGTTTAATATGTCCTTTCTTTCGACACTCATAGCACTTTACCTCTTCCTTACTTTTATGTGTGTCATTAGAAGTTTGTTTGAGGTTTCTTTGCCTGAACTTTCTGGAGTTGCTCATTTTCTTCTCAATGATTCTTTTTAATCTCCTTGAAAGCATAGCGATGTCCTCATTTTCATCATCACTCATTTCTTCATCATCTTCACTTTCTTCTTGAGATTTTGAAGTAGAGGCTTTGAGTGCTAAGGGCTTTCTTTTCTCCGGTTCAGCTTCAAGCTCTCTATCACTCTTCACTGCCATCTCATGTGTGAGAAGTTAGCCAATCAGCACATCAATATTCATGATGCTCATATCTTCATTTGCTTCTTCTATGCCAGCAACTCTTGAACCATAGTCTTTAAGAGGAAGACTTCTCAGGATTTTATTGTTTACATCTTCCAAACTCAAGTTTCCTCATTCCATTTATAATGGCTAAAAGACGATTGGTCATGTCAGTGATTGGCTCATTGGATTTCATCTTGAAGAGCTCATATTCTGAGGTTAGAAGTTGAATCTTCTTGGATTTGACTTTCTTAGTTCCCTTATGATAGTTCTCCAATGTCTTCCACATGCTGTATGCTGTTGAGCAGTGTTGTATTCTCCCACATTCTTCAATAGATAATGAGCTTGATAGGATTGTCATTGCCTTCTTGTTTTTGAAATTTGTTCTTCTTTGAGGCTCTGTCCAATCATCTCTTGATAGGATTTCTTCTTCACCATCAGCTCCTCTTCTGGTTGGTGGTGTCCATTCTTTTCGTACACTATCCCAGACTTCAGTTCCTTCACTATCCAAGTATGTCTCCATCCTAAACTTCCAATGGGCATAATTTGCTCCATCAAAGTAAGGTTTGAGACTTTTGAATCCTTCACTGGCCATATCTTAATCTTTACTAGCGCTTTTTAGGCTTCGATGCTAGACAAAGCTATGATACCAATTGTTGCCCAGATATTAAGCCAATAAGGGGGGTTGAATTGGAGTTTTAAAAAATTAAACTTTAAGGTGCGGAAATAAATAATTAATTTTAGAAGGGATAGAGAAATTTTGACACACAGATTTATAGAGGTTCGGGTGTTAACAATCCCTACTCCTCTCCCCAATCGCAATTGGGAGTTTCACTAACACACTAAGTGTTACAATGGAGTTTTACAAGCTCACTCCCAACTATGGTGTTTCTCACAATATCTCACACCTAACCCAGAAAACCCTTGTGTTTTAATGGCTCACATAATAACCAATTCCTTGTGTTTTATAGGCTCACACAAACAACCTTCACTTTGTGTTTTACAGGCTCACACAAACAACCTTCACTTTGTGTTTCACAGGCTCACACAAACAAGCTTTTTATTTGTGTTTTGGAGGTTCACACAACTAACCCTTACAAGTGTTCTACTCTTAACCCAGAAATACCCAAAGCTCACTTGAGTAAAGATTACAGAGAGAACCACTTGCAAATCTTAATTGCTCAAATATGAGGAGCAAAAAGATTTTTACAGAGAATAGATTTTATTCTCAAAGTATAAAAGTACAAATAGCTTGTAATAAGAATTAAATTCGAAGTATGTGCTATTCTATTGTTATTCTCTTCATTCACTTGTTCTTAATGCACAAATGACTCTCATTTATACTCTCATGACTGAATATAGCCGTTGGGGTGCATTAAATACGAAACTAGCCGTTGTACCAACAAATAAAATAGCATCTGACATTTTTCTCTTTCATTGTTCACGAGCGTGACTATGCTTATCACGGGGGTGACATTTCTTCCCAAGTCGTGACTGAAGTGGTGACCTTGGTCGTGAAGCTCTCTGGAATGTTTTGACATATAGAGTCACGGGCGTGACATACTCATTCACGGGCGTGACAAGATTCCCAGCCGTTATCCAAGTGGTGACTTTGGTCGTGAAGCTCTCTGGATGAAAATGCATGAATCTTTATGGGGGTGACACCTTTATTCACGGGGGTGACTGAAATGCTCACTTCACGATTTGTTCTTCCTTCATGGCCGTGAACTTCAAATGTTGGTTTTGGTAACGGTTAGCTTCTTTCACGGGAGTGACTCATAGAGTCACGACAGTGAACATGCTACTTCTTGAATTTTGACTTTCAATGATTATTCTTTCAATCTCCATTCTTGCTATTTTAATCCATGTCTTGTATAATAGACTTAGAAAACAAATATGTTAAATACAATATTGATATTTTATTTGTTATCATCAAAATTACGGAAATACCCCTCAAGGTTTAACACATGATATTGAGTTTTGTGTTTGCTCTAAGGATATAGGATCACTACCTTTATAGGGAAAAGTGTTTCATCCACACTAACCATAAAAGTTTAAAGTATCTTATGACATAGAAGGAACTCATCTTAAGGCAAAGACGATGGTTAGAATTGATCAAGGACCACGATTGCATTATCGACTACCATCCAAGTAAGGTCGATGTTGTGGTTGATGCTTTGAGTAGAAAGACCATAGTAAAATTGCACATACGACTAACGATCAACCAAGAAATTAGAGATGGCCCAATTACACAATTGAATCAAATGGCAGTTTGTTCTGCCAAGGTCATTTATGTGTGCTTAATGTTAAAGAGCTAAGACAAAGGATCTTAAAAGAAACACATAAAATCAGATTTGTGATGCATGCAAGAAGTAACAAGATGTACCATGATCTAAAAAAAAGGTATTGGTGGATAGGTATGAAAAGGATATCACATAGTTCACAATAAGATACTTGACATGTCAATAAGTCAAGACAGAATATTAGGTACCTTCAAGTTTGATGCAATCAATTGCAATACTGGAATGGAGATGGGTGATACAGATTATGGAGGACATGATGAGAAGTTGTGTGATCGAGTTTGAAGGTAGTTGGGAGAAATATCTACCATTAATGGAGTTTATCTATAACAACAATTATCAGTCTAGCATCCAGATGGCTCTTTATAAGGACTATATAAAATGTCGAACACCATTATGTTGAACAAAGCTTAGTGAGAGAAATTTAGTAGGGCCAGATTTGGTTTAAGAAACAGAAAAAAAAAGTGAAGATTATACAAGAAAGGTTAAAGGAAGCTTCAGATAGATAGAAATTGTATGCAGATCACAAGACAAGACATATAGAATATGAAGTGGGAGACAAAGTGTTTCTTAAAGTTTCTCTATGGAAGAAGATCCTAAGGTTTGAAAAGAAGGGCAAGTTGAGCACTAGATTCGTTGGACCATATGAGATCTTAAAACGGATTAGGCTAGTCACCTGTAGACTTGCTTTACGAATAGAGTTGAGTAAGATTCACAATGTCTTTCATGTCTCAATGTTAAGGAAGTATAGGTTACATCCTTCACATGTCTTCACAACCAAAAGTGTTGCCCAGATATTGAACCAAGAAAGGGGGTTGAATTGGATAATAAAAATTTAACTTTTAAGTGCGGAAAGAAAAGTTAAGTTTAGTAGGGATAGAAAAATATGACACAAGAATTTTTATAGAGGTTCGGGTGTTAACAAACCCTACTCCTCTACCCAATCTCAATTGGCAGTTTCACTAACACTCTAAGTGTTACAATAGAGTTTTACAAGCTCACTCCCAACTATGGTGTTTCTAATAATGGATCACACCTAACCCAGAAATCCCTTGTGTTTTGATAGCTCACACAATAACCAATTCCTTGTGTTTTAAAGGCTCACACAAATAACCTTTACCTTGTGTTTTAGAGGCTCACACAAATAACCCTTATAAGTATTGATCAATGAATGATGAGCAAAAAGATTTTCACATAGAATAAATGTTTGTTTTGAAAATATCAAATGCACAAATTGCTTACAACAAGATTTTGATTCAAAATATTAGTTATTCTATTGTTCTCTTGTTCTCCTCTTGTTCTGGATGTATAAATGACTTGTATTTATACTTCTATAGAAAATTATAGTCGTTAGAATGTATTTAATATGGAACTAGTCGTTGCACCAACCCTTATTATCGCACCTAACGTGTTTCTCTTTCAACTTTCACGGTCGTAACTATTCTTCCAAGCCATGACTTAAGTGGTGACCTTGGTCGTGAAGCATTATGGAAGGTTTTGAAGTGTTTGATCACGAGCGTGACATTATATCTTCATGGGCGTGACATCCTTCCAAGCCGTGGTCTAAGTGGTGACTCTGGTCGTGAAGCTCTCTGAAAGAATTTGTCATGTCTTCTCACGGGCGTGACTTTCTTTCACGGTCATGACTGATATGATCATTCACGGTTGCTATCATTCTTCATAGCCGTGAACTTTAAATGTTTGATAGTTGGCGCTAAGCTTCATCACAGGTGTGACATATAAGGTCACAGGCGTGAACATGCTATTTCTTCAATTTTATCTTTTTAAGATTATTCTTCCATTCTCCATTCTTGCTATCATGTTTCATACCCTGTTCAATAGACTTAGAAAACAAGTATGTTAAATATATTATTGCTATTTTATTTGTTAGCATCAAAATGATGAAAATACCTCTCAAGATTCAACAATCTCCCCTTTTTTAATGGTGACAAATAATCTAGCAATATGTGATTTTGAGAAGTCTCCCCCTCAAAAGATGCTTAGGATAAAGAATGCTGAAGTGCAAGAATTGTAAAGAATGAAGTGTAGCATCAAAATATGCTTCGTTGTTTTAAGTATATGCAAGTTATATGCAAAGTATATCCAATGTATACCAAAATTTTCTTTAAAGCAAGTTAAGTTTATTTAAGGTATATTCAGAGTATATCAAATGCATATTCATTCATGTAACTTGCATCAAGGTATATGCAAAGTATATGTAAGATATATTTAAGGTGTATAAAGCTCATTTTTAAACAAATATATTGCTAGGTTCTCCCCCTTTTGTCATCAACAAAAAAAATAATAAAAAGATAAAACATAATGGAAAACAAAAGCAAATATATTAATTTAGGAAAACCAAATACAAAAGTAATTGAAATTCTGAAAGGAAATTAGAATTTCCTACAACAAACAAGCCAGAAAATATAACATCTAACATAAAATCTAGCCGGACATCCTATCTCTAAGGCGAGCAACTTCCGCCTCAAGGTTGTCCATATGAGACTCCATGAAATCCTTGACGTTCTCTAACCTCTCATCCATCGAAGCCTGCAATTGCTCAAACCGTGGTGCCAAGAGGTCAACCACTTGCTGAGCCAAGTTTGGTGTGGAGGCAGAGGATTGTCCCAGTTCCTGCTCAACCTCTGGAGGCAGCACCTCAACTCGAACTCTCTTCCTCTGCTGGATTCCTTGGAGCCCAGCTTTGAAATCATCCGAGTCATTTTCCTCCCAAATGATTTCACCAGCAGTGTTGGTGAAGCGATAGTAGATGTTGTTCTCAAAAACTATATGAACAGTCGCTCCCATTTTGATGAATGACTCGATATCTAGTCAGTCTCGAGGATCCCCTAGTATAAGGTTGAAGTGATATTCATCTAGCTTCAAGTATCCAAGCTTCAAGACGATATGAGTCACGTATCCACCAATCAGAATGTCTCCGGAGGGCTTAGTGGCAATTGACAAAAGATGGTTTGCAAACCATCGAGATAAAGCCACTGTGATGCCTCTTCAGGCCATCTCTAGGAGAAAGAGCTCTAACTTCCTGATTGTGCCATTGTTGTCTCCTCTAGCGAAGATGCTATAGGTTAGAAACCTATGCCAATACTTGTGCACTAGGGATCGAAGGTGGGTGCTCTTCATTTTTTTGACATCCCAGCTGCAATCAGGACTGAAGTGAGTCCATGCCTAAGTAGCATAGAACTCCACTTCACTGTCATTCAGGATGCCATCAGAGGGAAGGTTGAACAAGTCTCCAAACTCTGTGGCAGAGAGGGTGCTTAGATGCTTGCAAATTTGGAACTTCACCGTGCCGGTAGGAGAGACTTGCAAGGTGCTCAGAAATTCTAAGGTGGGCTCCCTCAGAGTTGGTTGATGGATATCAACGAATTCTTTCAAATGACAAGCCTGGAGTTGTTCTGTTATGCTTGTCTCGAGGCCGAGTGTACGGATGGTTTTCCACTCAAATGATCTAGAGGAAAGGAGTGGCCTTTTTTTGAGCACTGGGTATCTAGGATGGCAATGCTCCAAAATGATGTTTAGAAGGTAATTTGTGTACCTTCTTGGAGCATGAGACTTCTTCCTTGTACCCTTGGAAGAACCGGTTTCCATTTTGATTGAAAGAATAAACTTTGAAGAGTGAAAAGTTTGATAGTAATTTTGGAGTAAAACCTAGGGTGATATGATTTCTGATGATAGAAATGGTTTTTGAAGATATTTATAGATGGAATGAGTGGCTAGGGGGCCGGAATCTTCAAAATGGTATTCAATGGTGATAAATGAGAGAAGTTGAGAGAAGTTGGAGAGTTGGAATGAGAGAAATAACGATATAAATGTTTTATAGCCGACATCTTTACGAGCGTGAAAAACTAAGTCACGGGTGTGAAGTGTCGTGTTCACGGTTTGCTGAAGAGATGCTCTACCTGTGAAGAGAGGCGTGAAATTGTTCACAGACATGAAATTTAAAGGTCATGGGCGTGAATAATGAACTATCACGGTGGTGACAAATGAGTCACGAGCTTGAAGTATTAAACTTCACTACTTGTGATCGTGAAACAAAGCGTGAATGTTCTGTAAGTTTTTGGTGGAAATGTTCACGGTCGTGAAAAAGAGTCACGAGCGTGAACAAAGGGTTTCACAGGGGTGAATGAAAGAGGTTGTAGTCATGAAACATAGTCTTCACTACCTTAAGTCGTGAATCATGTCGTGAAGAAAGTCATGAAAGCTACTAGTCTTTTGGCGATTTAGTTCACGATCGTGAATATATGTCACGGGTGTGAATTGCCTAAAATTCTCATTAAATAAAATTAAGTCGAAAACAAGACTAAAGTATTTCTAGGGAGTTTCTATCCCTTATAACAAATATTTCCATCAAATTAGCTACCTTATTTCTAGTAAGATGAGACAAAAACAAGATTATTAATCAAGGTTTGGCAATTTGGCAATCACAAAGTTAATCCATCAATCATACCAAGCTCTTTTCATATGAAGTTAAATCTTTTCTCATTTAGAGACTTAGTGAAGATATCTATCAATTGATTTTCTGTGCTTATAAATTCCAATACAACATTTCCATATTGAACATGATCTCTAATAAAATGGTGTCTAATGTCAATATGCTTACGGTGACTGAAAGAAGAAACCAAACCTTATTAGACATGGTAAGGTCTATGATGAGTTTTGTGAAACTGCTTTGTTGCCCAGATATTAGGCCAAGAATGGGGGTTGAATTGGAGTTTCAAAAAATTAAACTTTAAGATGCGGAAATAAATAATTAATTTTAGGAGGGATAGAGAAAATCTGACACAAATATTTATAAAGGTTCGGGTGTTAACAAACCCTACTCCTCTCAACAATCGCAATTGGAAGTTTCACTAACACACTAAGTGTTACAATGGAGTTTTACAAGCTCACTCTCAACTATGGTGTTTCTCACAATGGCTCACACCTAACCCAGAAATCCGTTGTGTTTTAATGGCTCATACAATAACCAATTCCTTGTGTTTTACAGGCTCACACAAACAACCTTCACTTTGTATTTTTACATGCTCATACAAACAACCATTTAATTTGTGTTTTGGAGGTTCACACAACAAACCCTTACAAGTGTTCTACTCTTAATCCAGAAATACCCAAAGCTCACTTGAGTAAAGATTACAGAGATAACCACTTACAAATCTTAATTGCTCAATAAATGAAGAGCAAAAAGATTTTTATAGAGAATAGATTTTGTTTTCAAAGTATGAAAGTACAAATACCTTAAATTCGAAGTATATGCTATTCTATTGTTATTCTCTTCATTCTCTTGTTCTTAATGCACAAATGACTTCCATTTATACTCGCATGGCTGAATATAGCCCTTGGGGTGCATTAAATATGAAACTAGCCGTTGTACCAACCAAAAAATCGCGCCTGACATTTTCTCTTTCATTGTTGACGGGTGTGACTATGCTTGTCACGGGAGTGACATTTCTTCCTAAGCCATGACTGAAGTGGTGACCTTGGTCATGAAGCTCTCTGGAATGTTTTGACATATAGAGTCACGGGTGTGACATACTCATTCACAGGCGTGACAAGCTTCCCAGCCGTGATCTAAGTGGTGACTTTGGTCGTGAAGCTCTCTGGATGAAAATGCATGAATCTTCATGGGGGTGACACCTTTATTCACGAGGGTGACTGAAATGCCCACTTCACGATTTGTTCTTCCTTCATGGTCGTGAACTTCAAATGTTGGTTTTGGTAACGGTTAGCTCCTTTCACGGGAGTGCCTCATAGAGTTACGGCAGTGAACATGCTATTTCTTGAATTTTGTGTTTCAAGGATTATTCTTTCAATTTCCATTTTTGCTATTTTAATTCATGTCCTGTATAATAGACTTAGAAAACAAATATGTTAAATACAATATTGCTATTTTATTTGTTATCATCAAAATGACAGAAATACACCTCAAGGTTTAACAATCTCCCCCTTTTTGATGGTGATAAATAATCTAGCAATATGTGATTTTGAGAAGTCTCCCCCTCAAAATGTACTTAGGATAAAAAATTTATAATGTGCAAGAATAGTAAATAATGATGTAGCATTGAAATAAACTTAACTAGATTTTAAGTATATGCAAATTATATTAGAAGTATATCCAATATATACCATCATTTCTTTTTAAAGCATGAAGTATATGTAAGGTATACTTAAGGTATATCATGGCATATTTATTTTTGCAACTTGCATGAAGGTATATGCAAAGTATACTTAAGGTATATCTTGTGTATATAAAGCTCAATTTTTCAATCATATACTTTGCATATGAATTCTTGAATCAAAGTTTCTAAACCCTTTTAATCTATATCAACGTTCAATTTTAATATTTGATTCAAAATTCATTTACCTTAATATATATTGCTAGTTTCTTCTTATATTGCTAGTTTGATACATTTTCCTTATCATATATTGCTAGTTTTCTTCCCATTTTGTTATCAATCAAAAAAGGATAAAAAGATAACAATGAGATAAGCAAAAGCAAATACATTAAGTAAAGGAAAACATACAAACAAAGGTTAATAATGTTCAGAAAGGAAATTTGAAAACTTCCTACACACCAACAAACATAAATAAAAGAAACAAGCAAAAAACAAGCAAATTTAGGCTACACTATAACCTAACTCCTAGCCGGACATCCTATCACGAAGCCTAGCCACTTCAGCCTCAAGGCTGTCCATCCGAGACTCCATGAAGTCTTTGAGGTTCTCCAACCTCTCATCCATCGAAGTCTGCAGCTGCTCAAATCGTGGTGCCAAGAGGTTAACCACCTGCTACACTAAGGTCGGTGTGCAAGCCGAGGACTGTCCGATGTCCTGCTCAGCTACTGGGGGTTCTTCCTCAACCTGTGCCCTCTTCTTCTGCTGGACTCCTTGGAGGCCTATTTTAAAATCCTCCATGTCATTATCTTCCCAGATGATCTCCCCAGCAGTGTCAGTGAAGTGGTAGAAGATATCGTTTTGGAAAACGATTCTGACAGCTGCTCCCATCTTGATGAAGGATTCTACATCCAAGCGATCTTGAGGATGTCCAGGGATAAGATTGAAGTGATGCACATCCAGCTTCAAAAAATTAAGCTTCACTGCTATATGGGTGACATATGCCCCAATCAAAATATCTCCAGTAGGCTTGGTGGCAATGGAGAGAAGATGTTTTGCAAACCCTCTAGAAAGTGCTACTGTGAGTCCTCTCCGAGCCATCTCAAATAGGAAGAGTTCTGACTTCCTGATACTCCCGTTTCTTCTCCCCTAGCAAAAATGCTATAGGTCAGGAACCTATGTAGATATTTGTGCACTGGGGACTTGAGATGTGTGCTCTTTGTCTTCTTGACATCCCAGCTACAGTCGGTGCCAAAGTGTGTCCAGGCTCGAAGGGCAGAGAATTCTACCTCAGTGTCATTTAGTATGCCATATAATGGTAAGTCGAACAATTCTCCAAATTCAGTGGCATTGAGGGTGGTGGGATTGTTGCAGAGTTGGAATTTCACCACTCCAGTAGGTGAAACATGCAATGTGTTGAGGAATTCCAGTGTTGGCTCCCTCAAGGTTGGCTGGTGAATCTCCATGATGACAGACTTGTAGTTGCTCTGTCATAGCCGTCTCAAGCCCGAGACTTCGGACTGTCTGCCATTCGAAGGACCTTGATGACAGTAGAGGTTTCTTCTTCAAAGTTGCATACCGAGGATGGCATTGCTCTAGAATGCGGTTCATGAGGTAATCTGCATAATGATTTTACAGGATATGATATGAAAAAAAAATTTACTACCACTGTTATCAGGGTATTTTCTCTTTCCAACATGTAGTATATGTGATTATTTGATACAGAAATAGGTTATACTTAAATGCATATGATGTGGTGTTACAATTAAAGCCTCATGAGAAGAACTACCCAATGCACGATATCGAATTGGTGGCCATTTTCTTTGCATTGAAGATATAACATCATTATCTATATGAAGAGAAGTGTTACATCTACATCGATCATAAGCGTTTGAAGTGTCTTCCTACAGAGTGAGATTTGAATTTGAGACAGAGAAGATGGCTAGAGTTGATAAAAGATTATAACAGTGTGATCAATTATCCTCCAAGAAAGGCCAATGTGGTGGCCGATGTGCTTAGTAGGAAGACTTTGGCAAAGTTGCACATCTGACCGATCTTAGGTCAAGAGATTAGAGATGCACAGAAGCTTGATGGCAAGATAGTAAAGATGGTCATTTTTGTCTCTAAGGGGGAGAGACCAGGTTTTTCAGTCGCGCCATATGGTATTTACATTATAGGGCATATTATGTATGCTAGATATCTCAGAGTTGAGACAAGATTATGAGAGAGATCCATAAGACGAGATTTGCAATGCACCTAGGGAGTAACAAGATGTATCCGAACATAAAGGGGTTGTACTGGTGGTCATGGATAAAGAAATACATCACATTAGGTACCATCAGGTTTGTTGCAACCAATGACAATTCCGAAATTGAAATGGAAAAGAATCACTATGGATTTTGTGATTAGATTGCCTTTGACATCGAGGAACTATGAATCCATATGGGTGATCATGGATAGGTTAATGAAGTCGGCTCACTTCTTACCTATTTGGAGAGATTATCCTTTGAACAGGTTGGTTGAGTTGTATGTGAATGAGATAATGCGTCTTTATAGAGTTCTAGTCTCCATCATTTTGGATCGAGATCCAAGATTCATATCTCAATTTTGGGATAGTCTATAGCGAGCTTTGGTACCAAACTTAACTTCGGCACGACTTTCCATCCCTAGATAGATGGTCAGTCAGAGAGAGTTATCTAGATCCTAAAAACATGATGAGGTGTTGTGATCGAATTTGAGGGAAGTTGGGATAGATATCTATTGTTAATGGAATTCGCATACAATAATAGTTACTAATCAAGTATTCAAATGGCTCCATATAAGGCATTTTAGGGTAGAAAGAGTTGGACATCATTATGTTGGGCTAAGCTCAATGAGAGAAAGTTAGTAGAGCCAGATATGGTACAAGAAACAGAAGAAAAAGTGAAGATCATTAGAGATCGACTGAAAGTAGCTTTTGATAGACATAAATCCTATACGGACCTTAAGAGTATAAGCTATATGCCAAGATCTATAAGTGTGAGTTTTGGCTAGATGAGGTTGCTTTTCTCAGGCATGTGATATCGGTCGATGGGATTAAAGTGGATCCGAGAAAGGTCGAGGCGATCTTAGAGTGAAAACCCTCATGGAATGTTACCCCCATGTATTAGAGTGGATCCGGGCAAGGTCGAGGCAATCTTGGAGTGGAAAGCCCCATGGATTAGAGATCAGTAGTTTTCTTAGCTTAGCAGGATACTATAGATGGTTCATTAAAGGGTTTTCTATGATTACTTCTTTGTTGACTAGGTTGTTGCAAAAGGATATAAAGTTTAACTGGTTGGACAAGTGCCAAAACAGTTTTGATCAGCTTAAGAGTCTTTTAACAGAAGCTCCAATGTTGACACAACCGATTTTGAAGAAGGAATATGTAATTTATAATGATGCATCACACAATGGATTGGGTTACGTGTTAATACAATAAGGGAAAGTTGTCACATATGCCTCTAAACAGTTAAAGCCTCATGAAAAGAACTACCCGATGCATGATATAGAATTGATAGTCATTGTCTTTGCGTTAAAGATATGACATCATTATCTATATGGAGAGAAGTGTTACATCTACACTGATCACAAGAGCTTCAACTATTTTCCTATATAGTGGGATTTGAATTTGAGACAGAGAAGATGGTTAGAGTTGAGAAAGGATTATGACTGTGTAATTGATTATCATCTAGGAAAGGCCAATGTGGTGGCCGATGCATTCAGTAGGAAGACTGTGGCAGAGTTGCACATCCGACCAACCTTGAGTCAAGAGATTAGAGATACACAGAAGCTTGATGGCACCCTAAAACTGCCTAAGGGCAAAAAACAGAGCAGTGTTTAAGATTATATCAAAAAATTGTGACATGGTTCCAAAATTTTGAAATTTTAGTATGTTTTAGTCTTACATGTTAAATTTTATTAGGATCAAGAATCATGTAAATTAGATAAGTGTAGAAACAGTTATTGATCCAACAATTCTAAGAGGTCCTATTTCAGCTTAAAATAAATTGTAGTTATTTATTTAAATTATATTAAGAATAAATATTTTATCAAGGTATTAATTAATTATATTTTTAAATTAGGATCTCAACAAAAAGAAGAACAACAAAAGTGAATAAGCTCTGAGCTTGTATTTTGGAAACGAAAAACACTATCAAGGTTTGTTCATATATGTATTCGAGTTTGCCGCTTATGCATGTTTGTGTGTGCCTGACATAACTTATATGTCACAATGATGAAATTATATATTATGGCATGTTTTAACATTATAGAAATGTTATTAACTATGAACTTAACATTATGCTAATATTTGATAAAATATCATGCTATTATATGGTTTTGAAATAAATTGTGAGTATATTATTATGTTAATATGAAATGAGTATTGGTTTTAGAAACAAGTAATTAATAGTTTTAATTGCCCATTTATCTACCATAGGACTAACATAGGATATATGGTGCACCATTAGGGGGAAATTTCGGTACTGATATTGATATGATTTAAGGACAGGGTGGCTATAGCTCCGAGAGTGGCCCTGATCCTAACTACACACAAATAAATGATTATACCTATCAAGGTGGCTGAAGCTCCGCGAGCGCCCTTAACTTGAGATTATAATGAGTAGGGTGGCTTAAGCTCCGTGAGCGCCCCTATTTCACACTCCGTATCCAGACAGTCCAGAAATGAGATTTTGGGCTAATAAATCATATAATAAAATATGAAATTTTATTAATTGATGTAAGTAACAAAGTGTAAAATGCTTACATGAGGTGGTACAAATTTAATTATTGAATAAGGTTATTATATTTATTTTGTATGTGATGTATTTATTTATTTTATATGATAAATATGTAATAAAATTTGACGTGCTATGATTTTATTTGAGACATGCATTTGTGTGACTGCTTGCAGAAAAATTTAATACTTATATGTATCACTAAGCTAGAGATAGCTTAGCGTGGGTTCTTCTCATGCAGGAATTGAAGCTGTAGCTAGTAGATAGTGAAGTTGATCAAGAAGAAATCCAAGCCTACATCAGTGGAGACACAAAAGACATAGTTAGAGGGTTGGTTACCTTTTTTTTTTGTTTGACTATGTATATAGTTTGTGGTAGACATGTCTCATATGTTAATATTGTATATGTAAATAATTATGTAACATAATCGGGTGCCATATGTGTATACAACATAATGATATATATATATATATATATATATATTGTTAATTAGAACGACTTGCCTAAACCAATATAAATAAATAGAATAAGTTATTTAAAATGAAAATTTTTTAATTCAAACAGATTTATCGAGTTAATCTTGTGACATCCTTCTTATATATATGGGATTATCCCTAATATATAACTGAGGCATCATATTTAGTGGTATCAGAGTTGGTTTAGGCGTTTCTAGGCTTAGGTGGAAAAAGGAATATTAGGCATAAATATACATATGTCTCATATAATTCTGATATGGCCTTTGTTCTTGGCAACTTGTAGGATTGTAGAAAGATGTCTTCGAATGAACAAGATATGGCTGAGAGTACCGGCTCTCCTAATACTAGGACTCCTCATCAACCTAGTCCAGCGAGCGTGCAAGGGCAAAATGCTACTCCAAATGCCCCCACCGCAGGCAGCAGAACAGATTGATCCTGGTCAAAATCCATTTATACAACAGATGACTGCATTATTCCAACAGATAGTACGAGCCATTCCTCAGCCTACCTCAGTGCCACCACCTAAACCAAAAGTAACAATTGATAAGCTTCGTAAGTATGGGGCTTTGGATTTCTATGGTAAGAAAGATGAGGATCTAGCTGCAGCTGAGTATTGGTTGGAAAAGACTGAGAGAATTTTTAAAGAGTTGCAAGTGGAAGTATATGACAAAGCTAGATTTGTTACTTCTCTACTCCAAGATGAGGCATAGGATTGGTGGAAATCAGTTCTTACTAAGCCAGATATGGTGGAACCGGTCTTATGGGATTCCTTTCTCTCTGAATTCAAAGAGAATATCCCGTTGATTTATATTGATGAGAAAAAGAAAGGGTTCATGAATCTCAAGCAAAGTAAAATGTCAGTGACTGAGTATCAACGGGATTTTACCAGACTGAGCAAGTATGCCCCTGAATTAGTTGCAAATGAAAGAGATAAATGCAGAAGATTTGAAGATGGCCTTAATGAAGAGGTTGGAGATATTGTGACTGCTCTCCAGCATAACAATTTTTCTCATTTAGTTTTTGCAGGACTCAGCCTTGAAAAAAGGAAAAAAAAAAAGAAAAATAGAAGAATCTTTTAAAAAGTCTACTACTCCTGAGACTCAATTCATCGGGAAGAAGAGTCATTTCTTTACTAGTCGTTCACAGAATAGAGGATAGGGAAAGGGTCCTAGCTATTCAAAAACAGGGTCTTTTAGGAGGGGACTACCCTCTAAGGCACCTTCTGCTATAGTAAGTTCACAACCTTATATTGGCAAGGAAGCTATACCAATATGTACCATTTGCAATAGAAGCCATCAGGGGGAATGTTAGCGTGTCACAGGTGCTTGCTTTAGATTTAGGTCCAAGGAGCACATATGGAAGGATTGCCCACTCTTGACAGGTAGTGCTCCTACTCAGACTACTAGGTCAGCTCCTACTCAGCCTAGAGTTCAGTTCAAAAGAGGAACAGGCCAACTGAGGTAGGTTGTTTCAAAGACAATGATTAGACCTTGATCCAGCAAAGCTCCAGCCAAAGCCTATGCCATAAAAGCTAAGGAAGATCAGAAGGCAACATATGTTATTGTTGGTATGTTTTTATTATATGATTTTGACATTTGTGCACTTATAGATCCAGGTTCCACACATTTCTATATTTGCACTAGTACACCTAGCCAACAAAACAAGATGAGAGAGAACCTAGAAAATGGAATTGAAGTTAAAAATCCTTTGGGTCACAGTGTAATAGTGAATAAAGTATTTAGGAATTGTCCTTTGGTTGTGCATGGGAAGGAGTTTTTTGCACACTTGATTGAGTTGTCTTTTCATGAGTATGATGTCATATTAGGCATGGATTGGTTCTCACGTCATGAAGCAGTGGTGGATTGCAACTCTAAATTTGTGGTACTTAAGATAGAAAATTAGGAGGAAATTATTGTGAAAGGTGAATTATTTTCACAACATCCTTGAGTCATATCCATAATGAAAGCTCGGAGATTGATGAGAAAAAGGTGTGAAGCTTATTTGGCCCATGTGATTGACACTAGAAAAGGAGGTTCAAATCTTAAAGATATTCCGGTGGTAAATAAATTTCTAGATGCGTTTCCTGATGACTTACTTGGGCTGCCTCTAGAGAGAGAGGTAGAGTTTGCTATTGATCTTGTTCTAGGAATTGTGCCTATATCAAAGACGCCATACATAATGGCCCTATCAGAAATGAAAGAACTTAAGACACAATTGCAAGAACTACTTTTAATAAGGGTTTCATTAGACCGAGTACATCCCCATGGGGTGCACCAGTATTGTTTGTGAAAAAGAATAATGAATCTTTGAGACGATGTATTGATTATCGATAGTTGAATAAGGCAACCATCAAGAACAAGTACCCATTACTGCAAATTGATGATCTCTTTGACCAACTAAAAGGTGTAGGAGTATTTTCCAAAATAGACTTGAGATCTGGTTATCATCAATTAAGGGTAAAGACGAAGGATATAGCTAAAACCGCATTCAGAACCAGATAAGGTCATTATGAGTTTTTGGTTATGCCATTTGGGCTGACCAATGCTCCAGTAGCATTTATGGATCTTATGAATAGGATCTTTAGGCTGCATCTTGATCAATTTGTGGTCGTTTTCATTGATGATATTTTGGTATATTCTAAAGATTCAAAAGAACATGAAAAGCATTTGAGAATAGCACTGCATACTCTTAGAGAATATAAGCTCTACGCCAAACTCTCAAAATGTGAGTTTTGGTTGAAGGAGGTGACATTTTTGGGACACATTATCTCTGCAGATGGCATTAAAATGGATTTTAGCCAGGTCGAGGCAATTGTGAGTTGGAAACCCCCATGGAATGTGACTGAAGTCAGAAGTTTCTTGGGTTTAGCTGGATATTATCGGATATTTGTTAAGGGTTTTCAATGATTGCTTCTCCTTTAACAAGACTATTGAGAAAGGATGTTAAATTTAAGTGGACAGATAAGTGTCAAACTAGTTTTAATAAGCCTAAAAGTATGCTCACTAAGGTCCCTGTTTTGACACAGTCGATCCCTAATAAGGAGTATGTCATTTATAGTGATGCTTCTCATAATGGAATGGGTTATGTATTGATGCAAGATGGAAAGGTGGTTGCTTATGCTTCTAGGCAGTTAAAGCCGCATGAGAAAAATTATCCTGCCCATGATCTGGAGTTGGCAGCTATAGTTTTTGCATTGAAGATTTGGCATCATTATTTATATGGGGGGAAGTGTTTCATTTACACAGATCACAAGAGTTTAAAATATCTTCCCTCACAAAAAGAATTGAATTTGAGGCAGAGAAGATGGCTAGAGTTAATAAAGGATTATAATTGTGTGACTGAGTACCATCCAAGCAAAGCTAATGTAGTAGCGATGCTTTAAGCAGAAAGATTGTGGCAGAGTTGCACATTCAACCCACTCTTACTTAGGAAATCAAGGATGCACAAAGATAAGATAGAACGCTAATTGAATTAGCTAAGTTGATCTCTAAGGGGGAGAGACTTGGATTCACTATGGACTTAGATGGTGGATTGTTATATCAAGACAGATTATGTGATGTAGAAGATCTTAGACAGAGGATTCTTAGAGAGGCCTATAAAAGCAAATATGCTATGCACCTAGGGAGTAACAAGATGTATCAAGAGTTGAAAAGCAGATACTGGTGGGCAGGTATGAAAAAGGACATCTCTGAATACACTTCAAAATGTTTGACTTGTCAGCAGGTCAAGGCTGAACATCAAGTACCTTCGGGGTTGCTACATCCAATTTCTATTCCAGAATGGAAGTGGGAATTGATCACTATTGATTTTGTGACTGGATTGCCTTTGACTCCAAAGAAACATGATATTGTATGGGTCATAGTGGACAGATTTACAAAGTCATCATAATTCTTACCTATCAGAAAGGACTACCCACTGAATAAATTGGCAGAAATTTATATGAATGAAATAGTACGACTTCATGGTGTACCGGTTTCTATTGTGTCTGACAGAGATCCCCGCTTCACATCTTAATTTTGGGTTAGTCTATAGGGAGCTTTAGGCACTAAGCTCAATTTCAGCACGACTTTTCATCCGCATACAAATGGACAATCAGAAAGAGTCATTCAGATTCTAGAAGATATGATGAGAAGTTGTGTCATCGAATTTGAAGGTAGCTGGGACAAATATCTTCTTTTAATGGAATTTGTCTATAATAACGGTTTTCAGTCTAGTATCCAAATGGCTCCATATGAGGCACTTTATGGAAGAAAGTGTCAAACACCTCTATGTTGGATAGAGCTTAACGAAATGAAGCTTGTGGGACCAGACCTAGTGCAAGAGACAGAAGAAAAAGTGAGAGTCATATGTGAAAGACTTAAAGCAGCTACAGATAGATAGAAATCATATACTGACCTCAAGAGACGAGACATTGAATATGCAGAGGGTGATAAAGTTTTTCTTAAAGTATCTCCCTAGAAGAAAGTTATGCAATTTGGGAAGAAAGACAAGTCCAAGGTTTATCAGACCTTATGAAATATTAGAAAGAGTTGGACTTGTTGCTTATAGACTCGCTCTACCACCGGAGTTGAGTCAAATACATGATGTTTTCCATGTCTCAATGTTAAGACGATATAGATTAGATCTTAATCACATCATATCTTCTGAAAGCATTCAAGTGAGACAAGATTTGACATATGAAGAAGAACCAGTCCAAAGTTTAGCAAGAGAAATTAAGGAGCTGAGGAACAAACGAGTACCATTAGTGAAAGTACTATGGAGGAATCATGCAATCGACGAAGCAACATGGGAAAACGAGGAGGTGATGAAAGCTCAATACCCTCACCTGTTCAGTGACAATGTATTAGGTATGTTTCGAGGATGAAACATTTTAAGGGGGAGAGAATTGTAATGCCCACTAATTAAAGTTTAATTAGAATAAGTATGTGGTATAAATAGAAAAAAAACCTAATAGATAAGAGATATTAAAATAAATGGACTAGTTGATTAAATTAGAAATTAAAATAAAATAAATTGATAGAGATGATGAATTCGATTAAATTAGACTACATAATTAAATTGTATTTTTGGTAAAAAAAAAATTAAAGGGACTAGATATAAGTAAATATATGAAAATAAAAAACTAAAATAAAAATAAATAAATAATAAAATAAAAAAAATTATAAAAAAAAGTGAACAGTAAAATAGTGGACACAGCAAAAAAAAAAAAAAAAAAAGATGAAAATGGGAGAAGGGAGGGGGAGGGGAAAGTCAATTGACTTTGCCCCATTTTATCCTAACTCTACACAATTCTATCAAACCTATCTCCCTTCTTCTTCTTTTTCAAACCACCAGCCTCCATTTCTTCATCATTTCCTTTAAGATTTGCATCAAAATCAGTCTAAACAAATATGTTCTTGGTAAGTAATCTCTTTTCCCATTATTATTGTGTTATAAGAACTTTTTGGGTTATGTTACTGCACGAGATTTCACTCTATTTTTTATTGTCTTGTGAATCGAATTTGGAGAAGTGTTAAACATAAAAGTTGTTCGTTTATGTCTTGTGTATTTTTTTGTCAAATGTTATTGAATGATTTTGAGTATATGAAGAGAAAATGTCATTTGAGTGAGACTAGTCCCTGGAAGAGTATCAACAAGATACTCCACGGTTTTTGCTCAATTTGATAATCTTAAGGGCTGAATCTAACATTTTGTGAAACATAAAAGTTGTAGATATATGTCTTATTTAGGTCTCTACCAAATATTGAATAAATATATCTTGTGTAGGTTGAGTTATAGTGAAAGTAACTATAGTTATTCCTTAATTGAGTTGTGTTCTTGTACTTGTGCAGCTCCAATAAATTCGTGTTCCTTTTTGAGCTTCTTAGAGGTCAAATTAGCCAACGTTCAAACATAAAATTTTTATTGCTATGTCTTATCTAAGTCCTGTGAAATTCTTACCTTAAAATGTCATGTATTTGGTGAGTTATGAGCTGAACAATTGAACTGGTCCGGTTGATACTCTATATTGAACCACTTATAGATCCTCAAGTATTTGAGAACCTTATAGATCGAATTTGGAAATTAGGTACACATAAAATATTTTCCAAATTAACTTATATAATTGTGTAAAAAATTTCATAATAATTGAAGCTACACATTGAAAGATATGAATTTGTAAAAATGGTACCCCGAAACTGCCTAAGGGTAGAAAAAATAGCATTATTTAAAATTACATCAAAAATTGTGTAATAGTTCAAAAATTCTGAAATTTTAGTATGGCTTAGTCTTACATGTTAAATTTAATTAGGATCAAGAATCATATACATTAGATAAGTGTAGAAAAAGTTATTGATCCAACTGTCCTAAGAGGTCTTGCTTCAGCTTAAAAGAAATTGTAGTTATTTATTTAAATTATATTAAGAATAAATATTTTATCAAGGTATTAATTAATTATATTTTTAAATTAGAATCTCAACAAGAAGAAGAACAACAAAACTGAACAAGCTCTGAGCTTATATTTTGGAAACGAAAAACACTATCGAGGTTTGTACATATATGTATTCTAGTTTGCCCCTTATGGATGTTTGTGTGTGCCTGATATAAATTATATGTCACAATGATGAAATTATATATTATGACATGTTTTAACATTATAAAAATGTTATTAACTATGAACTTAACATTATGCTAATATTTGATAAAATATCATGCTATTATATGGTTTTGAAATAAATTGTAAGTATATTATTATGTCAATATGAAATGAGTATTGGTTATAGAAACAAGTAATTAATGGTGTTAATTGTTCATTTCTCTACCTAAGGACTGACATAGGATATATGGTGCACCATTAGGGGGAAGTTTCGGTACCGATATTGATATGATTTAAAGACAGGGTGGCTACAGCTCCGAGAGTGCCCCTGATCCTAATTACACACAAATAAATGATTATACTAAGTCAAGGTGGTTGAAGCTCCGCGAGCGCCTTTGACATGAGATTATAGTGAGTAGGGTGGCTTACGCTCCGCAAGCACCCCTATTTCACACCCCATATCCGGGCAGTCCGAGAATGAGATTTTGGGCTAATAAATCATAGAATAAAATATGAAATTTTATTAATTGATGTAAGTAACAAAGTGTAAAATGCTTACATGAGGTGGTGCAAATTTAATTATTGAATAAGGTTATTATGTTTATTTTTTTATGTTATGTATTTATTTATTTTATATGACAAACATGTAATAAAATTTGATGTGCCATGATTTTATTTGAGACATGCATTTGTGTGACTGCTTGGGAAAAACTTTAATACTTATATGTATCACTAAGCTAGAGATAGCTTAGTGTGGGTTCTTCTCCCGCAAGAATTGAAGCTGTAGCTAGTAGATAGTGAAGTTGATCAAAAAGAAATCCAAGCCTAGATCAGCAGAGACACAAAAGACGTAGTTAGAGGGTTAGTTACCTTTTTTTTTGTTTGACTATGTACATGGTTTGTGGTAGACATGTCTCATATGTTAATATTGTATATGTAAAGAATTATGTAACATAATCGGGTGCCATATGTGTATACAACATAATGATAAATACATATATATATATATATATATATATATATATATTGTTAATTAGACCTAAACCAATATAAATAAAATAGAGTAAGTTATTTAAAATGAAAAAGTTTTAATTCGAACAGATTTATCGAGTTAAGCTTGTGGCATCCTTCTTATATACGTGGGATTATCCATAATATCTAAGTAAGGCATCACAATGAGAGAGGCCTATGAGACGAGATTTGCAATGCATCTAGGGAGTAACAAGATGTATCAAAATTTAAATGAGTTGTATTGGTGGTCAGGGATGAAGAAAGACATGACAGAGTTCATGATTAGATGTCTTACATGTTAGCTGGTAAAAGCTAAACATAAGGTACCTTCAGGTTTGCTACAACAGATCACAATTCCATAATGGAAATGGGAGAGAATCATTATAGATTTTGTGATTGGATTGCCATTGACGTCAAAGAAATACAATGTCGTATGGGTGATCGTGGATAGGTTAATGAAGTCGACTCACTTCTTAGCTATTCGAAGAGACTATCCTTTAAACTCGTTTGTAGAGTTGTACATGAATGAGATAATGTGTCTTTATGGAGTTCTAGTCTCCATCATTTTGGATAGAGATCTGCAGTTCACATCTCAGTTTTTGGATAGTCTACAGCGAGCTTTCGGTACCAAGTTCAACTTCAGCACAACTTTCCATCCCTAAACAGATGGTCAATCAGAGAGAGTTATCCAGATCCTGAAAGACATGATGAGGTGTTGTGTGATGAATTTGAGGGAAGTTGGGATAGATATCTACTGTTAATGGAGTTCGCACACAACAACAGTTACCAATCCAATATTCAAATGGCTCCATATAAGGCAATTTACGGTAGAAAGTGTTGGACATCATTATATTGGGCTAAGCTTAGTGAGAGAAAATTAGTGGGGCTAGATCTGGTACAAGAAACAAAAGAGAAAGTGAAGATCATTGGAGATCGACTGAAATCAGCTTTCCATAGACAGAAATCCTATGTGGACCTCAATAATAAAAGCTATATGCTAAGCTCTCAAAGTGAGAGTTTTGGCTAGATGAGGTTACCTTTTTCGGGCATGTGATATTGGCCGATGGGATTAGAGTGGATTCGGGCATGGTCGAGGTGATCTTAGAGTAGAAACCTCCATGGAATCTTACCAAGATCAGGAATTTTCTCAGCTTAGTAGGATACTATAGAAGGTTCGTTAAAGGGTTTTCTATAATTGCTTCTCTTTTGACTAGGTTGTTGCAGAAGGATGTAAAGTTTGACTGGTCGAACAAGTGCTACAACAGTTTTGATCAGCTTAAAAGTCTTCTGACAGAAGCCCTTGTGTTGACATAGTCGATTTTAGATAAGGAATATGTGATTTATAGTGATGCATCACATAATGGATTGGGTTGCGTGTTAATACAAAAAGTTATCACATATGCCTCCAAATAGTTAAAGCCTCATGAAAAGAACTGCTCGACGCATGATATAGAATTGGCAGCCATTTGCTTTGCATTAAAGATATGACATCATTATTTAGATAGACAGAAGTGTTACATCTACACTGAGCACAAAAGTTTGAACTATTTTCCTACATAGTGGGATTTGAATTTGAGACAAAAAAGATGGTTAAAGTTGATAAAGGATTATGACTATGTAATTGATTATAATCTAGGGAAGCCCAATGTGGTGGCCGATGCACTTAGTAGAAAGACTGTGGTAAAGTTGCACATCTGACCAACCTTAAGTCAAGAGATTAGAGATGCACAAAAGCTTGATGGCAAGCTAATGGAATTGGTCATCTTGGTCTCCAAGGGGAAAAGACTGAGTTTCTCAGTCGAGCCAGATGGTAGTTAACACTACCAAGGCAAGTTATGTGTGCTAGATGTCTCAGAATTGAGATAAAGGATTATGAGATAGGCTTATGAGATGAGATTGACAATGCATCCAGGGAGTAATAAGATGTATCAGAATCTAAAAGAGTTGTATTGGTAGTAAGGAATGAAGAACGACATCACAAAGTTCATGATTAGGTGTCTTACATGTCAGCTGGTAAAGGCTAAACATAAGGTACCTTCAGGTTTGCTACAACATCTCACAATTCCGGAATGGAAATGGAAGAGAATCACTATAGATTTTGCGATTGGATTACCATTGGCGTCGAAGAAATATGATGTCGTATGGGTGATCGTGGATAGGTTAATGAAGTCGGCTCATTTCTTACCTATTCGAAGAGATTATCCTTTAAACCAGTTGGCAGAGTTGTACGTGAATGAGATAGTGCATCTTCATGGAGTTCCAGTCTCCATCATTATGGATAGAGATCTGCAGTTCACATCTCAGTTTTTGGATAGTCTATAGCGAGCTTTGGGTACCAAGCTCAACTTTAGCACGACTTTCCATCCCTAGACAGATGGTCAGTCAAAAAGAGTTATCCATATCCTGAAAGACATAATGAGGTGTTGTGTGATGAATTTGAGGGAAGTTGGGATAGATATCTACTGTTAATAGAGTTCGCATACAACAACAGTTACCAATCCGGTTTTCAAATGGCTCCATATAAGACACTTTACGATAGAAAGTGTTGGACATCATTATATTGGGCTAAGCTCAGTGAGAGAAAGTTAGTGGGGCCAGATCTGGTACAAGAAACATAAGAAAAAGTGAAGATCATTAGAGAACGACTAAAAATAGCTTTCGATAGATAGAAATCCTATGCAGACCTCAAGAGAAAAGATGTGGAGTACTTAGTGGGAGACAAGGTGTTTCTTAAGGTATCTTCGTGGAAGAAGGATCTCAGATTTGGGAAAAAGGGAATGTTAAACCCTAGGTTCATTAGACCTTATGAGATCCTAGAGAGGATCAGACCAGTTGCATATAGATTTGCTTTGCCACCAGAGTTGCGTAGAATGCACAATTTCTTCCATGTATCCATGTTTAGGAGGTATCAATCAGATCCTTCTCACATCATCACAGATGAAAGCGTATAGTTGAGACTAGATTTGTCTTACAAAGAGGAACTAGTTGAGATCTTAGCTTAAGAGGTTAAGGAGCTCAGGAAAAAGGGAGTTCCACTAGTGATAGAGTTATGAAAGAACCATATAGTGGAAGAAGCAACCTGGGAAAGTGACGAAGTGATGAGGGCACAATACCCTCAATTGTTCTGAAACATCTTGACGGGTACTTTAGGGATAAAATATCCTAAAAGGGAGAGAAATGCAACGCCCGCAATTAGGGCCTATAAGTTATGCTATTGATTAGTGAGAAATGGAGGGTTAAGTGGAGTTTTGGAAGTTTGATGAGTTGTTGAAGTCTGATATTTTATGTTTGTGACAATGGGTGTCACAGTTGTGAAGAGTTACTTCATGATCGTGAAGGAGAGGCTCATGCCTGCGAAATAGGAGTCACGACCGTGAAGCCTGGGCAGACAGAGCTGGTGATGCAGTCACATTTTCCTCTCTGTCATTCCCTTTAAATCCTCTCTCGTACCCCTAAAATTGAACTAACACACCATATCTTCATCTTCTTCACCTTTAGAAACTCTCTTCCTCCATAGGTGAAGCTAAAAAAGCTAAGTTTTGAGGGAGTAAAGTGAGAGAGGAGAGTGAGAAAAGAAGCTTGTGAGCTTGTGGGTTAAGAATAAAGTTTTGTATTTCTGGATGTTGGTCATTTTCTAGAGGCTAAAAGGACATTTCTTCATCTTGCTAGGACTTGGAGAGAGTGCTGAAAGTCCATCTCATGGGAGAGGACAAGCTTTTAGAGATCAAGCTTTAGTCCATTCTAGGTGTAAGGTTTGTACATAACAACACTTAAGGCAATTACTTTTTTTTTTGTGTTATTTGCTTTAAATGGATGACTTAGATGATAAATGAGTAGATAAAGGATGAAATGTGGGGTTAATATGCATGATGGGATATCTTATGAACATTATTAGATTGACATGTTAGAGGAACAATTCTGATTAATATTGATGTTTAGATATGATATGGTTGTGATGGATAGCTTGAATGCATGCTGAAATGTTGATAGGGTGGTTGACATTAGTCAACCGTAGTGAATATTGCATGTGGAAATGACATGATTTGTGATGCTCAGTTTTTCTAGAAAATTTTCCAAATTCACACCCGTGAAGGGTGGGTTCATGGACGTGAATATCATGAAATGCATTTTTTGTTGCTGAAGTAAATCGTTCACTGGTAGCTTCACGGTTGGATTCACGATTTGGTTCATGCCCGTGAAGGAGTGATCATGACCATGAACGTTTGCTGATTCAGGGGTTTGAATCACGACTTATTTCACGCAGGAGGGGACTACCTGTGAAGTAGTACATTTTTCTATGAAAGCAATTAAGTTTTTAGTGATTTAACAATACCATGTTTTTAAATGGTTTTAAATTTTACCAATTTGAGATAAGTTAACATGACATCAAAATATATAGTTGCAAATATTCTAGATATATAATGAGGTGTTACATCCATTCCCCAACTTCAATTAAAATTTTCCACTAATCTTCAACAAGGTTACAAGGATAAAGTTTTCATAAAATCACTCCCAACTTAGCTAGAGTTTTCATTGAGGCTAAATTTCAACCTCAAGTATTTTTCTAAGGGCTCACACTCTAACCTCAATAAGACTTTTCCTAGGCTTCCTCTTAAACCCTTCACTTAACTTTTTTTTAAGGGTTCACTCAAAACCCCTTACAAGAGTTTTTTCTAATGCTAACTCTTAACCTTTCGTAGAGTTTCTTAGGCTCACTCTAAACCTTAACCCCAAGTATTTTATGGCTAAACACTTACACCATTTTTCTCTCAATCAATACAAACATTAGAAATAAGATTGGAGAAATGAACTAGCAAAGCTTAGGTATAAGGAGTTGTTCTTTTTAGCATTCAATCATTGTTGAAGGAATATTTATAGTCTTAAACCTCCAAAGAGCAATTACAATTAATTCTATTAAAATCCCCTAACAACTAGTTTTGTGTAGCATTTAATTTTATTGTCAGACCTAGAATCGCAGTTGCCCTTTCACCATTTTTTAATGACTAGTGACATATGGTTGGATTTAAGTGGCTTATAGCTCTAATGGCTGACTCTATATGAATCTCGTGGTTGCGCTTCATATGTCACAATTCTATTTTAACCTTCACGAGCTATCATGTTGGTCATGCTATCCAGCACGAACCTTCCTGTCCATTCTAGGTTTCTTACTATGCTGCAATCGTGGTCACACTTCTATAGGTCACAATTGCTAACTTTGTAATATTTAGAACCCTTAGACATATGACATGCTTGGATTGCTTTCCCTCTGGCGGTCTTGGCAGAATCGCAATTGCTTCTATAGTGGTCGTTAACTCCCTTTTGTAATGAATATCATAGTTTCATTTTAGGTTGTGAACTGCATTACTTCTTCAAATACTTCTATCTTTATGGAAGTTGCGATCACTAAATTATAGGTGCGGTCACAATTTCTTGTTTGTAGGCAATCTTTGTCATAACGGTTATGATTTTGGGGTTTTGCCAAGCTCTTTCAAATTCCATTGACGGTTTGTCTTCTAAAATCAATGAAATTTTATTTCTTATAAAAATAACTTTGAACAAATACATTAATGATTCTCAGTTTCATTATTAAGATTAAAATAAAGATGTACTTAGTTAGGCTAACTCTCATATTTACTTAAACCAGAACCATAGAGACACAAGGGACTCGTATGCCTTTATGGCCTTTACTTTTATAACTTAGTGCCTACATAATTATCATACATTGTGACATTGTGCGTCCTTTGAATGTTGACAATTTGGTGACTGATCGCAATCTGACTTTCTATATTTTATTCATTAGCTGATCACAACCTCATTTGGGACTGATCACAGTCTATACTTTTCTTTCTCAATATGTAATCTCTTATGTCCAAACCCGACCCCTAATTGGCATGCCAACCTAGCTACTCCTTTAGTCTAGGCTAGGTATTGGCACATGGGCTTATTATTATATGTTTCACTTTTTTTTCTCAATTATCGCGTCATTACTTTTTCATTTCATGTTTTCCTTCCATCATTTTTTTTATCATTTCATGCATTCTTTTTTTGTTATTAGAATTCCCGATCATTACCCATTGGGCGCGATCATGCTTTGCTTTTTGTGGGCACCCTTCACGGTCGTGCCCTTTATTGTGAACTATTATACTTCTTAACTTACCTTAAAATGCAGTCGCTAAACAGGAAGCACAGTCGCGAAAGGCTCTTTGTGGCCTACATCAGGTCATGGACATTGCGCCACTCTCCATGAACCTTTATGTTTCTTAAACCAACCAAAGTCGCGGTCACGATAACGAGAGGCACAATCATGATTTATAGGTCATAAACTTTATTTTCAACAGTATGGTAATATCGCCCATTTGTTTTCACCACACATCAAACCTTAATATCAATCACACACTTTTTTTGTTAGCTTTGCACACAATCACATCACTTTATCATTCAAGGCCATCAGTCTGGCAATAATTGCATATAATCTTAATAATTCAATCCATTTGGTACCTACCATAGTCTATATCTCTCTTTTTTTTAATCAATTATTCGACCTTGTTTAATATATTGAAAGCATGGTTAACTACTGCTAAAGTCATTAATCGTACAAGCCCCATAAATGTTAGTAAGACCATCCAATTATGCATTATATCTCAACCCCTTCTTCAGATTATTATACTTCATACATTTAGTAAATGATAAATCATTATGTCAAGTGAATAGCTCAACAAGTCATTAAACTACCATTATCTGTATCAATAGATATTTCTTTTTTAGTCTATTCCTTTAACCAAGGCTAAAATTACCAATAATCATATCTTGACAATCTTAATACATAGGATATGCTTTTGTCCCCATTTACATCGTTCAAGGTATAACACATATACTGAACACCATCAATCACAACTAATCACAACTTCATTTTAGTTAACTATTAAATATTAATTCACTAATTTACTCAATGTTACAATTATATAACTTCGTTTAATTAGATTCATATTTTAGTATTTTAAAATTGCCAATAAATATGCACATACCTTTTTATGAGATTCTATCACCTTTATCCTTCTCTATTTGGTTTTTAAGCCCTATTCTCTTCCTCCTTCCCTTTCCTCTATATTGACCTGCTTCCCTTGTCATAGGCATGCTTAACATATATTTAAACAAACAACATTTTCAAAACATAACTTAGATAAGGTGCTTTATAGATTGTCTAACTACATGCTTTCAGTTATTTTCCCTTTTATCACATTAGAGCAACCCTAGATTCCTCCTAAAGCAGAGTCCATGATTTCATTCATCAGGAGTTTAATTCTTTTCATTTTAGGGCAATTTAAGGCTTAGATTCACCAATTCCCTCCTTACTCACTTCAATTTCAACTACTTATAATCTTTTGATAAGTTTTTACAAATTCAAGGTTTTAGAGGATTTAGTCTTATATTTGTTCAAGAAATGAGTAAATAGGAGGTAAATAATTACTTACCTCACTCAATATGTCTTGGTGGTTGAAACCTCCATGAGAGGTTTCTCTCTCTTCCACCAATCTTCTTGTCTTCTTTGTCTTTTCTCTCTTTCTTTTTTAGCCCTTTCAAAGAATAAAAATCATCATTGGTTAGTTTCCTCTCTTAACTCATGTTTTTTCTCTTAATGGATGCATGGTTATAGCGCTTTCATGGAGGATTTAGAGGTGGTGGTGGAGAAAATGAAGATAACAATTGTGAAGATAGTAGAAAGTTCTTGAAACAAAGATGAAGAAAGTGCCCCATTCTTTGCCTTTTATATGTGGATTATTTCTTAATAAAATGTAGTAAGTGGACAAATTGAGTGGTGAATGAGTGGCGAAGGCGGTGATCCCACTTACTTAACATAATCATGGCAAAGTTAACTTTCAATCCTCTATTTATCTTATTTTCTTGATTTTGCCACAAAACTTTATGTTATTTTCAATTAAGTCCATAAATAAATTTTCTTTTTCCCAATTCCAACACTACACTCTCTAGTTTTTGCCAATTATATTCTTCTTTACTTTTTTTATATTTTTCATTGATCCTAATTTAAATTCTGATTAGTTCGGCATATTACATAACAGGACACTTATATCCTAAATTAACAGATATTACAATTCTATTCCTCTTAAAAAATTTGCCTTAAATTTGAACTGATGAAATAGGCCTGAATAATAGGGGTGTTGACTTCTCATTACTTTCTCACCTTTTTATTCTGTAACTCCTTTGTTTTTTTAGCTAATATTGTCACTGACTCCGCTTTATATGTGAGATCCGATTGGATTTGAATAGATTCACTAAAAATTAAATATTTGCAAAGCTCTAGGCTAACAGATAACTGATTTTGCACTTCCCGTTGGGTCATAGCTATTTTTAGTTGTGTTTTTTCTTCAATTAATTCTCATTAATTTGTCCAAATAATTAAATGAAAAAAAAGGAGATTTTCTTACAAAATTTGGTATTAAAAAAATAAATTGGAAAAAAGGCTTAAAAACTGGCGTCGATCTAGAGATTTTGAAATAACTTCAGAAGAGCCATGAATATAGAAAGTTTTTAAATAAATTTAAATAATGCAGTGAACTAGTATTTAAAGATTTAACTGAAAAAAGACTAATGTAAATAAAAATTTGAATAGCCAACACAATAAATAAATATGAAAGTAAATTATTTTGTATTTATTTTTTAATTTCAGAATTATAATATTATAATTTTTTACTTTTTAAATTAAAAAGATATAATTATTGATTTAATAAAAATATTTATATGTATATTCATCTAACTAGTTTAATTTAAAAAAAAAAAACAAGAATATCGTGACGGTGGTATAAAGTAGCGTAACGGAGGACAAAATTGGTAAATCGGTCTCCAGAGGGACAATTTGGATTATTTTAGTTATATTTTTATAATTAAAAATAAAAAACAAAAGAAATGTACTGTCTATCCAAAAGCAAAATAGCGGACACTGTAACGGATGGAATACAAAATTACAAATAGCGCACAGATATTAACCCATCGCACTTGCTAATCAGTATCTGTACCCGTGAAATCATCTCTTCTAGGGTTACAGGTAAACCCATTACTTGCAGCTGTTGTTTCTGAATCATCTGGGTAGCTTACTCAATTCAGGTATTAAAATTCTCTTGTTAGCTCATGATGATGATGATCAGCTAATGGATAAATTATTCCTTTTCAATGATGGATAAAAATTAGTTTTTTGAACTCTATTATATTATTTTCTTTCTTTCTGTGCTTTTGCTCTTTATAGGATCTGTGAGTAGATCTTTCCTTTTCATATTGATTGAGGAGTATTTTTCATTTTGCTTCACCTGCTATTCTCATTGTGTTTGCCTTTTCTCCTCTTTTCTGCTATTTTTTTCGAACTTCTAAAAATTATTTTGGTATACTAACCCAAGTGGATGTGTAAATTGATTTTTGTGAACCTATCTACATATGTATATAGGGATGATTGCTTGTGCACATTCTTGGTATATGTATGTGTGAAGTGATGGTTTTTGATGCAAATTCTTGGTATATGTATGTAGATAGGGACGGTTGTTGATGCACATTCTTGGAATATGTATGTAGGGATGGTGGTTGATGCAAATTCTTGGTATATGTATGTATGTATATAGGGATGGTTTTTGATGTTCATTTTGGGATATGTACATGTATAGGGATGATTGTTGATGCACATCCTTGGGTATGAGCATTTTCTGTATAATTATGGACTCATGGTGGATCTCTTTTTTGACAGGGAAAATGCAAGGGGCGGTTAGTGCATTTTTGTCCCACGGAGGTCTTATAAAAAGTGCTGTTTTGCAACGCCTCCGTGTTGTCAATCCAGTACTCAGGCCAATTATTCTTTCGCGCTTTGAATCGATCTCATCTGCTCGTATGGAAGAGCAAAGCTTTGAAAGCACTACTATTGCAGACATTTTGAAAGCCAAAGGGAAAAGTGCTGATGGCTCTTGGCTTTGGTGCACCACTGAAGACACTGTGTATGATGCTGTTAAGTCGGTATGCGTCTTTGCTTTGAAATAAGTTGTTATTATTACTCTTGATGTTGCTGTCTTTGATTGGAAGATTTATTATAACCCAACTTCATTTTTCCAGTGCTTGGCCTAATTAAATCAATTTCCTGGCAGATGACTCATCACAATGTTGGAGCCTTGGTGGTTGTCAAACCAGGAGAGCAGAAATCAATTGCAGGAATTATCACTGAGAGAGGTATATGAGCAGTATCTTACTTGCATTAAGAGGGTTATGGAATATAATGTCTAAAGTTTGTTCACTACTTTCTTTGTAGGGGTTGTGCTTAATTTGATATATTATTCATGTAATAGCAATCAATCATGTAGTTCTAGTTGCAATGGCCGAGATGAGTACTACAAATTTCTTAGATTTTAATTAGGGTTACTCTGCAATTGGGTTTCCTCCTAGAACTGTTTCTGAGGTTGAAACCAAGTCATATTACTACACAATCTTTAGTTAATGGTATTTTCCAATGCCACATCAGAATGTTCTGGTGCTGATAGTTTGTTATTTTTCGTTATTTAGTCATTGTAGGTTTTGTCTGTGAAAACAAAATTTCCAGCTTCTTACTATACTATTAATAATCCATTTGGGATGCCAATCGCGGAATGGATTGGTGGCTTAATACATCACCAAGAACCATTAAATAGACACTTCCACTGGACGATTTAGTGCATCTCTTGAAACACTTTGAACTAGCTACCTCTGAATTTAAGTCACTTGTAACCCTTCCTCAGCGACACATTCAGTCTAACAGTTTTGGTGAAGTAACATCTATGTTTCTCTCTCTTTCTCCCTGAAACAGAATGAATGAACACAGGGATTGTGGATGATTCCTAAAAGAATAAATTTCCAAAGATACTCTTTATTTTCAGTTACCTCCCTCTATTGTAAAATATAAAGAAAATACTTCTTTGTTCCAGTCCTACAGGAGTTCGTCCATTCTGTCTGAAATTTACTAATAGAAAGCTGCTTGGTTTTCTCTTGTTTGTTTTGGTCCCCTTATTTTGTGTGATGCTTTTTACTGCCAAGCTAATATACTGCAAATTAGGGTGAATTTAGAATATAATTTCAACCTAAATCCACCCCTGGCTGCAAGCTTGCTAATGTAATTCTGTATTTTTTTTTAATACTTCTAGATTACCTGAGGAAGATCATTGTACAAGGAAGATCATCCAAGTCGACAAAGGTTGGGGACATAATGACTGAAGAGGTATAATACAATTTTTGACAATGTAATAGGAAAAGTTTGACTTCCATATTATGTATTTATTTACATATAAATATACGTGGTGATTGCAGAATAAGCTTATCACAGTCACTCCTGACACAAAAGTTCTTCAAGCAATGCAATTGATGACAGGTATTAGATGCTGTATATCTCTCGGGATGTTTTCTTTTTTCTGGTTCACTGATTTCTTTATACATTGAGGCTGGTGTAAGCTAGAGGTTGTAATGGATGGCAGATAATCGTATCAGGCACATTCCAGTCATTGATGATAAGGATATGATTGGGATGGTGTCCATCGGAGATGTGGTGCGTGCCGTGGTGACTGAGCACAGGGAGGAATTGGACCGCTTGAATGCATACATACAAGGAGGTTACTAGATGATGATGATGATGATGATAAACATGATGGGCAATGCAGCTGATGTGCCTTGTTTCAAGGACCTGTAAGCTTAGGGCCTGTAAATATGGTGTGTTTGTCTCCTTGTTATGCTGTTTCACCTGTTGCCAAAGCAGAATATCTGATGTCTAATAACAGAATGTGGACAAACTACTTGATAATAAGCTCTACCATGTTGCTTCAGATCTTTCGACAAATGGTTCATGTACGTGGTTATCGCCTTTTAATGTTGAAATCCTTCTATTTTTGAAGATCTTTTATGGCGACTTTAAGCCAATCTATATTCATATCTTCTACTGGTGAATCATGAGTAGGCAGCTATGAATTTTGATTTATATGCATGCTGCCTAAAGAGTTGAACTTTATAAGGTAAGCCATAATGGGCTTTGTTGTGTTGGAAATATGACACTTGGAAATTGCTTCTTCTTCCACAATTCAATTATATAACATAATATTGGATATAACAATTAATATTTTTTTTTGCATCTATATATTTAAAAGGAGAAATAAATATAAAAAATAAATATATTAAATTAATTAAATTTTAAAAGATTTATAAAGGAATATTGCTGATTTTATGGAATTCATTTATTAACAATTAAATCGAAAACTATGGTTGAAATTCTCATTTGCTAGTTCTGTGATTAAGGATTGGATACCTGAGATCTATAATATTATCTTTTAGGCCATTCTAACTTTTAATAATTTTGTTATTTATTTCAAATTTTTATCAATTTATATTTTAAAAAATTGGTAAATAACAGTTTTAAAAGAAAAAAGTTTTAAATTTATGCGTGCCGTCAAAACATCAAATGCGCTTTAAATTTGTCTTGGGCATAACATATTTTCCGAGTCTATGTACTTTTTGATTTTTTAAACTTCTTATTAACGTTAAAGGGTTTTTTTTATAGGGAAAAGGAAGCAAATGTCACATTAACCCCCAATTATACTATTTTTACTCCAAAATTTAAAAGATGTCAGAACTATATTTTCCATAATTGTTTATTTCACTTTGACGCTTTTGAAAACCTGTACCCTTCTCCTATATGCTACAAAACCTTAGAAATCAAATCCCTTATCATGCATCCTCGCTCTTACACTGTCGACTCTCTCTCCAAATCTCAAGACCTTGCCTTTGCAATCATAGCTTCCTCCATTGCTTTCTAGATCTCTACCTACAGAAAGTATTGACAATTTTCTTGCTTTATATAATGCTATAATAGTCTCTGTAAGGTAAATATAATATATTTCGTTTCTTTTCATTTCCACATCATGACATATATGATATGATGCCATGAATATGAATAATTCTTATCTTCAAAAGTTGTCTTTCAATTATGCTTCGTGTTCTAATCAAAATATATTTTGTTTAACACACTTATAACACAAATATTATTAAATAAATTATTTTTATTTTATTTGTTATCATCAAAATAACAGAAAATATCCCTTAAGATTCAACGGGTGATTTGTGAACTATCGTCGCAAGGCTATGGACAGTCCTCTTCGTGTCATTTCTAACAAAAAAAGCTCCAATTTTCTGATAGCACCGTTACTATCCCCACAAGCAAATATACTATAGGTGAGAAACCTATGTATATACTTATGTACAAAAGACCGAAAATGAGTGTTCTTTGTCTTTTTCACATCCTAGTTGCATTCCGAGCCAAAATGTGTCCAAGTTGGATGAGCATAAAATTCTATCTCGCTTTCGTTTAGGATGCCATCAGAAATGATGTTAACTTTGAGGGGTATTTCCGTCATTTTGATGATAACAAATAATATAACAATATTGTATTTAACATACTTGTTTTTGTAAATATATTATACAGGACATGAATTAAAATAGCAAGAATGGAGAATTGGAAGAATAATCCTTGAGAAACAAAAATCAAGTAGTAGCATGTTCACTGTCGTGACTCTAGGAATCACACCCGTGAAGGAAGTTAACCGTTACCAAAACCAACATTTGAAGTTCACGGCCATGAAAGAAAAACAAACCGTGAAGTAAGCACTTCAGTCACCTCCGTGAATAAAAGTGTCACCCCCGTGAAGCTTCATGAAATTTCATTCAGAGAGCTTCACGACCAGAGTCACCACTTGGCTCACGGCTGGAAAGATTGTCACCCCCGTGAATAAAGGTGTCACCCCCGTGAAGATTCATGTAATTTCATCCAGAGAGCTTCACGACTAGAGTCACCACTTGGATCACGGCTGGGAAGAGTGTCACGCCCGTGAATGATTAATGTCACGCCCGTGACTCTATATGTCAAAATATTACAGAGAGCTTCACGACCAAGGTCACCACTTCAGTCACGGCTTGGGAAGAACTGTCACCCCCGTGACAAGCATAGTCACGCCCTTGAACAATGAAAGAGAAAAATGTCAGGCGCGATTTTTAGGTTGGTACAACGGCTAGTATCTTATTTAATGCACCCCAACGACTATATTCAGCCATGAGAGTATAAATGGAAGTCATTTATGCATTAAGAAACAAGAGGATGATAAGATAAACAAAAGATTAGCATATACTTCAAATCACAAGCTATCTTGTACTTTCATACTTTGAGAACAAATCAATTCTCTGTAAAAATCTTTTTGCTCCTCATATTTGAGCAATAAAGATTTATAAGTGTTTCTCTCTGTAATCTTTACTCAAGTGAGCTTTGGGTAGTTCTGGGTTAAGAGTAGAACACTTGTAAGGGTTAATTGTGTAAACCTGTAAAACACAAAGTGTAGGTTGTTTGTGTGAGCCTGTAAAACACAAAGTGTAGGTTGTTTGTGTGAGCCTGTAAAATACAAAGTGTAGGTTGTTTGTGTGAGCCTATAAAACACAAAGTGTAGGTTGTTTGTGTGAGCCTGTAAAACACAAGGAATTGGTTATTGTGTGAGCCATTAAAAAACAAGGGATTTCTGGGTTAGGTGTGAGCCATTGTGAGAAACACCATTGTTGGGAGTGAGCTTGTAAAACTCCATTGTAACACTTAGTGTGTTAGTGAAACTCCTAATTACGATTGGGGAGAGGAGTAGGGTTTGTTAACACCCGAACCTCTATAAATTTGTGTGTCAAATTTTTCTCTATCCCTTCTAAAATTAACTGTCTATTTCTGCACTTTAAAGTTTAATTTTTAAAACTCCAATTCAACCCCCCTTCTTGGCTTAATATCTAGGCAATAATTGGTATCAAGGCCTTGTCTAGCATCGAAGCCTAAAAAGTGCTAGTAAAGAGTAAGATATGGCCAGTGAAGGATTCCAGAGTCTCAAACCTTACTTTGATGGAGCAAATTATGCCCATTGGAAGTTTAGGATGGAGACATACTTAGATAATGAAGGAATTGAAGTCTGGGATAGTGTACGAAAAGAATGGACACCACCAACCAGAAGAGGAGCTGATGGTGAAGAAGAAATCTTATCAAGAGATGATTGGACAGAGCCAAAAAGAAAAGCAAATTTCAAAAACAAGAAGGCAATAACAATCCTATCAAGCTCATTATCTATTGAAGAATGTGGGAGAATACAACACTGCTCAACAGCATATAGCATGTGGAAGACATTGGAGAACTATCATGAGGGAACTAAGCAAGTCAAATCCAAGAAGATTCAACTTCTAACCTCAGAGTATGAGCTCTTCAAGATGAAATCCAATGAGTCAATCACTGACATGACCAACCGTCTTCTATCCATTTTAAATGGAATGAGGAAACTTGGGAAGCATCTGAGTTTGGAAGATGTAAACAATAAAATCCTGAGAAGTCTTCCTCTTAAAGACTATGGTTCAAGAGTCGCTGGCATAGAAGAAGCAAATGAAGATATGAGTATCATGAATACTGATGTGTTGATTGGCAAGCTTCTCACACATGAGATGGCAGTAAAGAGAGATAGAGAGCTTGAAGCAGAGCCAGAGAAAAGAAAACCCTTAGCACTCAAAGCCTCTACTTAAAAATCTCAAGAAGAAAGTGAAGATAATGAAGAAATGAGTGATGATGAAAATGAGGACATCACTATGCTTTCAAGGAGATTAAAAAGAATCATTGAGAAGAAAATGAGCAACTCCAGAAAATTCAGGCAAAGAAACCTCAAACAAACTTCTAATGATACACATAGAAGTAAGGAAGAGGTAAAATGCTATGAATGTGGAAAGAAAGGACATATCAAACCAGAATGTCCAAGGCTCAAGAAGCATAAGAGCAAATACCAAAGAGACAATGGGGAGATAGGTCATAAAGCCACATGGGATGACGAAAGCTCTTCAAGTGAAAAAGATGATAATGAAAGTGAAGAGGTCAACCTATGCTTTATGGCTAATGAGGATCACATCTCGGATAAGGTAAGATCACTACACTCATATTATTTCAATAATGATAATAGTGATAATGATAGTAATAGTGATAGTGATGATGATGATGATGATGATGATGAGCAAAGCCTAATAGAAGAATTAAATATAGAATTAAAGAAATATAGAACTAAATTTAGTACCTATAGAAATAATATCTCTAATTTGAAAAAAGAGAACATAAAGCTTAAATCATCTAATTAATCTCTTCAAAAGTCATTAGATGAATACTCATCAAGACCCTAAACTGTTTCACTGTTAAAAGAAAATAATACTTTGAAAAATGAAGTTGAGGAACTTAGAAATTCCATTTCTAAATTTCATAAAGGTAAAGAGAGCTTAGATACTCTCATTGTGTCTCAAAGACCACCTTTAGTTAGACATGGTCTAGGATTTAAGGACACATCATCATCTTCTAACAAAACAGTATTTGTTAAGTCTAAAGAACATAACATCTCCACACCTGTTAGAACTGCATCAAGAAATAAGAATGTTAAACCTTCTATACAGAAAAAGAATCATGCCTTTATATATAGGAAGAGTGTATCTAGAAAAATGCAAATTAATCATGATTGTGCATGCCATTGTTCTCAAAATCAGTCTAATCAAATTATGGCATTCAAATACATTGTAAGACCAAAAAGCAAGTTTATACCTAAACAATGTAATTACTGTATGAAAATGGGTCATATAAATAAACATTGTTGGATAAGGAAGGCTCATTGGGAACCTTCATGTGCTAACCCCCAAGGACCCAAACTCATTTGGGTACCTAAATATCATACTTGATTTGTAATTCTATAGGTATGCCTCAAGTCCACAATAAACAAAAATGCGTGGCTAGTAGACAGTGGATGCTCAAGGCATATGACAAGAGACAAAGAACTCTTCAATGAAATCAAAAGTATTGATGGAGGTAAAGTTACCTTTGGAAACAATGCAAAGGGTAAGGTAATTAGCATTGGTTCTATTGGTGTTAATGGTACTACTTTTATTAAGGATGTCTTACTTGTTGATGGCTTGAAACATAACTTGTTAAGTGTAAGTCAATTATGTGATAAAGGAAACAAAGTAATCTTCACTTCAAATGAATGTCTTGTAATCTCTATTGATGGTCAAGAAATATTTAAAGGAAATAGAGATATCAATATGTTCATAATAAACTTACATGAGCTATCTAACCATTCATCTAAGTGTCTTGTGACTACTAGTGATGAGTCTTGGCTGTGGCATAGAAGATTGGTCATGCTAACATGGACTTAATACAAAGTCTCAGCACAGGAGAGCTAGTAAAAGGATTACCAAGAGTTAAATATGAAAAAGGCAAGACATGTGATCCTTGTCAAAGAGGAAAGCAACACAAGTCATCTTTAAAAGCCAAAAACATAGTAAGTACTTCAAAACCTCTTCAACTCCTGCATTTAGACTTATTTGGACCTACTAGAATTGTTAGCTTAGGAGGAAAACATTATGCATTTGTCATTGTAGATGATTACTCTAGATTTACTTGGGTAATTTTCTTAGCTCAAAAGAGTGATGCTTTTGAAAATTTCAAAAACTTTGCTAAAAGAGTTCAAAATGAAAAAGGGTACTGCATTTCAAAAATAAGAAGTGATCATGGGAAAGAATTTGAAAATGAAAACTTTGAAAGCTTTTGTCTTGAACATGGCATTTCACATAATTTCTCATCTCCTAGGACACCTCAACAAAATGGGGTAGTTGAAAGGAAAAATCGAACATTAATTGAAATGGCTAGAACAATGCTTAATGAATATGAATTACCAACTTATTTTTGGGCAGAAGCCACAAACACTGCATGTTATATTTCAAATCGAGTTTTCAGAAGACCTCTTTTAAACAAAACCTCATCTGAGCTATGGAATGGAAGAAAGCCCTTGGTATCATACTTTAGAGTATTTGGATGCAAGTGTTTTATATTGAACACCACGGACAATCTTGGAAAATTTGTCTCTAAGTCTGATGAAGGTATATTTTTAGGATACTCTACAACCAGCAAAGCATATAGAATATTTAATAAAAGATCATTAATGGTTGAAGAATCCATGCATGTTGTTTTTAATGAATCTAGTAGACTTGATCTTGTGAAAGTAGTGCTCTTGATGATGTTGTAGATAATATGGAAAAACTTGTCATTGAAAATGGAAAAGAAGAAAACAATCAAGAAAATTTACTACCTCAAAATCAAGAACAAATGGAGCAAGAACTTCCAAAAGAATGGAGAATGATGAAAGATCATCCAAAAGAGCAAATAATTGGTGATCTATCAAGGGGAGTAAGTACTAGATCTCATTTCAAGCATTTAGTCACTGACATTGCTTTTATTTCACAAATTGAGCCTAAAAACATTGATGAGACTCTTAATGATGAAAGTTGGGTAATTGCCATACAAGAGGAACTCAACCAATTTGAGAGAAATAAGGTATGAAACCTAGTACCTAGAGCCAAGAATCATCCAATCATAGGCAGCAAATGGGTATTTAGAAATAAATTAGATGAATAAGGGTTAATAACCAGAAATAAAGCAAGACTAGTTGCAAAAGGATATAATCAGGAAGAAGGTATATGTTAACCTTAAGGGGTATTTCTGTCATTTTGATGATAATAAATAATATAGCAATATTGTATTTAACATACTTGTTTTTGTAAGTATATTATATAGGACATGAATTAAAATAGCAAGAATAGAGAATTGGAATGATATTCCTTGAGAAAGAAAAAGCAAGAAGTAGCATGTTCACTGCCATGACTCTAGGAGTCACGCCCGTGAAGGAAGCTAACCGTTACCAAAACCAACATTTGAAGTTCACTGCCATGAAGGAAAAATAAACCGTGAAGTAAGCATTTCAGTCACCCCCGTGAAGAGTCATTCAATTTCATCTAGAGAGCTTTACGACTAGAGTCACCACTTGGGTCACGGCTGGGAAGATTGTCACCCCCGTGAATGAAGGTGTCACCCCCGTGAAGGATTCATTTGATTTCATCCAGAGAGCTTCACGACCAGAGTCACCACTTGTCTCACGACTGTGAAGAGTGTCACGCCCGTGAATGATTAATGTGACGCCCGTGACTCTATATGTCAAAACATACCAGAGAGCTTCATGACTAAGGTCACCACTTCAGTCATGGCTTGGGAAGAACTGTCACCCCCATGACAAGCTTATTCACGCCCGTGACCAATGAAAGAGAAAAATGTCAGGTGCGATTTTTTGGTTGGTACAATGGCTAGTTTCTTATTTAATGTACCCCAACGGCTATATTCAGCCATGAGAGTATAAATGGAAGTCATTTATGCATTAAGAAAGAAGAGAATGAGAAGAAAAGCAAAAGATTAGCATATACTTCAAATCACAAGCTATCTTGTACTTTTATACTTTGAGAACAAATCTATTCTCTGTAAAAATCTTATTGCTCCTCATATTTGAGCAATAAAGATTTATAAGTGGTTCTTTCTGTAATCTTTACTCAAGTGAGCATTGGGTAGTTCTGGGTTAAGAGAAGAACTCTTGTAAGGGTTAGTTGTGTGAACCTCCAAAACACAAATTAAAAGGTTGTTTGTGTGAGCCTGTAAAACACAAAGTATAGGTTGTTTGTGTGAGCCTGTAAAACACAAAGTGTAGGTTGTTTGTGTGAGCCTGTAAAACACAAAGGAATTGGTTATTGTGTGAGCCATTAAAACACAAGGGATTTCTGGGTTAGGTGTGAGCCATTGTGAGAAACACCATAGTTGGGAGTGAGCTTGTAAAACTCCATTGTAACACTTAGTGTGTTAGTGAAACTCCCAATTGCGATTGGGGAGAGGAGTAGGGTTTGTTAATACCCGAACCTTTATAAATTTTTGTGTCTGATTTTCTTTATCCTTTCTAAAATTAACAATTTTATTTCCGCACTTTAAAGCTTAATTTTTTTTGAAACTCCAATTCAACCCCCCTTCTTGGTCTAATATCTGGGCAACAGTATAGATTATGATGAAACATATGCACCTGTAGCTAGATTAGAAGCTATAAGAATAGTCTTAGAATATGCATGTCACATGAATTTCAAACTTTTTCAAATGGATGTGAAAAGTGCATTTCTAAATGGTTATATAGATGAAGAAGTGTATGTAGAACAACCACCAGGTTTTGAAAGCTATGATTTGCCAAATCATGTTTTTAAACTTTCAAAAGCTTTGTATGGTTTAAAACAGGCTCCAAGAGCTTGGTATGAGAGACTAAGTTCTTTTTTATTAGAAAATAGCTTCACAAAGGGAAATGTTGACACTACACTATTCATCAAAAAGCATAAGCTGATATACTGATTGTTCAAATTTATGTTGATGATATAATATTTGGTTCTACTAATGAGCTGCTTTGTCAAGAATTTGCTAAGTGCATGACTAGAGAATTTGAAATGAGCATGATGGGAGAACTTAAGTATTTCCTTGGTCTACAAATAAAGCAAAGCAATGAGGGCATATTCATCAACCAATCCAAATATGCCAAAGACTTAATCAAAAAATTTGGTATAGAAGGATGCAAAAATTCCAAGACTCCTATAAACACATCAACAAAATTGGACAAAGATGAAAAGGGTAAGAGCATTAATGAAAAGCTTTATAGAGGTATGATCGGATCACTTTTATATCTCACTGCTTCTAGACCCAATATTATGTATAGTGTTTGCTTATGTGCACGATTTCAATCATGTCCTAAAGAATCTCATCTAAATGCTGTAAAAAGGATTTTAAGATATTTATATGGAACATTGCATCTAGGTTTATGGTATCCTAAGAATTCATCATTTTATATTATAGAATATTCAGATGCAGACTATGCTGGTAGTCTTTTGGATAGGAAAAGTACTTCAGGTACTTGTCACTTCATTGAAGAATGTTTGGTTTCTTGGTTTAGCAAGAAACAAGTTTCAGTTGCTCTCTCAACTGCTGAAGCTGAATATGTAGCAGTTGGATGTTGTTGTACACAAATTCTTTGGATGAAACAACAACTTAAGGACTATGGTCGTGAGATGAACCATATACCTATAAAATGTGACAACACTAGTGCTATAAATCTTTCAAAGAATCCTATTCAACACTCTAGAAGTAAACATATTGACATTAGACACCACTTTATTAGAGATCATGTTCAATATGGAGATGTTGAATTAGAATTTATATGCACAGAAAATCAATTAGCAGATATTTTCACTAAGTCTCTAAATGAGGAAAGATTTAATTTCATTAGAAGTGAACTAGGTATGATTGATGGATTAACCTTGTGATTGCAAGAATATGAAATTTTAATTGTTGATCTTAAATCATATCACAAGTTATAAGATAGAAATTTTGATGAGAATTCATGTTTTATGATGTTGAAATGATTTAGTTTTGTTGTAGAACTTAATTACAATATCATAAAAATTATAGGGGAGTCACGCCCGTGACATATATTCACGCCCGTGACTTAAGTAGCCTAAAGAGGCAGTGTCATTCACTACTTTGGTTCACGACATGATTCATGGCTTCAAGTGGTGAAACTTAGTTTCACGGCCTGAGTCACGCCCGTGAAAATGGACTTTCACGCCCGTGACAATTTTTCACTCCCGTGAACAATTACGCCACAAAACTCACAGAAGCTTTCATGCCTTGTGTCACGGCTTGCTTCACGGGCATAAGTAGTGAAATTCAACAGTTCATGCCCGTGACGTTATATTCACCCCCGTGACTTATGATCATTCACGCCCGTGATGTTCATCGATCACGCCCGTGAACTTATTCACGCCTTCATTCACGGGTGGAACACTACTTCAGCAAACCGTGAACATGACCATTCATGCCCGTGACACCATAAGTCACGCTCATGAATGTATCGAATATATAAGAAAACAGCCGGTTACAACCTTCATTTCAACTCTCTATCTCCCAAAACCGCTCTCATTTACTCTCATTCATTGAGACATTGAAGATTCCGACCCCAAAGACTTGAAATTTCACTATAAATACCACCAAAAGTTCAAATCTTCAGCAGAAATCATACATTTCTAGGGTTTTACATCAAATTTTCTGTCAAAATTATTGTCAGCTCCATCAATAAATTTCTTCAAATATGGAGTCTGCTTCATTTAAGGGAAAGAGAAAGAAGTCCCATGCACCTAAGAGGTATTCAGATTACCTCATGAACATCATTCCAGAAAGTTGTCATCCTCGGTATGCAACATTGAAGAAGAGACCTCTTTTATCATCAAGGTCCTTCGATTGGCAGACAGTTCGTTGTCTCGGACTTAAGATGGCTATGACAGAGAAATTACAAGCCTGTCATCTCAAAGGGTTTGTTGAAATTCATCAGCCGACTCTGAGGAAGCCAACGTTGGAATTTCTCAGCACCTTGCAGGTTTCACCAACTGGAGTGGTGAAATTCCAACTCTGCAATAATCCTAACACCCTCAGCGCCATCGCATTTGGAGAATTGTTCAACCTACCATCTGATGGCATTCTAAATGAGACTGAGGTTGAATTCTTTGCCCCTCTAGTTTGGACTCATTTTGGATATAATTGTACTTGGGACGTGAAGAAGACAAAGAGCACTCATCTCGTGGCCCCAGTACACAGGTATTTGCATAGGTTCCTAACCTATAGCATTTTTGCTATGGGAGAAAGTAATGGAACAATCAGAAAGTCAGAGCTCTTCCTCCTTGAGATGGCTCGCAGGGGAGTCACAGTGGCACTTTCCAGATGGTTTGCAAACCATCTTCTCTCCATTGCCACCAAGCCCACAGGAGATATCTTGATTGGGGCATATGTCACCCATATTGCAGTGAAGCTCAATTATTTTAAGTTGAATGACCATCACTTCAACATCATTCCTGCACATCCTCGAGATAGGCTGGATGTCGAGTCATTCATCAAGATGGGAGTGGCTGTCAGAATCGTTTTTCAGAACGATATCTTCTACCGCTTCACTGACACTACTGGAGAGATTATCTGGGAAGATAATGACACAGAGGATTTTAAAGCAGGCCTCCAAGGAGTCCAGCAGAAAAAGAGGGCTCGAATTGAGGAAGCACCTCCAGCAGTCGAGTAGGACATTGGACAGTCCTCAGCTTCCACACCATCCTTAGCGCAACAGGTGGTCGACCTCTTGGCACCACGTTTTGAGCAGCTACAGACTTCCATGGACGAGAGGTTGGAGAACCTCAAGGACTTCATGGAGTCTCGGATGGACAACCTTGAGGCTGAAGTAGCTAGGCTTCATGATAGGATATCTGGCTAAGAGATAGGCTAGAGTGCAACCTAAATTTGATCATTTTTAGCTTATTTGTTATTTTTATGTTTTGATTGTGTAGGAAATTTTTAAATTTCTTTTCTGAATATTTTAACTTAGTTTGTATCCTTTTCCTTTATGATATATATATTTGTTTGTTCTTGTTTACTTCAATGTTCATATCCTTTTTGATTGATGACAAAAGGGGGAGAGAACTAGCAATATATGATAGGGGAATGGTATAGGAATTGGTGAATCAAAAAGTGAATTGACTATGAATTGGTTTAAAAATCTTGATTCAACATTTCATATGCAAAGCATATAATTGGAAAATTAAGTTTTTATAGAACTTAGATATACCCTAAGTATACTTTGCATATACCTTATAGACAGTTACAAATAAAAATATGCCATGATATACCTTAAATATACCTTAAATATACTTTATGTCTTGAAAAGGAATTATGGTATGTATTGGAAATACTTCTCATATAACTTGCATATACTTAAAATCTAGTTTAATGCTACATCATTATTTACTATTCTTGCACATTATAATTTTTTTTATCCCAAGTATACTTTGAGGGGGAGGCTTCTCAAAATCACATATTACTAGATTATTTGTTACCATCAAAAAGGGGGAGATTGTTAACCTTAAGGGGTATTTCTGTCATTTTGATGATAACAAATAATATAGCAATATTGTATTTAACATACTTGTTTTTGTAAGTATATTATACAGGACATGAATTAAAATAGCAAGAATGGAGAATTGGAAGAATAATCCTTGAGAAACAAAAACAAGTAGTAGAATGTTCACTGCCGCGACTCTAGGAGTCACGTCCGTGAAGGAAGCTAACCGTTACCAAAACCAACATTTGAAGTTCACGGCCATGAAAGAAAAACAAATCGTGAAGTAAACACTTCAGTCACCCCCGTGAATAAAAGTGTCACCCCCGTGAAGCTTCATGAAATTTCATTCAGAGAGCTTCATGACAAGAGTCACCACTTGGCTCACGGCTGGGAAGATTGTCACCCCTGTGAATAAAGGTGTCACCCCCGTGAAGATTCATATAATTTCATCCAGAGAGCTTCACGATCAGAGTCACCACTTGGATCATGGCTGGGAAGAGTGTCACGCCCGTGAATGATTAATGTCACGCCCGTGACTCTATATGTCAAAATATTCCAGAGAGCTTCACGACCCAGGTCACCACTTCAGTCACGGCTTGGGAAGAACTGTCACCCCCGTGACAAGCATAGTCACACCTGTGAACAATGAAAGAGAAAAATATTAGGCGTGATTTTTTGGTTGGTACAACGACTAGTTTCTTATTTAATGCACCCCAACGGCTATATTCAGCCATGGGAGTATAAATGGAAGTCATTTATGCATTAAGAAACAAGAGGATGATAAGATAAACAAAAGATTAGCATATACTTCAAATCACAAGCTATCTTGTACTTTCATACTTTGAGAACAAATCAATTCTCTATAAAAATCTTTTTGCTCCTCATATTTGAGCAATAAAGATTTATAAGTGGTTCTCTCTGTAATCTTTACTCAAGTGAGCTTTGGGTAGTTCTGGGTTAAGAGTAGAACACTTGTAAGGGTTATTTGTGTAAACCTCTAAAACACAAAGTGTAGGTTGTTTGTGTGAGCTTGTAAAATACAAAGTGTAGGTTGTTTGTGTGAGCCTGTAAAACATAAAGTGTAGGTTGTTTGTGTGAGCCTGTAAAATACAAGGAATTGGTTATTGTGTGAGCCATTAAAACACAAGGGATTTCTGGGTTAGGTGTGAGCCATTGTGCGAAACACCATAGTTGGGAGTGAGCTTGTAAAACTCCATTGTAACACTTAGTGTGTTAGTGAAACTCCCAATTGCGATTGGGGAGAGGAGTAGGGTTTGTTAACACCCGATCCTCTATAAATCTGTGTCAAATTTTTCTCTATCCCTTCTAAAATTAATTGTCTATTTCCCCACTTTAAAGTTTAATTTTTAAAACTCCAATTCAACCCCCCCTTCTTGGCTTAATATCTGGGCAATAAGGGAGCTTAAAAATAGTGCCAAATTCCGCTACAGTGAGAGTGCTAGTATGTTTGCATAGCTGGAATTTGACGGTTTCGGTGGGTGAGACCTGCAATGTGCTAAGGAGACTAGACGTGATGTAGTCAGTCTAGTGGGAGTTGACACATGTCCATACTCTGAACCAAGTGGAGTATAAAATGGTGAAAGGAAGAATTGCACGAAAATTGTCTGTAGAAAGGTTTATTGTGAAATCACTGACTTTCTGGTCAATTGAGGGTCATGATGTGTTGCTAGATTCCGCTCATTACCTACTTAAATTAATTGTTAATTTAAGTGGACAACATAATCGGGAACATAATGGGTCACACGCATTGAAGATATGGAGAATGAGTAAAATGGTATTGGATAGGATCCAAAATATGAGAGAATTATTTCGGGATGGATTGCGATGAGATCGCATGGAAAAATCGTTCAGATGGGTCACGGGCCCGTACGGGCCTGTACGGGCTAGGCAGCCTGCCAGCCTATCTAGCGGACCAGCTGGGCTGCCCAGCGCGCTGCTGCCTCCCACCCGTTGGCCAACGACAGTTTTTGGCCTTAATTACGCCAATTATGGCTAATTACTATTCATTCATTTTCCTTTTCTCCATTTATGACTTTTCAACTTTTCTTTGAATTTGATTCAAGTAGAAAATACATCAAATGATAGAAAATGGACATAAAAATATTTTTTTGTGAAAAAAATATTTTTAAGACACAATAAAATTCTCTCAAGAACACTTTCAAAGCTAGCACTTTGAATTTGGTCAAACCATTTCTCTTGATAGTTTCTAATTCATTCTTCGCATGGATTATCATTAGAGACATCCTAGTATGGATTGTTGTAGTTTGCTATAACTCAACAAAAAGAAAATTTGAAGAACAAATAAGAAATTACAAGGTATAAGTTTTAACATTTATATTTATATAAATTAGTTTTAATTGTACAAGTATGATATTTTGTTTTGGGTTTTAAAAATTTTATTTTTCTGCTGCATTTATGATATGATTTATTCTTCAAAACCAAACATTGGTATGAAAGCCTCCTTATATCCATTAAAATTAATTTTAGTTGAAAGTGCACTAGGATTGCATATTTTTGATAATTTTGGATCAATAGGTTTTGAAATATTGAAATTAATTTGTAAAATATATTTTACACATTTTTCTTTCTTTAATCTGATCATTGGATGATTAAATATGATTATTTTGATTGAAAAATGATTTTAATGTGATTCAAATAATTAATTTTGCATTTATTTCAAAAATGCCTAAAATTGTCTTGTTTATGAATATGTGTTGTTGTTTGGCTTAATTGATGGGGCTGGTTATATGTTTTTTTGTAATTTAATTGTAAAGAAATTATTTAGATATATTGAGAATATATTTATTCCTATGGAAGTTTCCAATAATTAATTAAAAATTATTTTAATTAATTTTTCAAACAAACACAAAAACGAGACTATTTAAGCATACCCGGTGGGGCTGTTTTGTTTGATTTTTTTGTATATATTTATTTTATTTTAGCATATTGAAATAATTTTTATGTGATTAAAAATATGTTATTTTGATTCTAGATGCATGCCAAAATTATTTTGCAAGCATTTGAAATTTTAAAAATTCTAGATATGGAATTATTGATTTTGAGTATCTAAGTGTATTGGTTCGTTTGTCTTAGTAATTTAATTTGATTAAATATTAAATTCCACTTTAAAATGACATACAAAATTAAATTAACCGAAAGAACATATATAGGGAATTTTGATTCAAGCGTTGAATCGATTGACAAATTGAAATCCAAAATTGTCATTTTTATTTTGTGCATTAGAGAATGCATGTTAGGGGGGTATGAAAAGGCATGATGGATGATTATGGACTTAGGCCCATTGTGATTGAGCATGCATGAAATTATTTTGTTTTATGGTAAATAGGGCCTACGTGTCCCTACCTCTTTTTCTTTCTTATGTATTTCTCTTCTCATCTTACTCCCCTCAAATGTAAATTGAGGTTTTCTATAATTTGAAATATGTAATTAGATTACATAGAATTAGGATAGAATGAAGATACAAAGGAGCGAGAAGCAAAGGAGATGGTACCATAAACAAGAAGACTTAGAAATAGGAATTTGATTTCTATTTTGGGTTGTAAATTCATGCATATACCTAGGTAAGACCTAGTTAATTTCTCTTTAGCTCAAGAGATTGACTTTAGTATGTCCATAATCATGCCATATAGTTAATGTAACTATCTTTATATATTAATGTGATGAATGTATGATATATAAAAGCATGAAATAATAACTTGATGAGACTTAACAAAGAAATTCCTCACTAAATAAACAATTAAGTCTTACGCCTTCCATAAATATGGGGAGAACCAAAGTTCTTCTAGAGTTAGGGTTGTTGAGTTGCCTCAAGCTCACTCTATAAAAATATGTTCAATCCATTGAAATTAGATTTCACGATTAATGGGTTAGACTTAACCGATATTATTAACTTGTTGGATTTGCACCAAGGTTAATGTGTATTAGAGGTGAAGTTGGGTTTGTATACATGAGATGTACACATATCAAGAGTTGATAGCCCAACGTATGTGCACACATCAATAAGTTGATAGCATAAGTTTCGATAGTTGCATGAATAATGCAATTGGTATGGATTAGATACCTACCAACCAAACTAAGGATCTTGTTGAGTTGCTTCAAGGTTATTCTTAGCTAGTTGGATATCGACCCACTAGGAGAACTTCCATATAAGTTCTCTCGGGTTCATAGTGAGGGCTATGAATTCGCTATAAAATAGTGGGAGCCATAATGCGATTTATTAAAGACCTAATAAACATGAATTTTATGTACATTCTAACATGTTCTATTTTACATCTAGGTTGCTAGAATCATCATCATGACAAGTGTGAATTTGCAATCGCTAATGGAATCAAATAAGTTAACTGGGTCTAATGTTTTGGATTGGCTAGGGAATCTGAGAATAGTTCTCAAATCTGAAAAGATTGGCTATGTCCTAGATGAGGCACTCCCTTATCCCCCTGCTGCTAATGCTTCTGAAGATGTTCAGACGACATATCAAAAGTATCTCGATGATAGTGAGATGGCAAGCTGCATTATGCTTGCTACTATGTCAGCTGAGTTGCAAAAGTAGCATGAGGCTATGGATGCTAATTCCATAGTATACCATCTAAGAGAGCTTTTTGATGAGCAAACACATTCCGAAAGGTTCAGAACTTCAAGGTTGCTCTTCCACACTAAGATGGTTGAGGGGACATCTCTAGTGCAATATGCATTGGAGATGAATGGCTATATTGAGAGGTTGGCCACTTTGGGATTTGTGATGGACCATGAATTAAGTATTGACTTAATTCTAACCGGTTTGTCTGATAGTTATTCACATTTTGTACTTAACTATAGGATGAACCAAATCTCTACCACTATCCCTGTGCTGATTAACTTGCTAAAAATAGCTGAGCCATCTGTCAAGAAGGACAGTAAGGCTATGATGCTGGTGGACTCTTCAAGTTCTAAAAGGAATAACCTTAAGAAGAAGAAGAAGTCCATGAAGCCTAAAAGATCCATGGCTAAGAAGAAGGCCAAGGAGATTGCTCCAAAAGGGACATGCTTCCATTGTGGCAAGGATGACCATTGGAAGAGAAACTGCAAGGCTTACTTGGAGTCCTTCAAGAAGAAGGCATCTGATACCCCATCTACTTCAGGTATTTTTGTCATTGAAATTTATACTGTTTCCAATAATAATATATGGGTATTAGATACCGGTTGTGGCTCACACATATGCACTAATATGCAGGGCCTAAGGAATAGTAGACAACTCAATAAGGGAGAGTCAGACCTACGCGTTGGAAATGGAGCAAGGGTTACTGCATTAGCTATAGGAACATATTTATTGACCCTCCCTAGTGGGCTTATATTAAATTTGGATAATTGCTATTATGTACTTGCTTTGACTAAAACCATTATTTTTGTTTCAAGTCTAAATAAAGATGGTTTCCTTTTAGCTTTTAGTAACAATTGTTGTTCTATTATTTTGAATGGAATTCTTTATGCTAATGGTACATTATGCAATGGAATATACATATTAGATATGTCAAATCCAATTTTAAACATCAATGATAATAAGAGGCAAAAATAAGATATGTTGAAATCATCTTATTTATGGCATTGTCGTCTTGGTCATATAAGTGAGAAACGCATGGCTAAGCTACACAAAAGTGGTAGTTTGGGGTCATTTGATTATGAATCATGTGACACGTGTGAATCTTGCTTATTAGGCAAGATGACTAAGTTACCCTTTAAGGGAAAGGGTGAACGTGCTAATGGACTTTTAGAATTAATACATTCAGATGTATGTGGTCCAATGTCTACACACACTAGAGATGGTTTCATCTACTCTATTACTTTTATCGATGAGTACTCACGATATGGGTATGTGTATCTTATGAGATACAAATCTGAAGCTTTTGAAAAGTTCAAAGAATTCATAACTGAAGTAGAGAAACAACTTGGCAAAAGTATTAAAACACTTCGATCAGATCGAAGAGGTGAATATTTGAGCCAAGAGTTCCTAGATTATCTTAGGGATAATGGGATTTTATCTCAATGGACTCCACCTTACACGCCACAACACAATGGTGTGGCTGAAAGAAGAAACCGAACCTTGTTAGTCATGGTAAGGTTTATGATGAGTTTTGTGGAATTGCCTAAATCCTTTTGGGGTTATGGAGTAGATACCGTCATTTATATATTAAATGGAGTTCCTTCAAAATCAATTGATGTTACTCCATATGAGATATGGTATAACAAGAGGCCCACATTTTCTTACATGAGAATTTGGGGTTGTCGTGCTTATGTGAAGCGGACAATGTCAGATAAGCTAGAAGCTAAGTCTGACCGATATCTGTTTGTGGGATATCCAAAAGCATCATATGGATATCAATTTTACCACTCCTTGGAACAAAAAGGTTTTTGTTTCAAGACATGCTATCTTTTTAGAGAGAGAATTCCTTTTAAAAGGAGATAGTGGGAGCAAAATTGAACTTGAGGAAATTCAAGATGCTCAAACAGATGCTGATCAACTAGCTGAACTCGAGCTTGTTACTCATATAGATGATATAATAGCTCAACCTTCTGAAGCACAAGAGCTTCGTAGGTCAAGTAGGATATGTACTGCTCTAGAGAGAGATGGATTTCTCATTAGTGAACAAAACGATGTATTGCTCATAGAAAATGATGAGCCTTCAACATATGAAGAAGTTTTAAATAGTTCAGAATCTGACAAATGGCTTCAAGCCATGAAGTCAGAAATGGATTCCATGTATGAAAACCATGTATGGACTTTGGTTGACCCACCTGAAGGATTAAAGCCTATAAGGTGAAAGTGGGTTTTCAAAAAGAAAACTGACATGGATGGTAATGTGATTACCTATAAAGCTAGACTTATTGCTAAAGGTTATCGTCAAAGACAAGGAATTGACTACGATGAAACTTTTATCCTAGTAGCTATGCTTAAATCCATAAGGATACTCCTAACCATTGCTACTCATTATGATTATGAGATATGGCAAATGGATGTGAAGACAACTTTCCTTAATGGAAATCTGACTGAAGATGTGTACATGACATGACCAGAAGGTTTCATATCCAAAGATGGCAAAAAGGTATGTAAGCTTCAAAGATCAATTTATGGATTAAAGCAAGCATTCAGGAGTTGGAATATTCGGTTTGATGAGACAATCAAACAGTTTGGTTTCTTACAAAATCTAGATGAACCTTGTGTTTACAAGAAAGTTAGTGGGAGTGCAATCGTATTTCTTGTGTTATATGTAGATGACATATTGTTAATGGGAAATTATGTCTCAGCCTTACAATCAGTCAAAATTTGGTTATCCAAAAATTTTTCTATGAAAGACCTTGGAGAAGCAGTCTATATTTTAGAGATAAAGATCTATAGAGATAAATCTAAAAGATTGCTTCGTCTTTCACAGTCTATCTACATAGATAAGATGCTAAAAAGGTTTAGCATGGAGCAGTCCAAGAGGGGATATATTCCCATGACCCATGGGATTACTCTCTCAAAGTCTTTATGTCCAAAGACACAAGATGAGAGGACACACATGAGTTTGATTCCATATGCTTCAGCTATAGGATCAATCATGTACACTATGATATGTACAAGACCCGATGTATCATATCCTCTGAGTGTCATAAGTAGATACCAATCGGACCCTGGTGACGGTCATTGGGTAGCTGTTAAGAATATCCTTAAGTACTTAAGAAGAACTAAGGATGTATTATTGGTATATGGAGACGGTGATCTTATTGTGAGCAGGTATACCGATGCCAGCTTCCAATCTGACAAGGATGACTCAAAATCTCAGTAAGGTTATATATTCACACTAAATGGTGGAGCAATTAGTTGGAAAATTTCCAAACAAGAAACAACTTTGATTCCACAATCGAAGCAGAATGCATTGCAGCTTCCGAAGCAGCAAAGAAAGCAGTTTGGATAAAGAAATTCATCACAGAACATGGAGTGGTTCCCAGCATATTGATCCAATACAATTGTATTGTGATAATAATGGAGCCATTGTGCAAGCAAAGGATCCACGATCTCATCAGAGATCCAAACTTGTACTCGGAAGATACCATTTGATTAGAGAAATCATTGGTAGGAATGATGTAAAGATAGAAAGAGTGCCCACTGATCAGAATATTGCTGATCCTCTAACTAAGCCACTTCCCCAAAAGAAATATGATTCTTATGTATTCGTCTAATGAATTAAATACAAAGGCGATTGGCTTTAGTGCAAGTGGAGCTTATTAGAGGAGTGCTCTAAAGGCAATCACCTTTAGCACTTATTGTCCAATGGTGCAAGTATCCTTAGACTTGAGGTACTCAAGGATATTTTGAATATTGATTCTGTATTTTGACACTATTCCTTATTGCCTTAGAGAGGTAGCTCATAGGGTGGTGATTGGATACAACTTGAGGTATTCAAAGATAATTGGGTAACCAACAAAGGATTCACCACTTTTGATAGAAGGAGTGTATACCCATGGCCTTTTGTTGTGGTCATTACTTAGGAATATCTGGCCGGAGTGGAAATGTCATAAAGATAGTTTTCAATGACATATCTAATAGAGTAATGAGCCTCAAGGACAAGAACTAACATTACTTAGACTAGACATGACGTAGTCAGTCTAGTGGGAGTTGACACATGTCCATACTCTGAACCAAGTGGGGTATAGAATGGTGAAAGGAATAATTGCACTGAAATTGTCTATGGAAATGTTCATAGTCAAATCACTGACTTTCCGGTCAATTGGGGGTCATGATGTGTTGCTAGATACCGCTCATGACCTGCTTAAATTAATTGTTAATTTAAGTGACCAACATAACCGAGAACCTAATATATGGAGAATGAGTAAAATGGTCACACACATTGAAGATATGGAGAATGAGTAAAACGGTCTTCGATAGGATCCAAAATATAAGAGAATTATTTCAGGATGGATCGCGATGCGATTGCACGAAAAAATCATTCGGGAGGGTCATGGATCCATACGAGCTAAGCAGGCTACTGGCCTACCTAGCAGGCTAGCTGGGCTGCCCAACAGTAGCCCGCAGCAGGCCCAGCAAGCTGCTGCCTCCCACCCGTTGGCCAACGACAGTTTTTGGCCTTAATTAGGCCAATTATGGCCAATTACTATTCATTCATTTCCCTTTTCTCCATTTTGACTTTTCATAGTTTCTTTGAATTTGATTCAAATAGAAAAGACATCAAATGGCAAAAAATGGACATGAAAATATTTTTTTGTGAAAAAAAATATTTTTAAGACACAACAAAATTCTCTCAAGAACACTTTCAAAGCTAGCAGTTTGAATTTGTTCAAACCATTTCTCTTGATAGTTTATTCTTCATTCTTCACATGGATTATCATTAGAGACATCCTAGTGTGGATTGTTGTGGTTTGCTACAACCCAACAAAGCGAAGATTTGAAGAACAAATAAGAAATTACAAGGTATAATTTTTAACATGTATATTTATATAAATTAGTTTTAACGGTACAAGTATGATATTTTGTTTTGGGTTTTGAAAATTTTATTTTTCTGCTGCGTTTATGAATATGATTCATTCTTCAAAACCCAATATATAGGCTATTGACCTCATTGTTGCAATATTTCGTATAAACCTATGAATCTTAGCTTAACTTTTTCTTTTTACCAAGCTAAATTAACTTCTTTCAGAATGAGATTTTCAAAAGCTCATTTGGTAACACAACCAATGTCTTTTCCTTTCTAATTTGTCCAAGGTTTCTATTTATCTTTTACAATTCTTAACTCATTTTCGATGATCCTTAACTTTTTTTCTATCTGTCTATTACCCATTATTTTTTGTCATTTCTTCTTTTGTAAGCTCTATATGCTTTTTTTTTTCTCGTTTACTAGAATACTTATTAACTGAGTATAAAATATAACTATTGCAAGAGTTATGGTATATATTTAACTTGTTATCACCTATATGATTGGATTATAAGCTTATTCATCTAGTCAGATTTGACTAGGATATTAGGTCGTTCACTTATTGTTTTACTATGTAATTCATATAGCTCATGTTTTATCTTTATATGTTGGAATAGACTAGTTTCTTATATTTTTAACCTCATTCTATAAGATAAAAATTGCATATACGTTCGCAACTTTGAGACTAAAATGACTTTATATCTTCTATCAAACCTTTATGATAAATATTCTCACATGTCATCATGCTTACTTGTTTCTACACATCATATACATTCAACTCCTATTAATATTTTCTTTCACTTCTATTTGTCATACTAACTTTGATTCTCAACCTCTCCTTACTCGTTGGAATTTCATGAATGAGGTGCGTAGAATTAACATAATGGAAGATAGGTTTTGTTTCAATTCACATAAGGAGTAAGGGCATTACATTCATGATTTTTAGAATGAGTGCATACATTTTAATGCACTTATTATTTTCCCTGAACCTGGCTAAGCATGGGGTATAACATGAAGTATTACTACCAAATCATTTTTTGAAGTGAGTCTACTGTTCTTGGTATAATTAATAAGATTCAATTATGCTTATTCAATTAATGCTTAATTACTATAGATCTATTAGGTCACACTAACTTTCAAAGATTTCAATTATTAATACAACTATATTGGACAATTTCTTCTTAAAATCTCGAACAATAACTTATATGGGTCCCAGGGCCATTCTTAAGTCCCCGTCTCTAACTTGCCCTTTTTTTTGTGTGGAGTTTCTCTAGTATTCATAGCTATTATCATATGTCATAGATATACTAACCTCTTCTTTACTATTCGGCTCTCCATTAGTTATGCCCATTTACCCTGTCTTCATTTAAGGTATTTTCTAACTTATTACTCCTAAAGGTGAAAATGCAATTGATTCTTCTTCATTACATTAACATCTAACTGTTTCAATCCTATTTTTATGCACTCTACTCTCATATTTTACTTGTCATACTAAGCCAGTTTATATAATTCTTCACTCATATGAACATTAGGTAAGGTGTATAAATTTGTAGCTCTAAACATTATGGGGTACTCTACTTATTTTAATGTTCTAGCATTATCTCTATATTATATTCACCATAGGGAGAGGATAGGTATTCTTAACTTTCATAACTTTTGAGCGTAACCTATACTCCTTATTACCCGAGTAGCATTGTTTTATATTAGATGATTTATTACATATAGGGTTTTATCATCTTGTAATTATTACCATCTATTTTCTCTCACCTATTTTTTTAGGGTTTATATCTTACCTCATAATATTTTATCATCTCTTATAGGCTATTTCCTTAAGATAGTTGAGGATAGTCAACACCTCATTCCTACTGCACTGTTAGAATCATTCACCAATAATAAAGGTGCTTCTTACCATCTTTTTTTTTTTATGGCCTAACAAATATCATGTATACTTTTCATTTCAGCCATCTTCTTGGGTGTCTTCTGTTAGGGATTTTTTTTTCACTTAATTAAAGTCAATTCAATTTTTTCTAGCTATGGGGAATATAGCTTAGGGTTTTAAGCTTTTCTTTTTGGTATATTTTTATAAGCCCAACAAATTTTACACCCATTTCAAACATATTTACAGACTTCCTTAGTTCTTATCATTTTGACTAGGCACTTATATCTTTTATTTCAACATCATTGATTACCTTTATCTAATAACTATAAACTATTTATTTAGTTTAATTATTTTCTATCGTCCTAGTAGTTACCAACCATCATATGTCTAAAATGATATCGTGCATATGGGAAGAGGGTTTGATTGAGTTCTTCTATACATCATGTGTTCAACACTCTTCCCAAATTATTTATTCATTGTATTTATGTTGTACACCACGTCTTCTACGATCAATTGGTATTATGTATGTTTTGAGATTTCAAATTTTTATGTCTTTCATGTTTTAAACATATTTTCTTAGCTAAGTGGGGTCACATAGTGGTACAGTGAAAAGAAAAATTAAATTGTACTAATATGCATAGTTTTAATACTAACTAGCATTGTTTTCCAATTTCCTTAGGGCACTCAACCTTCTTTAGCATGACTGCCATGTGCCCTAACCTATCTCACCCCCATTGATGTAGCACTCCCATACCCTACTAATTGTAGGATATGGAAGTGTTACTAAGCTTATTTGTTTTAAAACCAACGCTCAATTTATTGTATAAATATTTTTATTTCAATTTTCAAGTTTATTATTAGCGGAATATTTATTACCATATTTTTTTAATTAAAATATGCAACTAGTGATGTCAATATTTTGATTTAAAAGAACTCATTCAATTAAACTATAATATTTAGAAATATATTTACAAATAATACTAGATATATAAAATTACCAAATTCATTCCTTATAAATATTACATGCCACAAATTTACATCAAAAGAAATTCTTAAATTTAATTTTTACAATATAATTTCCAAAACATACAAAAAGAATTAGACTATTGCAATCTGATCTTAGGGTTTCCCTTATCTTCGGTTGCCCTAACTTAACCGCTACGTCTATTTATCTGAACGTGAAACACACGTGCTAAGCTACTAGCTTAGTGGTACATTTGGCAACTATCCAATAATTACATAAATATTTCTAAAACAAAATTCTAGAAACTACAATTAATTTATTAAGCATGTCAAATATTCAATTAATAGTAAAACTGTAACATCCTCGACCATCCCCATATGCATTTCATTGAACATAAGCATCTTGCATACAATTCAATTGAACACATGCATTTCATATGTATTTTCGTAGGAACAAGTTTATGACATGCACTAGCTACATGTCCTAGTATTTGGCAATTATATCGAGTCGCACATGTGGAATTATAACCTAAATGAGGATAAAAAAGTAATAGAAATGAATTGGATAAGGTGACTAAATTAAAGTAAGCAAAACGACTAGATTAAGATTAATAAACATTTACATTGTTAATTTAGTTAAATCGGGCCAAATGATTAAGTCGTCTTATTGTGTGAATTAGTGGAATTACATATATATGTAAATAATAATAATAACAATATAAAATAAAATGAAAATGAAACAAAAGAGAAATAGAAGAGAAGAGAAAAGAGAAGAGAAGAAGAGAAAAGGACAAAAACCAAGTTGTCTTTATCTTCATCTTTCTTCCCTATTTATGTCTTCTTCTCCAGCCTGACTTCTTCTTCATTTTCCTCCATTTCAGAATTCAATTCTTCCTTGCTTCACTTATTTTTTTGAAGCTAATTGATCCCTTGCAAGGTCGTTCTTGGTAAGTAATCAATTCTTATTGCTATAGGGTTGATTTGAGTTGCTTAGGTCCATTAATAGGCATTGATTTGTAAGCCAATTTTGATGCACATAGAAATTGATTCTGGAAAAATTTAAAACACAAATTTTGTTCCTTTGAGTCTTATATTTATGGATATGTAAACGGTTTTGCTTGTTTGGTGTAAAGGAAGAGAAATCCTCTCTCTACTGAAACTGGTCAGGGTGTGAATCCTAACCAAGTTAGCTACTGTGTTCTTTGATTTCGAATATGTTAAAGCCATTATTGGGAGTATCTCAAAACCTAAAAGTTGTAGATATATGCGTTATATATCTGTATACCAAAGGGAAGGATTATAGGACTTGTATAGGTTGAGTTATGGTTAATGGAACCATGACTATTCCATGACTTGAACTGCCAATTGAGTGCCCTGGGCAGATCCAGCAAATGCTTTGTCCCATTGGAGCTCGTTAGAGCTAGATTATGTAAATTGGCAAAATAGAACAGTTATAGGAATATGGCTTAGCTAAATTGGGGTACTAATTTTATCTTCATTTGTTATGTATAGACTAAGTTATGTCCTTTTGAAGTCATACTGGTCCGGAAGCCAATTCTATTCTAGACCAGTAAAATGTTTGTTATAATATGAAGCCCTTAGAGACCTAATTGATACAAGTTGTAAACATAAAATATGTTCCATATGAACCCATATAAGTGTCTTTAAATTTTAATTAAAATAGAAATTATAGATTATAAGTTATGATGAACAAAAATGAGTACCTTGAAACTGCCTAAAGGCAGAAAATAGATCACACTTAGAAATTCCACCAAATATTGTACAATGATCCAATTGGTTTGAAATTTTAATATGTTTTATAATTATATGTTATTTGTAATTAGGAACAAGAATAATTTTAATTGGTCAAGTATAGAAAACGTTATAGGTTAAACAGTCCCATAAGGTCATACTGCCTCATTGGAAAAATCTTAATCATTGATATGAACAATGCATATTAATTTGTTTAAGCCACATTCAGTCTCCCTAATCATGTTTTAAGTGATTATATTTTCATATTGGGCTCACAACATATTGGAGACCCACAAGAAGCGGATAGACAATAAGTTAGGTCGGAATCAAACGAGAAAGGTGAGTCTAATTATCGATTAAATTCTTTAGTGCAAATGATTGTTGCTTGCTATGTGATTCATATGATTGTCATGATTTGCCCCTGATAATATGATGATGGATAATTTGTGACATTGTGGTACACATAAGTGGTATACTTGTGATATATTTGAGGTATATATTTGACATATGCGATATATATATACAGGGTATATGTATAGTATATGCGAGGTATTGTGTGGCATATGAGGCATATATGCGGTATATGTATATTATATGTGATAAGATGCAATAGTTGATGAATGATTAAGTACAAGTGCATATGCATATGGACTAAAAAGGCGTTGTGACTAGTTAATCGATATTGTAAAGCAAAAGAAGAGGCCTATGGTCGAACAAATGTGCAAATGAAACAAATGATCAAGCTAGCTAGCAAATGCAAATGTTCATATGGCAAATGTTCACACGGAAACCCGGGGCAATGTCTGTTTAACTTGGTCACAACAAAATAAAATAAGCAAAGCATTTGCATACATAAGGAGTAATGGTTATATGTTTCAACTTTATTGATATTTATATGATACTGATGAATGGAATGGAATACATGGTATATCTTGGATTTGTGATTTATTTCTATGAGTTGTTTGGTACTTCAGAGCTCATCTGATGGTTATTCTCATTGAGTCGCAACTCATCAATTTGCATCATTTTTTAGGTAAAGAAAGTGATAGCTCATTTTGAGTAGCGTATAAAAGATATGGAGCACAGGTCACTGGCTGAGCCTCATCACTCTCTCTCCTTGCATTCTACACGAGCATGAAAACATGTCATATGTATTTTGCACTTATATGTTTGAATAAGTTTTGAAATGTATAAATGGAAGCAACCCGTAATCCTTCGGATGTGAAGTTTATGTTTTAATATATGTGATATATCGTATTGTGGTTTTTAATGTTGACTTGAAAAGTCATTGAATGAAATTATAGGATATAAGACTTGTAAAGTCATTAGTTGATTTTACAGGATATAATATGAAAAAAACAATTTACTACCACTGTTATCAGGGTAGTTTCTCTTTCCAACATGTAGTATGTGATTATTTGATACAGAAATAGGTTATACTTAAATGAATAAGGTGTGACGTTACATTTTTGGTATCAAAGCAAGGATAGGTTCCATGGGAACATGCATATGCATAAGAGCATGATAACATATGCATCCTATGTGTTGAACATTATGTAGTGACATAATTTCATTTATTTTAGGGACATCATAAGGCATGATTCACTAAGGAGAAAGAGGCTGGCCGAAATGCATTCTTATGAGGCATCACCTTATTCACATAGAGATCAACCAGTGCTAGGAGCTAGAGCTCTAGCACATGCATTGCATTCATCTCTTGCAGAGGCACCCTATGAACACCCAGATCAGGAAGTGCATGGTCATGAAATGTACAAGGAAAGACGTTATGATAAGCTGAGGAAACATGGTGCAACTGATTTCAATGGCACAACAGACCCTGCAGAAGCTGAGACATAGCTGAAAAGGACACAGAGGGTACTGAATATGATAAGATGTAGTCCGGATGAGAAATTCGATTATGCAGTATCCTTGCTGCAAGGAAATGCTTATGAATGGTGGGAGACAGTCCCCGATAGTGATGCACAACCACCGGTGTTGACACGAAATGATTTCCTCTTGGAATTTCAGAACAATTACATGCCTGAGGCATATAAAGATGAGAAGATAAAGGAATTCCTGAATTTAATACAGGGGAACATGTCTGTTGCGGAGTATGAAGTACAGTTTAATAAACTTTCCCACTATGCCACCTTCATGGTCTCTACTCAAAGAGACAAATGCTGGAAGTTTGAGGAGGGCCTCAAATATGAGATCAGAAATAGGATGACAACTACTAATCTTGATAATTCTGCCAGACTCAGAGCTGCTGCAATCAGAGATGAACGGTTAATGAAAGAAGCTGGGGAGCAACAAATTAAAAGGGCAGATCATGAGTTCTTTGGTGAGTCTAGCAAAAGGTCAAAAAAAAGAGGTAGATATATGCCTGCATAGTCTGGTAATAGAAGTAGGTACTCCAGTTCTAGAGGTCGAGGCATGACTTTCTCTTACCCAGGCAGAGGGCAGAGCCAATATGTTGAACAGAGGCCCACATGTAGTCATTGTGGTAGACAACATACGAGCGAATGTAGAAGGCTCACAGGAGCATGTTATTTCTGTGGATCGATGGAGCACATGTATAGAGACTGACCAAATAGAGCAAAACTAGCAGAGACCGGCAGAGGAGTATCTGAGACTACTATTGAGGCACTGAGGGTCTACCCTACTAGTGGGACACAGGGCAGAGGAAGAGGCAGGGGCAAAACTGGTACAATGGGCAGAGGAGTGACCAGATCTGAAGGTTAGAGTTCTAGACCCCCTACTCAGGCCAGGATATTTGCCATGACTAGACAAGAGGCAGTTGATGCTCCCGAAGTAGTCACTGGTAATATTTATATTTCTGAAATCTTAGCATATGCCTTGATTGACCCAGGCTCCAGTCATTCATTTATATCATTGCACATGACATCTAAACTACATAAAAAACATGAGCCTCTGGGAATTGACATAAATGTTAGTACTCTATTGGGAATAGTAGTAGTTATGAATAATGTTTGTCATGATTGCTTGATATGCATTGATAAAGCTGAGTTAATAGCTGATATGATTTTATTGCCAATATATGAATTTGATGTCATACTGGGAATGGACTGGTTAACTAGACATCATGCAATAGTGAATTGCTTTACTAAAGAAGTAATTTTGGAATCACCAAACCAGCCAAGAGTAGTATTTCTAGGTGAAAGGAAACTTGTGCCTACATGTCTAGTCTCAGCTATAAAGGTATTTCGAATGATCAAAGGGGGATGTGAAGCATATTTAGCATATGTGGCTGATACTAGAACCACTGATAGCTTGCTTGAAAATATACCAGTGGTAAGGGAATTTGCTGATGTATTCCCAGATGATCTACCTGGTTTACCACCAGATAGAGAGATAGAATTCACTATTGAATTAGTACCAGGAACAACACCAATATCAAGGTCACCCTACAGAATGGCCCTAGTTGAGTTGAAAGAACTGAAGGCCCAATTGCAGGAGTTACTTGACAAAGGGTATATTAGACTTAGTGTATCACCTTGGGGAGCTCCAGTATTATTCGTTAAAAAGAAGGATGGAACAATGAGATTGTGCATTGATTATAGGCAACTGAACAAAATGACAGTGAAGAACAAATATCCGTTGCCTAGAATAGATGATCTGTTTGACCAGTTGCAAGGAGCCCAAATATTCTCCAAGATTGATTTGAAATCAGGCTATTACCAGCTGAAGGTAGCAGAAGTGGATGTTTCAAAGACTGCCTTTCGAACCAGGTATGGACATTATGAATTTTTAGTAATGCCATTTGGATTGACTAATGCTCCAACTGCATTTATGGCTTTAATGAATAAGGTGTTTCAACCATATCTGGATAGATTTGTGATAGTATTTATTGATTGACATATTGGTGTGCTCAAAGAATAAGGGAGAACATGAACAACATTTAGAAATTATGTTACAAACTTTGAGGGAGAAACAATTATATGCCAAATTGAGTAAATGCGAATTCTAGTTAGATCATTTGGTGTTTCTTGGACATGTGGTGTCGGGAAAGGGCATAGAGGTTGACCCAAAGAAAATAGAGGCTATGGTAAATTGGGAAGCTCCTAAAAATATTTCAGAAATGCGTAGTTTTCTGGTTTTAGCCGGATACTATCGTAGATTTGTTGATGGATTCTCCTTAATTGCTAGCTCTTTGACTAAATTGTTGAGAAAGAATGTGCCTTTCAAGTGGACTCCAGAATGCCAAAGGAGTTTTAAGGAACTAAAACACAAGCTAACCTCAGCACCAGTGTTAACTATCCCTACGGGTACAGGTGGGTTTACAGTATATAGTGATGCTTCTCACCAAGGCTTAGGATGTGTATTAATGCAACACGGTAAGGCGATAACTTATGCATCTAGGCAACTGAGACCATATGAGATCTCCTATCCAGTGCACGATTTAGAATTGGCTGCAGTTGTATTTGCATTGAAGATTTGAAGGCATTATCTGTATGGTGAGACATTCCAAATCTTCACAGACCATAAAAGCTTGGATTATTTGCTGACACAAAAAGAGTTAAACATGAGGCATAGACGATGGCTAGAACTATTGAAAGATTATGACTGTAAAATTAAATACCATCAAGGGAAGGGGCTAATGTGGTAGCCGATGCATTGAGTAGGAAGTCTAGTAGCAGCATAGCTCACTTACATGCATCATCTTTTCCGTATTTGATTCAATTACGGTCCATGAAAGTTGAATTGAATATGCATGATAGAGGATCACTGATTGCTACTCTTCAAGTTAGAACTATGCTAAAAGAGACAATTAAAGAAACACAAAGCAAATATCCTAAATTATGTGAGAAAATTGATGTGGTAAGGCAGGGAAATAATACAGAGTTTCATTTGCAGAATGATACACTAATGTTAAAGTCACGCATATGTGTTCCAGACACTGAGAACTTGCGTTAGGAAATAATGAAAGAGGCACACAATGCACCGTATGCAATGCACCTAGGGATGACTAAGATGTATCACAGTTTAATGCCTCATTATTGGTGGCCAAGAATGAAGAAAGACATACCAGAATATGTTGCCAAATGCTTGACATGTCAGCAGATTAAAATTGAACATCAAGCACCAGTTGGTAAACTACATCCATTGCCAGTGCCAAAATGGAAATGGGAAATAATAACGATGGATTTTGTTTATGGATTGCCAAGAACTCCACCGAAAAATGATGCAATATGGGTAATTATTGACAGATTAACCAAGTCAGCACATTTTCTACCTATTAGATGGGGGTGTACACTTGAGAGTTTGGCCAAATTATATGTGAATGAGATAGTTAGATTGCATGGCATTCCAGTGTCTATTAGAGATCCACGGTTTACTTCACATTTTTAGGTGAGTTTACAGAATGCATTGGGAACAAAATTGAATTTTAGCACTGCATTCCACCCACAGACTGATGGACAATCAGAAAAGGACTATACAGACATTGGAAAAAAATGCTTAGGGCATGTTCTATGGAATTCAGAGGTGCTTGGGATGAATATATAGCATTGATTGAATTTGCTTACAACAACCAGAATCATAGCAGTATCCAGATGACACCATATGTGGCATTGTATGGTAGAAAGTGTCGAAGCCCCATCATTTGGGATGAAGAAGGAGCACGTGCATTAGAAGGGCCAGAGATAGTGCAAGACATAGTGGATAAGATCAAGGTTGTCAAGAATAAGCTAAAGGAAGCACAGGACAGACAGAAAAGTTATGCTGATCAACATAGAAGGGAAATGGAATACGAGTTGGGTGAAAAGGTATTTGTTTATGTGTCTCTATGGAAAGGGATAATTCGATTTGGCAAAAAGGGTAAATTGAGCCCAAGGTATATAGGGCCTTATGAAATTCTTGAGAAGATTGGTCCACTGGCATATAAATTGGCGTTACCACCAGAGATAGCTCAGATACATAATGTGTTTCATGTGAGCATGCTTAGAAGATACAGGTCAGATCCTACACATGTACTTAAAGATCAAGCCATCGAGATTGCAGAGGACATGAGTTATATAGAAGAACCAGTGGAAATCATCGGATACAAGACTAAACAACTGAGAAATAGAGAAATACTTTTAGTAAAGGTATTATGGAGAAACCATTCACAAGAATAGGCAACATGAGAAACAGAAAAGAATACGAAAAAGCAATATCCACACCTGTTTCTAGGTATTAAATTTCGAGGACAAAATTTTTAAAAGGAGGAGAGAATTGTAACATCCTCGACCTTCCCCACATGCATTTCATTGAACATAAGCATCTTGCATACAATTCAATTGAACACGTGCATTTCATACGTATTTTCGTAGGAACAAGTTTATGACACGCACTAGCTACGTGTCCTAGTATTTGGCACTTGTATCGAGTCGCACATGTGTAATTATAACCTAAATGAGGATAAAAAAGTATTAGAAATGAATTGGATAAGGTGACTAAATTAAAGTAAGCAAAATGACGAGATTAAGATTAATGAACATTTACATTGTTAATTTAATTAAATCTGGCCAAATGATTAAGTCGTATTATTGTGTGAATTAGTGGAATTACATATATATGTAAATAATAATAATAACAATATAAAATAAAATGAAAATGAAACAAAAGAGAAATAGAAGAGAAGAGAAATGAGAAATGAGAAGAGAAAAGAGAAGAGAAGAAGAGAAAAAGAGAAAAAGAGAAAAGGACAAAAAACAAGTTGGCTTTATCTTCATCTTTCTTCCCTATTTATGTCTTCTTCTCCAGCCCGACTTCTTCTTCATTTTCCCGAATTTCAGAATTCAATTCTTCCTTGTTTCACTTATTTTTTTGAAGCTAATTGATCCCTTGTAAGGTCGTTCTTGGTATGTAATCAATTCTTATTGCTATAGGGTTAGTTGGAAAAATTTAAAACAAAAAAGTTGTTCCTTTATGTCTTATATTTATGGATATGTAAACGGTTTTGCATGTTTGGTGTAAAGGAAGAGAAATCCTCTCTCTACTGAAACTGGTTAGGGTGTGAATCCTAACCAAGTGATCTACATTGTTCTTTGATTTCGAATATGTTAAAGCCATTGTTGGAAGTATCTCAAAACATAAAAGTTGTAGATATATATGTTATGTATCTGTATACCAAATGGTAGGATCATAGGACTTGTATAGGTTGAGTTATGTTGAATGGAACCATGACTGTTCCATGACTTAAACTGCCAATTGAGTGCCCTGGGCAGATCCAGCAAATGTTTTAGCCTATTGGATCTCGTTAGAGCTAGATTCTGTAAATTGGCAAAACAGAAACGTTAAAGGCATATGGCTTAGCTAAATTGGGGTACTAATTTTATCTTCATTTGTTATGTATAGACTAAGTTATGTCCTTTTGAAGTCATACTGGTCTGGAAGCCAATTCTATTATGGACCAGTAAAATGTTTGTTATAATATGAAGCCCTTAGAGACCTAATTGATACAAGTTGTAAACATAAAATATGTTCCATATGAACCCATATAAGTGTATGTAAATTTGAATTAAAATAGGACTTATAGATTATAAGTTATGGTGAACCAAAATGAGTACCCTGAAACTGCCTAAAGGCAGAAAACAAAACACACTTAGAAATTCCACCAAATATTGTACAATGATCCAATTGGTTTGAAATTTTAATATGTTCTATAATTATATGTTAGTTGTAATTAGGAACAAGAATAATTTTAATTGGTCAAGTATAGAAAACGTTATAGTCTAAACAGTCCCATAAGGTCACACTGCCTCATAGGAAAAATCTTAATCATTGATATGAACAATGCATATTAATTTGTTTAAGCCACATTAAGTCTCCCTAATCATGTGTTAATTGATTATATTTTCATGTTAGGCTCACAACATATTAGAGACCCACAAGAAGCAGATAGACAATAACTTAGGGGTCGGAATCAAACGAGAAAGGTGAGTCTAATTATCGATTAAATTCTTTAGTGCAAATGATTGTTGCTTGCTATGTGATTCATATGATTATCATGATTTTCCCCTGATAATATGATGATGGATAATTTGTGACATTGCGATACACATAAGTGGTATACTTGTGATATATTTGAGGTATATGTTTGACATATGTGATATATATATACAGGGTATATGTATCGTATATGTGAGGTATTGTGTGGCATATGAGGCATATATGCGGTATATGTATATTATATGTGATAAGATGCACATAGAAATGATTCTAGAAAAATTTAAAACACAAAATTTGTTCCTTTATGTCTTATATTTATGGATATGTAAACGGTTTTGCATGTTTGGTGTAGAGGAAGAGAAATCCTCTCTCTACGGAAACTGGTCAGGGTGTGAATCCTAACCAAGTTAGCTACTGTGTTCTTTGATTTCAAATATGTTAAAGCCATTATTGGAAGTATCTCAAAACATAAAAGTTGTAGATATATGCGTTATGTATCTGTATACCAAAGGGAAGGATCATAGGACTTGTATAGGTTGAGTTATGGTGAATGGAACCATGATTGTTCCATGACTTGAACTGCCAATTGAGTGCCCTGGGCAGATCCAGCAAATGTTTTGGCCCATTGGAGCTCGTTAGAGCTAGATTCTGTAAATTGGCAAAACAGAAAAGTTATAGGTATATTGCTTAGCTAAATTGGGGTACTAATTTTATCTTGATTTGTTATGTATAGACTAAGTTATGTCCTTTTGAAATCATACTGGTTCCGAAGCCAATTCTATTCTAGACCAGTAAAATGTTTGTTATAATATGAAGCCCTTAGAGACCTAATTGATAAAAGTTGTAAACATGAAATATGTGCCATTTGCACCCATATAAGGGTATGTAAGGTTTCATTAAAATAGGACTTATAGATTATAGGTTATGATAAACCAAAATGAGTACCCTGAAACTGCCTAAAAGCATAAAACAAGGCAGAAAACAGAACACACTTAGAAATTCCACCAAATATTGTACAATGATCCAATTGGTTTGCAATTTTAATATGTTCTATAATTATATGTTATTTTTAATTAGGAATAAGAATAAGATTAATTGGTTGTCCTATTCTGGACATCATTTATGCCTTATATGTTCCTGTATTTTCATCCATTTTTAGATTGAATTTGAACACGTGACTAACTAAAATAATGTAGGTACATGTCTTATCTTTAATTTACAATTGGAATCACATTAAACCGAATTTTGTAGCAAACGTTATGAATTTTCTTCTAAGCTACATTCACTGCAATCTGCCTAGTATTTTATTGGATAGATTTCTAGTTCAAAGTTTCAGTTCACTCTTCACCTAATTCTAGGCATATTCAGATCTAATGATCTGAATGAAAGTTGAATCCCTATGTCTTAAATTTGCAACATAATAAGAATCATTCAAAAATAATTTCCAGAACTCAAGTTATGATAAGAAAACAAGACACTATTTATAAGACGAATTTTTCAGCACATCAATTAATTCATATAATTTCCATTTTCATGCATCAACCTCATATTCTAATTTTTATTTTCACATTCATGGCATCATTTAAACACCAATTCATACACAATTTCACAAACATCACAAAATCAAAATCAACATTTTTTGAATTGAATTTTTGCCAAATGTACATACCTCAAAATTTTACTTCTCTTCACTTTTCTCTTCTTCCTAGCTAGCTTTCTCTTTTCCCTTACTTCCTCTTTGATTTTGGTTCAAAGGTTGATCACTTCCTTGTCCTAAGAATAAATTTTACACTAATCAATTACTAATTACACTAATCCACCCTTAATCACCATTAACATAATAATAACCCTAAATTACTTGCTTTAATGGCAACTAACCCCAAACTCAAAGAAAAGAGAAGAAGAAAAGTGAGAAGATGGAAAATCTAAACTCACCTTTGATGATCGTCAAAATGACCAAAGTCTTCTTTCTCTTTTTCTCTTCCTTTCTTCCTTCCTCTTCATTGGTTTTGCTTACTTAACTTCACTTCTTTGATGATCTTGCCTTAATTCCACTTTTTTTCCATCTAATCTTAGCTTGATTGAAGAAAACAAAGAAGAATAAATGGGGGAGAAAGGGTCACGGAAAAAGAGAGAAAAGAGAGAGAATTTTCTTTGGTTAAGATGAGGAAGAAGAAGAATAATGACTAAAAAGTGAAAATTTGACTTTTTATAGTTGGATTAGATGGGTGGTTAGGATTAATGGATAATCTTGTTTCCCATTGGTCCATTAATTTAAATCAATCTTACTTTATTTTAATCAACAAAATATTCCATTTTTATGCCTTCTTAAAATATTTGTGCCAAAAACACTGCAATTCCCAATTTCGTTTAGCGAGAAATTATTTTTTTCTAAATTTTAATTTCGAAATTCAAATTCTCAATTAAAAATATCCAAAATATTTTTCTCATATTTTATTATTATTTTACTTTTTTTCTTTCATGTCTAAATTTAGACTCCGATCGGTTCGTAGCGTAAAATTTCGATCAACTGCGACTGTGGCCTAAATTATTGGGCATTACAACTAACGTCTAGTTTTACCTATTATCTTTGGCCTCAACTGTGTAGGTTCTCCTTGGCACTCTTTAGGCTGTCTAATTTAATTGTTAATTACTGTCTCGAATTATGTTAGCAAATCTATCCCTAAAGTGGTATCATACTTAGAAAATGAAGTTCAGATAAAATATGTTGGGAATCACTTGGGCTAACCCACTATCATGTTTCATACTTTACTACTTGTGGGTTCACATACTACATTTCCTTTCGTAAATCAATATATATGTTCTAGAAGTTCAATAACGTCATGTATTTGTGACTTGTTTCACCTAATCCCTCATTATTCTATTGATATTATCCTGACTATCCATCAAGCAAGTTTAGACTTATTTTAGAAAACTACAGTCTAATTTTAAGTTGCTAATTCTACTAACAGTCATAATGGGGAAAATGCCATGCTTTGTTCCACCATGTTTATTAGCAATATCTCGGTATAAGGAAAAAATTAAATCCCTCTGCCTTTCTCTTTTTCAAATTAGACACAACTCTATGGTTGTCCCTTTTACTTGCTAGAAACAGTAATCCACATCAAAGAGCAACAACTTATCATAAACCATAAAGTCATGCTTATACATATTTATATGCTTATACATGCCTAACTTTAGCCCTTTAATTACTCAGAATAGCCTAAGTCTACTATGATACCACTAAATGTAACACCCCATTACCTCATGTACCTTAGTCAGGTAAAGTGGTATTTTTGACTAACTACTGATGTGCCTATGTAGGACTTATAAAAATACACATATGTAAATCCGCTTATAATTCAAATTAAGAAAAAAAAGTAATCCTTATGAACATATATGAATTATATTTTTACACGCTTTAAAATTAGCACATGATTTTATTTATAGACTTGTATTTATTTTTAAATTTACCTAATGCATAAAAAGAATAATTTCCTTATAAGCATGACATGACTATCACAGTTTCTGTTACTACTGCACCCCTATGGTGGAATTACCAAATATATGACTCTTTTGATTTGTGCGTTGTTATTTGTTTCATGTTTATTATATGTGCGAGAGAACTACAACTCTGACGTTGTGTTTTACCTCCGTGGTGCAAATCTCATAGTAATAGTCATTTAAAATATCATTTGGAACTATAATTCATTTCAATAAACTTTCGTAGCAACAAATAATTATAAATAAATATTCACTTTTAAAATAAAAAATTTACTGATAATAAATGGATGCATCACATTATCATTTAAACATAAAAGCTCATCTTACATGTATATAACATATAATCATTTGAACTTAAAAGTTCATTTCACTAACGACATCCTAAATTATATAAAATTCGTCAAAGAAAAATGACATCCATTCACTTAGTAGATCTTTCATCATACCCATAGACCTGCCCCTAGGGAATCAGAGGGTTATCAAATAATTAATTCGCCAATCATATGACCAAAGTCTATTTCACATGGCCCAAGACTATTGTAGGACCAAAGATAATTTTACATGGCCAAAGACCTTCACATGGCCAAAGAATACTCACCCTATTGGTATGCCAACAAAACCCTAGTTCAAGTCTAGGCTAATATATGGGCTAAAATAAGAAAATCTCAAGAATCATTTCATTTTATTTCAAACAGTTACAAAGTAACAAATTTTCAAATATCATTTCATAACACATTTTTTATTTTATAATAAAAGATATATTTAATATTACAATCAGAATTAAATATGTATTTGGCCATTATTATAAGAATTTGCACAAACCTGAATAACATTCTACCTATGTTAGTCATCTGTTTATCTTTGTCTAATTTAGGCACTCATGGAGTTGGTGCACCTTGAGTTTTTTAGCCAAAAACTCCATGGCTTGCAAATGCTTCTTCTCAAATCCTAGTTTCAAACTAATAGGAATAAAAAAATATTAAATGGGGTGCACAAACTAAATCTCCTCCAAACCTGAGACTTCTGAACTCCTCTTCTTCCTTTCTTCTACTCAATATTTGACATGCAAAGCTATAGCTTGACTCCAATGCAACATGCATGCACAAATCCTCCTCCTTTCAAATTAGATCAAAGCAATACTCCTAGCTCTTCCTTGTAGATGTCATGTCGTGGTTTGCGAAGGAGAATAGAAGAGGAAAATCAACTATTTCCTTCAATTGTAATCTCATACAAACCCCCTATTGAATTTAATTAACAAGATTTGCAAGATGAAAGTGAATGAATTTAAAGAGAAAGTGTTTTGGTCTTAGAGAGGAATAAGGGACTTGTTTTGATCGCGAACGTGCTCAATCCTTTTGTGTCTGACACATTCGATAACAAAACACGCGTGTGGTTAAGGCACAAACTCACAGGCATGACAAAAACCCTCTAAAACTCTTACTTCCGTTTAATATAACAAATTCCATAAATAAGTTGTTTAGGACCACTAAAGTATATTTTTGATTGGAAAAAAGTGAGAGAAGGTTGAAGAACTACTTACTTCCATCTTGCTCCCACCATGGCTGAACCAAGGAGAGATTCTATCTCCTATTTCTAGCCTATTTTCCATCTCTTAGCTTCTTTGGCCTCCCCTTGGTCTTTTGTGCAATCAAATGACCTTACCTTGCAATTTCTCACCTTTCCATCATTTTTGCTCTTTGAAACCAATCTTTGTCAATGGATGAGGGAGGAGAATGAGTAAGGGCTGACATAGGGAAAAGAATCTAGCAAAATTATGGAGAAAAAGAATGAAGAAGAAGAAATAAGGAAGGAACAGGTGAAAGTGTAAGCATGAGTTCCATTTTGACCATAATATAAGATTTTTATGCTAAAAATCATTTTAATTCCTTTTAATTTAATGTCCCTCTTTTCTTTCTTGCATGGATGACCATCATATAATAAAAATGTGTTTAATTTCTATTTACTTGGAAAATATCCATTTTGGTCCTCCAACTTTAGTAATTTTGCAATTGTGATCCGAAACTTTATAACTTTTGAAAATAAGTACTTTATCATTCTTGATAACTTTTCAACCATTTGGAATTATTTAATTATTTCCCTAAATTATTTATCCTTATGTTACCTATTTTCTGGTCAAAATACGAATTTAAGCTTTGATTGCCCCAATGCATTGATTTCGAGACATGTGCAACTTAGGGACTAAATTAACAGATATGACAGTTCTAAAAGTTTATTCATTAGCCACTGCATGGTAATTTTAGATAACATTCATGATGTTGGCTTAGCTAATGCAAGGACAGATCCACCCATCTGTTCAAAGGATTATCTTGGTAGTTGATGATAAACCATTACTACCATATCCTCAGCAATTTTGAAGAATCATAGGTCATTTGCTATATTTTGGATTCACACATCTCGATGTCACTTTTGTGATACAACAGTTAAGTCAATTTGTCCAATCAAAATATGAATCTCATTGACAAGCTATTATTTATGTTTTAAAGTACTTAAAAGGCCAACCAAATCATAGTTTGTTTTATAACAGTCATAATACACTTCAATTGCGGGCCTACAATGATGCAGAGTGGGTTGCTTATAAGGATACTCATTGTTCTATCACAGGGTACTACATTTTCTTAGGATAAACTCTTATTTCATGGAAAACTAAGAAATAAAATATTGTTTCACAATCATCAGCTGAGGTAGAATATCGCAGTCTCACCAATACAGTTTGTGAAGTTCAAATTTTGACTTATCTTCTGTGAGACTTGCAATTGCCAATCCAGTTACATGTCCCACTTTGGTGTGACAATCATGCCACTATTCACATTTCAAAAAACCTTATCTTCCATAAAAGAACAAAGCATTTAGACGTAGATTGTCACTTGGTGTGAAAGCAATAGAAAATTGGTCTTGTGTTACCCAAACATATGCTTTCCCATTTGCAACTTACAGATCATTTCATAAAGGATCTCACCACTCCTATGTTTGACAAACTCTACTGCAAGTTGGGCTTGACCTCTTTCATGTAACCTGTTAAAGAGGTGTCATAAAGGCAATCACCTTAAGCACTTAGTGTACTCATTTATTATTAATAAAAGAAATTTTCATTATATGGTATTCATTGCATATGAATTGATATAAATCTTAGACCATTTAATGAAATCCTTGGTATATAGCACAATATGAGAGAAATCATGATGAGATCATGATAGTAGAATTCCTACCATGTGAAATTGTTTTTATACCTAAATAATCCCTAGTCATAGGATTCACAAGATAGGACATTGTTAATCTAGATAGACTAGCATATGTTATACTCCTTGACTAGGTCAAACAATTGATCTCATAAACTGAAAAATATGATATGTTTAGAGTTAACATGTGGATGCATGCTAGAGTAGCAAAGTACATTGGTTGACCTGCTATAAGACAATCATATGGATATCTATTCACTGTCAGTGACAGTCTCATCATGGAAATTGTGCAAGTATCCTTCGACTTGGGATGTTCAAGGTTATGTTGGATACCGAATCCTATACTTTGACTACATTCCTTGTTTTCTCTCAGAGGTCGCTTATAGGGTGGTGATTGGGTATAACATGAGGTATTCAAAGATAGTTGAATAGTTAACAAAGAATTTAACACTCTTGATAGAAAAGAGTATACCTATGGCCACTTGTACAGATCGTTACTCAGAAATCCTTAGCTGAGGTGAATAAGTCTTGAAGAATATCTTCAAGGACATGTTTAATAGAGTAATGAGTTTCATAGACAAGAACTAATATCATTTGGACTAGATGTGATCTAGTGAGTCTAGTGAGACTTCACACACAGTCCATGTTCTGAACTAAATGAGGTATAGTTTGTAAAATGACAAATTGCACAGTAATTTTCTACGGAAGGGTTTAAAGTCAGACCATTGACTTTTTGAACAATTGAAGATCATGATGTATTGCTAGATACTGCTCATGATCTACTCGAAATCATGTGATGATTTGAGTTGCCAACATAGCTGTGAACATAATGGGTCACACATATAGAAGGAATGAAGAAAATGTGAAATGGGCTTTGGATTGGATTGAAGACATAAGAGAGAAATAATTTGGGTAGGCACTATTTGTCACAGCCAGAACAAAGATTGTTATAGGCAGGACAACATGAGTCACAATTTTGAAACAATTAGTTATGGGAAGATAATGACTTAGAGGACTTTAAAGCTGGCCTCCAAGGTATCCAGTAGAAGAAAAGGGCTCAAGTTGAGATGGCACCTCCTGAGGTTAAGCAGGACATCGACCAATCCTCTGCCCCCACACCGAATTTGGCACAGTAGGTGGTTGACCTCCTAGCACCAAGATTTGAGCAGCTGCAGGCTTCCATGGATGAGAGGTTGGAGAACCTCAAGGACTTCATGGAGTCGAGGATGGACAGCCTTGAGGTTAAAGTTGCTCGTCTTAGAGACAGGATGTCTGGATAGATGTTAGGCTAGACGGTAGCCTTGATATGATTGTTTGGTTGTTTTTAGGAAATTTTAAATTTCCTTTCTGACTTTTAAATTACTCTTGTTTGTACTTCTTTTTTTAGACTTAATATAATTGCTTTGTTTTTCCATTATGGTTTATCATTATTCTTTTTGTTGATGACAAAAGGGGGATAAACTAGCAATATACTAAGATAAGTGCAAGCAATTCTTAATTTTTGAATCAAAATGGAGAACTTAGCAATATAAAATTAAGTAGGGAGAAACTAGCAATATATTAAATTAAGTGCAATATTGAAATTTTGATTCAAAATGAATATGCAAAGTATGCAAGTGAGCCTTATACACCTTACATATATCTTAAGTATACTCTGCATATACCTTGATGCAAGTTAAATAAGTGAATATGCACTTGATATACTCTAAACATACCTTACATATACTTCATGCTTTAAAGAGAATTTTGGTATACATTGGATATACTTTGCATATAACTTGCATATACTTAAAACTAGAAAGTTTATTTTGATGTTACACTTCATCATTTTTTATCCTAAGCATATTTTGAGGGGGAGACTTCTCAAAAGGACATATTTCTAGATTATTTGTCACCATCAAAAAGGGAGAGATGGTTGAACCTTGAGGGGTATTTTCGTCATTTGATGATAACAGATAAAATAGCAATAATGTATTTAACATACTTGTTTTCTAAGTCTATTAAACAGGTATGGAATACAATAGCATGAATGGAGAATGGAAGATTAATCCTTGAAAGATAAAATTGAAGAAGCAGCATCATTCACTCCAGTGATCCTATGTGTCACGCCCGTGAGTAAGCCTAGCACCAACAAACCAACATTTGAATTTCACGGCCATGAAGGAAGACAACAAACCGTGAATGAACATTAAAGTCATGCTCGTGAAAGAAATGTCACTCCCGTGAACCTACATGACAAATTCTTCCAGAGAGCTTCACGATGAAAGTCACCACTTGGACCACAACTTGGAAGGCTGTCATGCCCATGAAGATTTATATCACGCTCATTACCCAATATTTCAAAACCTTCCAGAATGCTTCACGGCCAAGGTCACCACTTCAGTCACGGCTTGGAAGAACAGTCACGACCGTTACACACAGAGTCACGCCCGTGAAAGGTGAAAGATAAAAATGTCAGGCGTGATTATTAGGGTTGGTGCATTGGCTAGTTTCATATTAAATGCATTCTAACGGCTATAATTCACCGTGGGAGTATAAATGCAAGTCATTTATACATTAAGTATGTGAGGATAGCTAATACTTCGAATCAAAATCTAGTTGTAAGCTATTTATGAATTTAATACTTTCAAAACAAATATTTATTCTCTGTGAAAATCTTTTTGCTCATCATTTATTGAGCAATAAAGATTTGTATGTGTTTCTCTCTGTAATCATTTTTACTCAAGTGAGTTTTGGGTATTTATGGGTTAAGAGTAAAACACTTGTAAGGGTTAGTTGTGTGAGCCTCCAAAACATAAAGAAAGGTTGTTTGTGTGAGGCTATAAAACACAAAGGAAAGGTTGTTTGTGTGAGCCTGTAAAACACAAGAAATTGGTTTTTGTGTAAGCCTGTAAAACACAAAGTAAAGATTGTTTGTGTGAGCCTGTAAAACACAAAGAATTGGTTATTGTGCGAGCCATCAAAATACAAGGGATTTCTAGGTTAGGTGTGAGCCATTGTGAGAAACACCATAGTTGGAAGTGAGCTTGTAAAACTCCATTGTAACACATAGTGTGTTAGTGAAACTCCCAATTGCGATTGGGGAGAGGAGTAGGGTTTGTTAACACCCGAACCTCTATAAAAATCCTTGTGTCAAATTTCTCTATCCCTCTTAAACTTAATTTTTATTTCTGCACTTTAAAGTTAAATTTTTTAAACTCCAATTCAACCCCCCTTCTTGGCTTTGTAGATCTTTAAAATGACCAAAATTTTCCTTCTCTTTTTCTTTTCCTTTCTTCTTTCCTCTTCCTTAGTTTTGCTCACTTTGCTTCACTTTCTTATTGATCTTACTAAATCCAACCCTTTTTCCATCTAACCTTAGCTTTGATTAAAGGAAAAAAAAAAAGAAGAAAATGGGAGGTATGTCACGACAACAAAGGAGAAGAAGACAATGTTTTGGATTGATCAAGATGAGAAAGAAGAAGAATAAAGGCAAAAAGGTGAAAGTTGACTTTTATGGTTGGATGAGGTGGGTGGTTAGGATTAATTAGATAATCTTATCCCTTATTGGTCCATTAATTTAAATCACTTTTACTTTATTTTAATCCAAATAATATTCCTTTCTGTAGATAAAGAATATTCCATTTTTATCTCTTTTTAAAATGTATGTGTCAAAAATACTATAAATTCTAATTTCGTTTAGCGAAAAATTATTGTTTTCCAAATTTTAATTCCGAAATTCAAAATTCTCAATTAATAATATCCAAAACATTTTACTCATATTTTATTATTTTTTTAATTTTTTTCCTTCATGTCCAAATTTTGACCCTGATTGGTTTGGCTCACCAGATTTCAGTCAACCTCAACCGTGGCCTAACTTATCGAGCATTACAATTTTCCATTCCTTAAAAAAAATTTCATCCTTGAAATTTACCTTTTTAACTGAAGTTGAACAATTGTGGATATTGAGCCTTCATCACCTCTTCATTTTCCCAAGTTGCCTTTTCCAAATTATGATTTTTCCATAGAACCTTTACCAATGGTGCCTTATTCTTCCGTAGCTCTTTCATTTCTTGAGCTAGAATTTCCACCGGCTCCTCTTCATAAGTTAGATTTGGTCGTATCTCTATAGGTTCTGCTGATATGATATGAGATGGATCCGATCAATATCTTCTCAACATGGACACATGGAATATGTTGTGACACTAGTACAAAATAGTGTTATATGTGTTTGTTATTTTGTATTTTATGCGTCTGTCAAATAGTAGACACATATATAGGAGATGCATATGATATAAATTTTATGTGTCTGTCGTTTTGACAGACGCATATTGTAACACCACATCTTATGCATTTTAGTATAACCTATCCAAATATCAAGTAATCATACATGGCGTACTGGAAAGGTAAAATACCCTGTTAACAATAGTAGTAAATTTTTTTTTCATATCCTGTAATATAATTCCATGACTTTGCAAGTCTCATATCCTATAATTTCATTCAATGACTTGCAAGTCTCATATCCTGTAATATTATTCACTGACTTTGCAAAGTTAACACTGAGGTTTTCACTACAATATAATATATCACATATATCAAAACATAAACTTTACACATAAGTATTTTCGAGTTGATTTCATTTATACATATGTAGACTCATTCCAAAATGACTATACATATTCAAGCATGTAAATACAAAAACACATATGACATATTTTCAGGCTTGTGTGGAATGCAAGGAGAGAGAGAGTGATGAGGCTCGACCAGTGACCTGTGCTCCATGTCTTTTATACGCTACTCAAAATGAGCTATTACTTTTCTTTACCTGAAAAATGATGCAAATTGATGAGTTGCGGCTCAGTGAGAATAACCATCCAATGAGCTCTAAAGTACGAAACAACTCATAGTCATAAATCACAATTCCAATATATACCATGTATTCCATTCCATTCATCAGTCAATAACATATAAATATAGATAAAATCAAGTATTCAATAATTGTTATTTACTTATGCTTTTCTTGTACATTTTATTTTGTTGTGACCAGATTAAACGAACATTGCCCCGGGTTTCCATGTGAACATTTGCATTTGCATTTGCTAGCTAGCTTGATCATTTGTTTCATTTGCACATTTGTTGGGCCATAGGCCTCTTCTTTTGCTTTGCACATTTGTTGGGCCATAGGCCTCTTCTTTTGCTTTGCAATATTGATTAACTAGTCACAACGCATTTTTAGCCCATATGCATATGCACTTGTATTTAAGCATTCATCAACCATTGCATCTTTATCATATACAACATACATATATTCCATATATACCTCATATGTCAAGCATATACCTTGCATATACTATACATATACCATGTATATATATCACATATGTCAAACATATACCTCAAATATACCGCACGTATACCATTTATATGTACCACAATGTCACAAATTATCCATCATTACATTATCAAGGACCAATCATGACAATCACATGAATTACATAGCAAGCAACATTCATTTGCACTAAAGAATTCAATCGATAATTAGACTCACCGTTCTCCTTTGATTCTGACCCCTAACTTATTGTCTATCCGCTCCTTGTGGTTCTCCAATATGTTACGAGCCTAATATGAAAACATAATCGATTAACTCATGATTAGAGAGACTTAATGTGGCTTAAACAAATTAATATGCATTGTTCATGTCAATAGTTAAGATTTTTCCTATGAGGCAGTGTGACCTTATGGGAATGTTTAGCCTATAACTTGTTCTATAATTGACCAATTACTCTGATTATTGTTCCTGATTAAGAATAACACATATATATAGTACATATTCAAATTTCAGACGAATTGGATCATTGTATAATATTTGGTGGAATTTCTAAGAGTGTTCTGTTTTCTGCCTTGTTTTCTGCCTTTAGGCAGTTTCAGGGTACTCATTTGGGTTCATCATACCTTACACTATATCATTACTATTTTAATAAAACTTTACATACACTTATATGGGTTCATATGGAACATTTTTCATGTTTACAACGTTTACCAATTATGTCTCTAAGGTCTTCTAATTATACCAAACATATTACTGTTCCAGAATAGAATTGGCTTCCGGACCAGTATGACTTCCAAAGGCCATAACTTAGTCTATAGATAAAAATTAAGCTAAAATTAGTACCAAAATTTAGCTAAGACATATACCTATAACTTTCATGTTTTGATATTTTACAGAATGTAGCTCTAACAAGCTCAAATTATCCAACCAATGTACTGGATCTGCCCAGGGCACTCAGCAGGCAGTTCAAACCATGGAACAGTCATGGTTCCATTCACCATAACTCACCATTTACAAGACCTATGAACCTGAAATTTTTTATAAAGATACAAAACACATATATCTACAACTGTTATGTTTTGATAGACTTCAAATAAGGGCTTTAACATATTCTAAATCAGACCACACAGTAGCTAACTTGGTTAGGGTTTACACCCTGACCAGTTTCAGTACGAAGGGTATATCTCTCCCTATACATAACATCTTGCAAAAATGTTTATAGATAAAAAAATATAAGATATAAAGGAACAACTTTTGTGTTTTACACATTTCCAGAATCAATTTCTATTAATATCAAAATCGGGGTGCAATTCAGTGCCTAATATTGAACCTAAGCAACTCAAATCAACCCTATAGCAATAAGAATTGATTACTTACCAAGAACAAACTTGAAAGGGATCAATTAGCTTCAAAAACTAGATGAAACAAGGAAGAATTGAAGTCTGAAATGGAGGAAATTGAAGAAGAAGTCGGGCTGGAGTGAGGAGGCAGAAATGGGGAAAGATATATGAAGATAAAGCCAACTTGTTGTTTGTCATTTTCTCATTTTCTCATTTTCTCATTTTCTCTTCTTCTCTTCTCATTTCTCATTTCTCTTCTCTTCTATTTCTCTTTTGTTTAATTTTCATTTTATTTTATATTGTTATTATTATTATTTATATAGATTTATAATTCCACTAATTCACACAATGATACAGCTTAATCATTTGACCCGATTTAACTAAATTAACAATGTAATTGTTTACTAATCTTAATCTAATCACTTTGCTTACTTTAATTTATACACCTTATTCAATTCATTTCTAATACTTTGTTATCCTCATTTAGGTTATAAGGATACACATCTGACTCGATATAATTGCCAAATACTAGGACACGTAGCTAGTGCATGCCATGAACTTGTTCCTACAAAAATACGTATGAAATGCACGTGTTCAATTGAATTGTATGCAAGATGATTATGTTCGATGAAATGCATGTGGGGAAGGTCAAGGATGTTACACATATAATCAATTATACGCGTCTGTCGTTTAATAATAGCAGACACATATAATAGTTATACGCGTCTGTCATTTATTAATAGCAGACGCATATAACGTTGATTATATGCGTCTGTCGTTTAGTAAACGACAAACGCATAATATCAAGGTTATACGCGTCTGCTATTAATAAACGACAGACGCGTATAACTATTATATGCGTCTGTTATTATTAAACGACAGATGCATATTTGCTTTTTGTTTTTTTTAAATTTAGTTCCATATATATTATAATGCTACCATTCATATATATATATAACCTACATACTTCAAAATTCATAATAATTCGGCTTCAATAAGCCACAATAGGCATCCAACATTCAACTCACAAAACTCAATAATCAAGAATTCACAGGACAACACAAACTAAAAAAATTAAATAAATCAAAGCTATAGCATCATGCCTAAAACAATTCACATTAAATAATTAATCTACAAGTTCCTCAAAATTCTTTAATTTAAAATTGTATTTCTCATTAATATGAAATATTTTACAAAAGTAAATAGAAATATTACATACACTCTCTCATAAAGTAATTTGACCACATATGTTGAATTTCGTCTATTTGATCTTGACTATATGATCTTTTTTCAAAAACCTACAAGACAAATAAACAGATAATAGAAAATATGTTAGAAATGAAAAAATTAATAGCTAGTTATGTATCATACTTGTAATATAAACTGGCTAGTATTTGAAAGAACGTACCTTAAGCAATGTTGTATCACTGTTATGATATACGACAATTTCGTACATATACCTCATGATGTAATATCCGCATTCAACACCTCCTTGTTGTTGAGGGCACTTAAAATAGAAAAAACAATAAAGGTCCATGCTAAATAAAGGATTATAAAATCATAAAAACTTTAATTTAACTAGTAATTCAGAATATAAAATTCTTACCAAAATGTCATTCCATTTTAACTTGGCACCTCTATTTTTTCCACCTTCTATAGCATAAGTTCTATAGGCTCTGAAAAATAAATGTATATCAAAATCCGCATTAATATTGAAAATGCTACGAACATTGTAGAAACTATTAGCTAGTAGTATTATAACTTACAGGTTAATATGAGGTTTCAGACTTATATCGCGGCTGCCACGAGATAGAGGATCCATGAAAAATGCCTCACTCCGTTCACAGCAAAATACAATCAACATCCAATGGTTACTATAGATATAAAAATATGTTAAAAGTTAGTAAATGTTGAAAATAAAAATTATGCAAACATGAATGTAACTTCTTGAAATATGGTAGTAGAATGAAATGTTTATCTCTTTATTCCTTCAAAGCTTCTATAATATATCTTTCTGCTGAGTTAGTCTCTGTGAACGAGTTAGTCTCTGTGAACATCAAATGAAGCATTGTTGGACAAAGAAATCCGATCGACAATATGAAGAATGTATCGCACAAGTTATGAAGGTACCTGCATGCATGAATCACAATACATACATAAGTATTATTTTTGTATTTTTTAAATCAATCTTATAATATTAGTAATAAATAGTATAATCTTACATCATAAACATTCGAATGATCGAGACATCAAGCCATTCCATGGAGATGAGTTGAGCGATGTCTTCCATACCAACATGAATCATCTGATTATCTACTGGATACTTAATCACTGTAATGTCTGTAGGAACTTCAAAAATATACCCAGCAGGCAATTGATCAACCATCTCATGCATCAACCTCATGTCACCACTCAAAGTTGCCAAAATGTTCTCATTAACTAAAGGCCCATGTTGCTTTGTAGCTGATTCTTTCGATAAACTGCTACCTTGTTTATTCTTTGGAGCCTTCTTTAATGGCTTGGATTTAAGTTCCTATCAATTAATAATAAATTATGATATATTATGATATATGAAATGCGATAATCTATATTTTATTGTTTTATAAGTTTAGAAATTATTACCTCTTCAAGAACCACAAGATGTTGTGGCTATTGAACAAAGCTACCTTCTGCTTTCCCAACTGTAGTTAAGTATTCAGTAGGCACAGGAAGTTCGGCTTCATGACAACCAGATAATACTTTATCTACAGATACCTTGACGTGATTGGGCATGATAGGTCGATTGTGCACCATAGCATCAATAAGGGATGGATAAACCATACCCCTTGCCACAATCACCTGCTTACCTTCATTAATGGTAGCAAGTCTGCATGATGTAGTTGTCTGCAAAAACAAAAAAAATCAATATTAGCTAGATTAAAGTGGAAGTGGAAGTAATGAAATTAATGTACTTTTTACCTGTAATTCTGATATTGGAAATGGTGGGTCCACAGAGTGACAACTACTGGGAGTTGGGTGAGCAAATGAAGGACCCATCTCCACCTCCATATCAGGGCCAATTTGAGAGGACTTCCTAGTTCTCTCCTCTATCATATTCTCAAGATGTGCAATATGTACCGAGAATTTAGCAAATAATTTGGCCTCTATTTTAGTCTCAAGTGCTTCTATAACTTCAGGTGAGACGGATGTTGCTATTTTCCTTTTTCCAAGATTACCATAAAAGTTTTTGATGGTCACAACACTTCCAACACCTCTCACATAGCTAGAATATTTGGGATTTTCAAGTGCACATGACAATATGTAATCATGCCTCTCTGGTACCCAGCTACCTTGGGCTACTTCTCCCCGTAATGTCTCCTATTCACCAGATAAACAATATGTTATAAGCAATCATAGATAAAAAAAACATATTCCTTGATATCATTGTTTGTTTAGCAAGTTATACTTACGATTTTTGTTGTCACCTCTTTTGTCTTTTCTACTGGGATTATATAATTTCCTTCTTCTGTCTTTTTTGTTCTAGCTCTTACCCAATCTAGGCTTCGATCATATGATGATGTAACATCAGAGCTCATAGATGGTGATGATGAAAAAGAAGAGATGGGATCTTCAATAATCCATTTAGTCATTTTCCCAGCATAGCCCACACGACCCAAGAAATGTGGATGCACATTCTTTGCTTGCTTTTCCTTCGCCTTAGCACTGATTTGCTGTTAACAAAATAATGAAGATCCCATTATCAAGCATTGCATAAATGTAAATATAAATTGCATTAATCTACTTCATAATTAGTACCTCATATTCTTAAGATTCATGTGCTTGTTTAAACTCCTCCCAATCTTTCTCGGTGATGAAGTCATATAATTCCAATGGTGACTTTTTCACTGATTTATTCTTTATGTACTTAACCACCAATCGATACTTAAAATCCTTCCATTGCATTCCAACAGTTCTGAGTACAATATTTTTCTTATCATCCGGAATGTTGAACTCTTTCTGCAAAATAATATTTTAGATTAATTAGTTTTACTTCTTTACAATCAAATTTGTTAATATATTTGAAGGAAACTTACCTTGATATCTTCCCAAATTGTATTTTTAAGACCCTTATCGACCAGATCCCAGCTTTTTATCGTGATGTTCACATGGGAATGTGCTACAAGGCCAACGTAGGAACTAAATATATCGGCGTATGTTCCTGTTGGGCGATCAAACTCATCAAAATCTATTTTCTTTTGTTCATTCCCTTGCTTCTTCAATTTTTTGCACGTGGTAGCTCCCCTAGTTTTCCTTTTTTTCATGATACTTGATGGCTCAGAATTTGGTTGTTCATTGGACATGATTTCCTGTAACATAAGCATAACAAAGAAACATGTTAGTATAATCCACAATAATAATACTTTATTTTAAAGGGAAATAAAAACAATAGATTTATATGATAAACAATAACAAAACTGGTAATTATGAGTATAAACCACATTAATCATAATACACATTTATAAATAAACTTACAAGAAACATATATGCATCAATTATTGTCCTTTCTCAATCCATATGCCTTCAGTATGATCATCACGCATGTAATTTGAATCTAAAATATATTCTCCAACTAACATTGGTAACCCGATAGAAAATGGGGGAGTCTCATCAAACTTATCATATTCTTCCTCATCTACCACATCATTGATACCAACAATACGCCTCTTACTTTGAAGAACAATAGACCACTTACTATCGTCAGGGTCAATAATATAAAATACTTGTTTAGCCTGTGAAGCAAGAATGAATGGATCATCTTGATAACCCAATCGGCTAAAATCAACCAAAGTGATTCCTAACTCATCCACTAGAACACCGCATCGGTTTTCAATCCATTTACATCGAAAGAGAGGAATCATAAATTCCCTGTAATCAAGCTCCCAAATGTCTTCAACTACACCATAATATGACATCGTAGCATCTATTGGCATGGTGTCTTTAGCACTAGAAAATTATCGTGATGAAGCTATCAAAGTAACTCCACTATTTTGCATTGTGCTTTTGTCATCCTGACGTTTAGTGTAAAAGGTATATCTGTTGATCTCATATCCTTAAAAAGACCATATATTCAACCTAGGGCCATAGGCTAACCATTTTATGGTATCAGTTACATCTTCTAGTACTTCTGAAAACTGACGCATCACTTGGTCTTTAAACCATCCAATAAAAGAACTTTTATGTTCATTTGTCAACCATATTTCACCTTTGGATGGATTCAGATCCCTTAAAATGGACATATGCTCTTCTAAATATGGATGAACTTGTGTAAGGTGGTGTAACACAATGAGATGTGCTTTCTCAAGCATCTGAGCACCGGGTAATACCATTTTAAATCCAATTGTTCCTTTACCTCCAAGTCTTCCCTCGTGATGAGACTTAGGAATGCCAATAGGTTCAACATTTGATAAGTAGTCTGTGCAAAATTCAATACCCTCCTCAACCGAGTAACCTTCAATAATACTATCTTCAGGTCGATATCGGTTCGTCACATACCCTCTTAAGATACCCATGAATCTCTCAAAAGGATACATATACCTCAAATACACTGGACCGCACAATTTAATCTCTAACAAGATGAACAACCAAATGCACCATTATGTCAAAAAAGGAAGGTGGAAAATACAATTCAAATTGACATAGAGTAACAACAATATTGGCTTGCAACTCATCCAAATTATCCGGATCAATGACCTTACAACAAATTGCATTAAAGAAAAAACAAAGTCTTGTGATAACATTCCTCACATGATTCGGTAGTATTCCTCGAATTGCTATTGGTAAAAATTGTTGCATCAAAACATGACAATCATGAGACTTCATACCTATCAACTTTAATTCTTTCATTGACACAAGACTTTTAATATTTGATGAAAATCCATATGGAACTTTAACACCATAAAGACACTCACAAAAGCTTGTTTTCTCTTTTTTAGACAACGTATAACAAGCTGGGGGAAGATATGTTCATTTCCCTGTATCTTGAGGCGCTAACTCCATCTGTATGCCCATTTCTAACATGTCCTTTCTTACTTGATACCATCTTTTGTTTTTCCCGGTATATTCAACAATGTCCCTATCAAAGCATCACAAATATTTTTCTCCATGTGCATAACATCAATACAATGACGAACCGGTAAGTATTCCCAACATGGATGATCCCAGAATATAGATCTCTTTTTCCAAGGACCCTTTTAAGCAAGTTTAAAAGGTTTACCAAATGCATTATCAATTTCTCTAACTCGTTCAAAAACCTCATTTCCTATTAATGGAAAATGAGCTACTCGCATTTCGGTATATCCATTGAAAGACTTTTTCTTCTTACGATAAGGGTGATTATGAGGGAGAAATGTTCGATGACACATATAAACATTTTTCTGGCTATGATTTAAACGTTGGTCCATTGTGTTGTCCTCACAAATCGGACACGCTTTTGCTCCTTTCACGGTGTACCCAGATAAGTTACTATAAGCTGGAAAATCATTTATAGTGCAAAATATCATGACATGTAAGGTAAACATGCTTTCACTGTATGCATCATACATTGGCACACCTTCATCCCACAACAGTTTCAAATCATCAATAAGTGGTGCAAGGTAAACATCAATATCATTTCCCGGTTGTTTAGGCCCTGATATCAACAACGACAACATAATATACTTACGCTTCATAGTCAGCCAAGGAGGCAGATTGTAAACCGCAAGAAGAACTGGCCACGTGTTATGTTTACTACTGAGTCTGCCATGGGGGTTGATTCCATCCGTACAAAGTCCAAGCCTCAGATTCCTAACTTCACCACCAAATTCTGGGAACGTTCTATCAATTATTCTCCATTGAGGAGAATCTGTAGGATGTCTAAGTTTTCCTTCATGTTTTCTTCCTTCTGCATGTCACCTTAAGTTTTTTGCATCTTTTGCATTTGCAAACAGGCGTTTGAATCTTGGTATTATAGGTAAATACCATAATACTTGAGCTGGAGGCCCTTTCTTATCCTCAGAAGAAACTTTCCCATGTTTGTAATGTGATGCTCCACACCTTGGACACTCTTGAAAGTCCTTATATTCATTTCGGTATAATACACAATCATTTGGACATGCATGTATCTTCTTATATTTCATACCCATAGGACACAACATTTTCTTAGCCTCATATGTAGATGTGCGAAGCTCATTTTCCTCCGGATGCATGTCTTGCAACAATTCTAATAGTGCCATGAAACTCTTATCACTCCATCCATTTTTTGCTTTCATGTTACAGAGTTTAAAAATGACAGACAATTTTGTGAAATTACTGCAACCGGGATACAAAGGTTTATCAGCATCGTTTAACAATCTCTGAAGGTATTCTGACATTTCAACAAAAAGTTCCGTATCATCTATCATCTCATCTACACGATCATTCTCTTCATCATCAATGTTATTTTCTCCTTGCTGATCAAATTCATTATTATTAGAACGTGTCCTAGTTAAAACACTCTTACCATGCCATATCCACCGCGTGTAACTTTCCTTAAAACCACGCCTTATTATATGAGATTTCACTATATGAACATCTCAAAACTTTTTCATGTTCTTACAATTAACCCAAGGACATACAATCATTTCTTATCTTTCCCTTATTTGCTTTTCCGCAACTCCATTCAAATATTCAAATGTAGTGCGTCTACCATACATCCAACTTCGATCCATATCTAACCACACAAAAAAAAGGTTCAATATATATAAGTCTTATTGTTTTTTAATCAAGAGAAACATTATATATAACATCCTTAAACATCTAATGATCAGTAAATCTTGAATGGGTATTGATGATTTTGAATCCATTGTTGATTGAAAATATCGATTTCATATCATTGCTAAACTGTTAATGCAATTATCTGGAAACATAATATATATATATATATATATATATATATATATATATATATATATATATATAGTTGGAAAATTTATATACACATGAAATTCAAGTAGGAATTATGCAACCATAATGACTAAAATCAATAGAAGGTTGATGATATTAAGATGAGGAAAATATACCTTGAGTGTTCTTGTATTTCAGTACAGAAAACTTGATGTGAGGAATGAAGCCTGGTTCGAGATCAAAATCTATCATATTATCAAGTGAGGATCAAGATTAAAATTCATAAAATGGCATTGGGCACTCCCAAAATCAAAGCTGTCAACCATAATAGAGATAAGTTGCAAGCACATACAATGTGGCTACTTGTAAGAAACCAATGTTGAATGGAATCTCTCCTGTTAGCTGGTTGTAGGACAAATCCCTATCAATAGAAGGTATATTTAGTAAAAATTCAATCAATTTCAGTTTCTTGAGTTGGATGAAATACATACAAGACCTGGAAGGAAGTTGTGTTGCTTATATTTTGTGGAATACTCCCAGTCAAGCTTTTGTTTCTCACATCACTACAATGATAATAAGAATCGGACTAAATAGGCAAACACGTGGAAAAATGATGACTAAAATAATTAAGCACTCACAAAATCTTGAATTTGGTACTGAAAACTTACAAATAGCACAGCCCAGTCAGCTGGCACAAATCTGGAGAACATATTTTGGCTCAGGCTAAGGAGGAAAGCACAAAGATGCTCAGCAAATTCATGACACCACATGAAACATTATGACCCAAATTAGGAACCAAAAATAAAACTGATTCAGCAAATTTGCATTATTAAGTTTAGATCAATATGGTTAATAAATATATTGATAAGGAAAATGATTCAAACTGGAGTTATTCCATGGAGATCCCAATTATAAACACTTTTACTATTTTCACCTTTTCTAAAGGACTCAACCAAACTGAAATGATACTAATATAATTTTGATATCGCTAATGGTAGTCTAATATCTGCATTACTAATGAAAAGCAAAGTATAAACTCCATAAATAATAAATGGAAGGACTGACTCTCATGGACCGTGATAGAAAACCAAACAAGCCAAATTCCAGCAATGACAATTCTGAAAATATTGAACCTGAAAATATTCCAGCAATGACTCTCAGGGCTTGGTTCTTTTGGCTTATAGCAAACAACCGACAAGTGAAAGACAAGATCAGGGAAGAACTGAAATCAATCTTACCAACAAGAAATGAATTTTCAGATCAGCCACAATTCTTCGAGCTCGAAAAGCTAAACAAGTTGGAGTATCTACAAGCAGCAATATGTGAAACGTTGAGGTTGTATCCTGTAGTGATGTACGAGCGCAAAGAAGCTTTAGAGCCAGAGGTATTAATAAGGCATATATATATATATATATATATATATATATATATATATATATATATATATATATATATATATATATATATATATTTGGTACTGAAAATTGTGAAGATATTTCTTATTAATTGAATAAAATGAGTCTTGTGATTTAACTCATTAGCTTAAAGAGGAGAATGGTCAAACTATTACAAAGAACATTTGAATTAAAACCAATGATACAGTTTCTATACGAAGCCAAATTCTAATACCACAGCTATATTATGGATTGCTTGGCATGCAACTATGCTAAGCTAATACAGCTTGCTTGCAGGGTGCAAACCTATATCAGTATATTAATATATGCTACAAATTTTTTCTCTTGAAGTTTGCAATAGGTAGGCCATTATCCATCAATTAAATTTCCTTTATCACAGCATATATATGTATGGTGGTTAGTCATGTTAAGCATGTAAAAAAAATTTCATTAGTTAATTAATACAGCTAGCTACATCATTAATTCCCTTGTTTCTTTTAGGGACATGGATTCAAGATTCTTAGTTCTATTTCAATTCTTAACATTAGTATTCTTTGACCTAAAAGAAGCCTCAATGTTGAATTTTGTTATTAATACAACACATTACTTTCTCCAATATTTTATGAGGGTATCCTTAATGTGGCTGGGTTATGTAGAAATGATAAGGTAAAGCTAGCAAATTCAGTGAGTAGACTTTCATATATATACAAGAGCATAAGTACTATAATTTACAACTGAACATAACTAGTGATTTTACCGAAAATAGAAGATATCTTGCATAATTGCATTCACAAATTTGGCCAAAGGGAAAAAGTTGGGAGAAGAAAAAATTATAAGATAAACCATAAGAATTTTGTATTTAATCTAATCAGGAAAAGCTAGGGAGAAAAAGCAATGATGATAAAACATGAAACATTAACCATAATGACTTCGAAACACTTGTAAAGTGATGCTGATTACTTAAAAAGAAAAAAAAATCGTCAAAAACCCATATCGTCAAAAGCAAAAGAAAGAAGCAGAAATATCCAACAACCCATATCATCAAAAACCAGAAGAGTAAATAATAACCACAAAATTAAAATTAAAATTATAAGGTTTTAAATTTTTACGTACCCTTTTCTCTTAGAATGTCAGATTGGACTCCCCCCCTCCCCACATCCCATTTAACAAGCTTGATCTGTTGATGAGACGAAATGTTTGAGAGAGTTTTAGATGAGTATAATTTGTTCCAGACGATGAGCACTGTGTAAAGAGCCTCGTTTTTAGGTTTTTAAAAAACTTATATGCGTCTGTCTTAAATAATAACTGACGTCTATTATAACATCATATGCGTCTATTATTATTTAAGACAGATGCCTAACATTTATATGTCTATCATTATAAATAACAGACGCATATTCTTTTATAGTTATATGCATCTGTCATTTATAATGACAGACACATATTCTATTGTCTAAAGCTTAAAATGGAGGCGGTGGCAATTTTGTAAATATATTACTTGTTATATGCGTCTGTCATTATAAATGACAGACACATATAATTATTTATATGCATCTGTTATTTATAATGACAGACGTCTAAACTTTATATGACTGACATTTGTAAATGACAGACGCATATAACAAGTAAAATATTTACAAAATTGCCACCGCAGCCATTTTAAGTGTCTGCAATTTAGACAACAGATATATATAACCTTTAACTTAAATTACTTATTGTACTTGTGTGAATCTTATCAAACTCTAGTGGTAGAGCTAATTTGTATGCGCCAGGACCTATGCATTGAAGTACCTCGTATGGTCTAATGAACCTAGGACTAAACTTTCCCTTATTTGTAAATTAGAAAATCCTTTTCCAAGGTGAGACTTTTAAGACTGCTTTGTCACCAACTGTATACTCAATATCCATCCTTTTCAAATTTGTGTAGGATTTCTATCTATCAGCAGCAGCTTTCAGTCTATCTCTTATTACTCTCACTTTTTCCTCTGTTTGCTGCACTAACTCTGGACCCACTACTTTGTTTTCACTAAACTCAGTCCAACATAGAGGCGTTCTACATTTCCTCCCATACAAGGCTTCATATGGTGCCATACCAAATTACCCTGACTAGGTGGTGGCATGCATAAATATGAATATGTAGAACCAAAATCTATCAGTGCAAATAAATCAGTATCATAAAGAGAAAATTTACCGATAATAACATTCAGGGCATCCTGCTCCTCACGAACTCTAATGGCATATGCTCAGGCTGGGGCTTGACTACGTTATGCTCTATTCACTAATTTTGACACACTTTGCCCAACCCTGCTGCTTCTAGACTGTCCATGTCCCCTGTCTCTGCCTCGAGTTAAATTCTGAACCTGAACTAATACTACACCTCCTATACCTCTTCCTCTAGGAAATCCTTCTATTTGTGCTCAGTAGATTCACATTGTAAGCATGCTCTAGTAATCCACCAGCAATCACCTGCATGTGATATTCCATAATGCTGACATGTGACAGATATAAATTTCCTGTTACTTGATGCTAGTGCACTAGCTGTAGACCCTTTTGGCCTCGACTGTTGGCTTTGCCTAGTTGAAAAGGTTGGTTTAGAATGCCATGACATGAAAAATCTAGGCACTGTCTGCCCCCTTTTACCTAATGTTTGGATCATGCTAATTGTCGATCTTTGGGGTGGCTTTTCTATCCTATTTCTTTTTTAACTTTTTTCCACACTGATGGCCGAGGATACTAGTGTAGCAAAATCCTCAAGCTGAAGAGCAGTAACCATATTTCCAATATCATCATTAAGCCCATCCTTAACTCTACAACATCTATCTGCTTCATCAATAATGATTCTAGTTGCATATTTACTTAGACTAGTGAATTCCATCTCATATTTTTCCACTGACATGCTTCCTTGCTTTAGGCCTTGAAAGTGCCTCTTCTTTTCATTAACATAAACTCGAGGCATATATTTCTTGCTAAATTATGCCTTGAAGAAATTCCATGAAGGTGGTCTGGGTGTCTGGGGCTTTGATAAGATTGATTTCCACCAGTCATAGGCATGATCTTTTAGAAAGGAGACTGCATACCTGACCTTTTGTTCCTCTACATACTCGAGTTCCTCAAACACCCTTTTTATCGATTCCATCCAAAACTCTAATGTTGTTGGGTAATCCTCTCTCCTTCCCATAAAATCTATGGCCTCATATTTTCTCAGCTTATCAATCTGGGGTTTTTGCTGAGATGGAGGAGATGGTGGAGCTGGTTGTGGAACTGCTTGTACTATCCGTTGCAAGAAATGTGCTATCTGCGCCATAAGAGGTTCTTGTCCTAAATTAGCATGTTCCTCTGCTCTGGGTGGAGCTACTACACTCAGCCTAAAATCTCTTATTGATGGAGGTGTTAGAGGAGTGCTCTAAAGGCAATCACCTTTAGCACTTATTGTACAAATTTATGTGATTAATAAAAGGCTTTTTCATTAATTTGATGTTCATTTGATATATGAATTGATAAGTGATCTTAACTCAATTAATGAAGTCCTTGATACATAACATAGCATCAAGGAAATCATGATGAGATCATGATATTGAGATTCTTATAATGTGTAATTATGTTAGTATCAAAATTATCCCTAGTCATAGGATTAATGAGACGGAACATTATTAATCCAGACAGACTAGCACATGTTACACTCCTTGATTGGATCGAGTAGTAGATCTCATAATCTATAAACATGAGATGTTTAGAGTTAACATGTGGATGCTTGCTAAGTGTAGCTAAGTACATTGGATGACCAACTATGAGAAAATCATATGGATAATTGATTCAAATGTCAATGATAGTCGCATCATAGCAATGGTACAAGTATCCTTAGACTTGAGGTACTCAAGGATATCTTGAGTTGCCCCTCAAACAACTAATTAGCACAACTAGGTTTCATAAACCCTAGAACTTCATCAACTATGCATAACTTCAAATTTCATGTTCAAATCAAATTCAAACCTTTTAATTATTATAAACAACATCTAATATCATCATATAACATGTCATTGAATTAAAATTAAAATTTGAGGCCAAACATAATCAAATTCAATTTTAACAAAAAGAGGCAATTGAAGTTGTTCTTTAACAATTAATCTCATTGATACTACAATTAAATTCGAATTTAATTTACATATGGTGGCTTTGATACCACTATTGGATTCTTAACATGCATCACATACATGACACAACCGAAAATTAAAATTAATTGAACCTAAAACCGTGAAACAACCTATGGACATTAAAATCAGATCATACCATTAATATGGAAGAAGTTGATTACCTTTGTTTATAGCTTTTCAAACTTCCAAGTTGTGAGTCTTCCTACTTAGTTAGGTTATTGTAAACTACAACAATCCAAGGCTAGATTGTCTCGAATAGTATTCCACACGAAGGACCGAAGGAAATAATCTCGAGGGGATGGGTTATCAAAGCACCAAGGTGTTAGCAATGATGATTCAACTTTTGAGAGAGATGAAAGAGAGATAAGTTTTATTTCTCTAATGAGGCTACTTCTTTCTGAGCCTTTTTGAGTGTATTTATATGTCCACTAATCATAATTAGGGTTGGACACTTTAAATCCTATGTTTGGCTTCCATTCATAAAGAAATTCTGAAAAATCGCAGATCATCGCATGCATGAGGCTCTTTTGCAAAAAACCTTACTGTCGTGCATGCTAGGGCATCCTCACAAGCATGACAGAATGCCTTTGTACTGTTAGAGGAGTACTCTCAAGGCAATCACCTTTAGCACTTATTGTACAAATTTATTTGATTAATAAAAGGCTTTTGCATTAATTTGATGTTCATTTGTTATATGAATTGATAAGTGATCTTAAATCAATTAATAAAGTCCTTGATACATAACATAGCATGAAGGAAATCATGATGAGATCATGATATTGAGATTCTTATAATGTGTAATTATGTTAGTATCAAAATTATCCCTAGTCATAGGATTAATGAGATGGGACATTATTAATCCAGACAGACTAGCACATGTTACACTCCTTGATTGGATCGAGTAGTAGATCTCATAATCTATAAACATAAGATGTTTAGAGTTAACATGTGGATGCTTGCTAAGTGTAGCTAAGTACATTGGATGACCAACTATGAGATAATCGATTCAAATGTCAATGATAGTCGCGTCATATCAATGGTGCTAGTATCCTTAGACTTGAGGTACTCAAGGATATCTTGAGTTGCCCCTCAAACAACTCAATTAGCACAACTAGGTTTCATAAACCCTAGAATTTCAGCAACTATGCATAACTTCAAATTTCATGTTCAAATCAAATTCAAACCTTTTAATTATTATAAACAACATCTAATATCATCATATAACATGTTATTGAATTAAAATTAAAATTTGAGGCCAAACATAATCAAATTCATTTTTAACAAAAAAAGGCAATCGAAGTTGTTCTTTAAAAATTAATCTCATTGATACTTCTATTAAATTCGAATTTAATTTACATATGGTGGCTCTGATACCATTATTGGGTTCTGAACATGCATCACATACATGGCACAACCGAAAATTAAAATTAATTGAACCTAAAACTATGAAACAACCTATGGACATTAAAATCATATCAAACCATTAATATGGAAGAAGTTGATTACCTTTGTTTATAGCTTTTCAAACTTCCAAGTTGTGAGTCTTCCTACTTAGTTAGGTTATTGTAAACTACAACAATCCAAGGCTAGATTGTCTCGAATAGTATTCCACACGAAGGACCAAGGGAAACAATCTCGAGGGGATGGGTTATCAAAGCAGCAAGGTGTTAGCAATGATGATTCAACTTTTGAGAGAGATGGAAGAGAGATAAGTTTTATTTCTCTAATGAGGCTACTTCTTTCTGAGCCTTTTTGAGTGTATTTATATGTCCACTAATCATAATTAGGGTCGGACACTTTAAATCCCATGTTTGGCTTCCATTCAGAAAGAAATTCTGAAAAATCGCAGATCATCGCATGCGTGAGGCTCTTTTACAAAAAACCTTACTGTCGTGCATGCTAGGGCATCCTCGCAAGCATGACAGAATGCCTTTGTACTATTAGAGGAGTACTCTAAAGGCAATCACCTTTAGCACTTATTGTACAAATTCATTTGATTAATAAAAGGCTTTTTCATTAATTTGATGTTCATTTGATATATGAATTGATAAGTGATCTTAAATCAATTAATAAAGTCCTTGATACATAACATAGCATGGAGGAAATCATGATGAGATCATGATATTGAGATCCTTATAATGTGTAATTATGTTAGTATCAAAATTATCCCTAGTCATAGGATTAATGAGACGAGACATTATTAATCCAGACAGACTAGCACATGTTACACTCCTTGATTCGATTGAGTAGTAGATCTCATAATCTATAAACATGAGATGTTTAGAGTTAACATGTGGATGCTTGCTAAGTGTAGCTAAGTACATTGGATGACCAACTTTGAGACAATCATATGGATAATCGATTCAAATGTCAATGACAGTCTCATCATAGCAATGTTGAAAGTATCCTTAGACTTGAGGTACTCAAGGATATCTTGAATATTGATTATGTACTTTGACACTATTCCTTGTTGCCTCAGAGAGGTAGCTCATAGGGTGGTGATTGGATACAACTTGAGGTATGCGAAGGTAATTGGGTAACTAACAAAGGATTCACCACTCTTAATAGAAGGAGTGTATACCCATGGCCTCTTGCCGTGGTCATTACTCAGGAATCTCAGGCCGGAGTGGAAATGTCATAAAGATAATCTTCAATGACATATCTAATAGAGTAATGAGCCTCAAGGACAAGAACTATTATTACTTGGACTAGATGTGACGTAGTCAATCTAGTGGGAGTTAACACATGTCCATACTCTGAACCAAGTGGAGTCTAGATGGGTGAAAGGAATAATTGCACAAAAATTGTCTATGGAAAGCTTCATAGTCAAACCACTGACTTTCTCTTCAATTGGGGTCATGATGTGTTGCTACATACCGCTCATGACCTACTTAAATTAATTGTTAATTTAAGTGGCCAACATAATAGGGAACCTAATGGGTCACACGCATTGAAGATATGGAGAATGAGTAAAATGGTATTGGATAGGATCCAAAATATGAGAGAATTATTTTAGGATGGATCGCGATGAGATAGCATGAAAAAATCGTTCGGGAGTCTCACGGGTCCGCGCGGGCTAGACAGGCTGCTGGTCGGCCTTGCGGGCCTGTTAGGCTGCCTATCTGTAACGTCACACCTCTTATGCATTTAAGTATAACCTATCCCTGTATCAAATAGTCACATACTGCATACTGAAAAGGCAAAATACCCTGTTAACAATAGTAGTAAAATTTTTTTTTTCATATCATATCCTGTAAAATCAACTAATGACTTTACAAGTCTTATATCCTGTAAAATTACTAAACGACTTTTCAAGTCAACATTAAAACCACAATACGATATATCACATATATCAAAATATAAACTTTACACATAAGTATTTCCGAGTTGATTTCATTTATACATATTTAGACTCATTCCAAAATGACTATACATATTCAAGCATATAAGTCCAAAATACAGATGACATGTTTTTATGCTTGTGTGGAATGCAAGGAGAAAGAGTGATGAGGCTCGGCCAATGACCTGTGCTCCATGTCTTCTATACACTACTCAAAATGAGCTATCACTTTTCTTTACCTGAAAAATGACGCAAATTGATGAGTTGCGGCTCAGTGAGAATAATCATCCAATGAGCTCTAAAGTACCAAACAACTCATAGTCATAAATCACAATTCCAATATATACCATGTATTCCATTCCATTCATCAGTCAATTACATATAAATATAGATAAAATCAAGTACTCAATAATTGTTATTTACTTATGCTTTGCTTGTACATTTTATTTTGTTGTGACCAGATTAAACGAACATTGCCCCGGGTTTCCATGTGAACATTTGCATTTGCATTTGCTAGCTAGCTTGATCATTTGTTTCATTTGCACATTTGTTGGGCCATAGGCCTCTTCTTTTGCTTTGCACATTTGTTGGGCCATAGGCCTCTTCTTTTGCTTTGCAATGTCGATTAACTAGTCACAACGCCTTTTTAGCCCATATGCATATGCACTTGTATTTAAGCATTCATCAACCATTGCATCTTTATCATATACAACATACATATATTCCCTATATACCTCATATGTCAAGCATACACCTTGTATATACTATACATGTACCATGTATATATATCACATTTGTCAAATATATACCTCAAATATACCACAAGTATACTATTTATATGTACCACAATATCACAAATTATCCATCATTACATTATCAAGGACCAATCATGACAATCACATGAATCACATAGCGAACAACATTCATTTGCACTAAAGAATTCAATCGATAATTAGACTCACCGTTCTCCTTTGATTCCGACCCCTAACTTATTGTCTATCTGCTCCTTGTGGGTCTCCAATATGTTGCGAGCCTAATATGAAAACATAATCGATTAAATCATAATTAGAGATACTTAATGTGGCTTAAACAAATTAATATGCATAATGCATATACATAGCTAGGCTTTTTCCTATGGTGCAGTGTGACCTTATGGGACTGTTAAGCCTATAAATTTTCCTATAGTTGGCCAATTAATCTGATTCTTGTTCCTAATTCAAAATAACACATAATCATGAAACATATTAAAATATCAGACCAATTGGATCATTGTACAATATTTGGTGGAATTTCTAAGAGTGTTCTGTTTCCTGCCCTGTTTCTGCCCTTTGGCAGTTTCAGGGTACCAATTTGGGTAGTCAATATCTTACAATCTGTAAATCAGATTATAATGAAACTTGGCAGACACTTATATGGGTTCAAATGGAACATTTTTCATGTTCAAAACTTTTACCAATTATTCCTCTAAGGTCTTCAAATTATAAGCAACATTTCACTGGTCCAGAACAGAATTGGCTTCCGGACCAGTATGACTTCTAAAGGACATAACTTACTCTATACATAACATTTTAAGCTGAAATTAGTACCAAAATTTAGCTAAGACATATACCTATAACTTTAATGTTTTGATAAGTTACAGAATCGAGCTCTAAGGATCTAAAATTAGACAAAAAAGTTTCTGGAACTGCCCAGGGCACTCAATAGGCAGTTCAAACCATGGAACAGTCATGGTTCCATTTACCATAACTCACAATTTACAAGACATATGAACCTGAAATTTGGTATACAGATACATAACACATATATCTAAAACTTTTATGTTTTGAGATACTTCAAATAATGGCTTTAACATATTCGAAATCAAGTAACACAGTAGCTAACTTGGTTAGGGTTTACACCCTGACCAGTTTCAGTACGAAGAGCATATCTAATTCTATAAACCAAATCACGAAACACCGTTTACATATTCATAAATATAAGACATAAAGGAACAACGTTTGTGTTTTATACTTGTCCAGAATCAATTTAGATGTGCATCAAAATCGGGTTGCAAAACAGTGCCTATTAATGAACCTAAGCAACTCAAATCAACCCTAAAGCAATAAGAATTGATTACTTACCAAGGACGAACTTGCAAGGGATCAATTTGGTGCAAAAACTAGGTAAAACAAGGAAGATTTGAAGTCTGAAATGGAGGAAAATGAAGGAGAAGTCGGGGCTGAAGTGAGGAGGCAGAAATGGGAAAGATGAAGATAAAGGCAGATTTATGTTTTTGTCTTTTTATCATTTTCTCATCTCATTTCTCATCTCATTTCTCATTTCTCTTCTCTTTTCTCTTCTCTTCTCTTCTATTTCTCTTTTGTTTCATTTTAATTTTATTTTATCTATATTATTATTATTATTTACATATATATATAATTCGACTAATCTACACAATAATACCGCTTAATCTTTTGGCCCGGTTTAACTAAATTAACAATGCAAAATGTTTACTAATCTTAATCTAATCATTTTGCTTACATTAATTTGGTCACTTATTCAATTCATTTCTAATACTTCATAATCCTCATATAGGTTATAAGTACACATGTGCTACTCGATACAAGTGTCAAATGCTAGGACACGTAGCTAGTGCGTGTGATAAACTTGTTCCTACGAAAATACGTATGGAATGCATTTGTTCAATTGAATTGTATGCAAGATGCTTATGTTCAATGAAATGCATGTGGGGGAAGGTCAAGGATGTTACAATTCTCCCCTCCTTTTAAAATTTCGTCCTCGAAATTAATACCTGAAAACAGTTGTGGATATTGCTTTTTCATATTTTCTTCTGTTTCCCATGTTGCCTCTTCTTGTAAATGGTTAAGCCATAATACCTTAACCAAAGGTATTTCTCGATTTCTTAGTTGTTTAGTCTTGTATCCAATGATTTGCACTGGTTCCTCAACATAACTCATGTTCTCTGCAATCTCAATGGCTTGATCTTTAAGTACATGTGTAGGATCTGACCTGTATCTTCTAAGCATGCTCACATGAAACACATTATGTATCTGAGCCATCTCTGGTGGTAACGCCAATCTATATGCCAGTGGACCAATCTTCTCAAGAATTTCATATGGCCCTATGTATCTTGGGCTCAATTTACCCTTCTGGCCAAATCGAATTATCCCTTTCCATGGAGATACACGAAGAAATACCTTCTCACCCAACTCGTATTCCATCTCCCTTCTATGCTGATCAACATAACTTTTCTGCCTATCCTGTGCTGCCTTTAGCTTGTTCTTGACAACCTTGATCTTATCCACTGTGTCTTGCACTAGCTCTGGCCCTTCTAATGCACGTGCTCCTTCTTCATCCCAAATGATAGGGCTTCGACACTTTCTGCCATACAATGCTTCATATGGTGCCATCTGGATACTGCTATGATACTGGTTGTTGTAAGCAAATTCAATCAATGTTATATATTCATCCCAAGCACCTCTGAATTCCATAGAACATGCCCTAAGCATTTCTTCCAATGTCTGTATAGTCCTTTCTGATTGTCCGTCAGTCTGTGGGTGGAATGCAGTGCTAAAGTTCAATTTTGTTCCCAATGCATTCTGTAAACTCACCCAAAAACGTGAAGTAAACCGTGGATCTCTATCAGACACAATGGCCACTGGAATGCCATGCAATCTGACTATCTCATTCAAATATAATTTGGCCAAACTCTGAAGTGTACAACCCCATCTGATAGGTAGAAAATGTGCTGACTTGGTTAATCTGTCAATAATTACCCATACTGCATCATTTTTCCGTGGAGTTCTTGGCAATCCATAGACAAAATCCATCGTTATTCTTTCCCATTTCCATTCTGGCACTGGCAATGGATGTAACTTACCAATTGGTGCCTGATGTTCAATTTTGATCTGCTGACATGTCAAGCATTTGGAAACATATTCTGCTATATCTTTCTTCATTCTTGGCCACCAGTAATGAGGCCTTAAACTGTGATACATCTTTGTCATCCCTGGGTGCATTGCATACGGTGAATTGTGTGCCTCTTCCATTATTTCCCGACGCAAGTTCTCAGTGTCTGGAACACATATGCATGACTTTAACATCAGTGTATCATTATGCAAATCAAACTCTGTATTATTTCCCTGTCTTACCACATCCATCTTCTCACATAATTCAGGATCTTTGCTTTGTGCTTCTTTGATCCTATCCTTTAGTATAGGTCTGACTCGAAGAGTAGCAATAAGTGATCCTTCATCATGTATATTTAATTCAACATTCATAGATCGTAATTGAATCAAATATGGAAAAGAGGATACTTGCAAGTGAGCTACACTGCCACTAGCCTTCCTACTCAATGCATCTGCTACCACATTGGCTTTCCCTGGATGGTATTCAATCGTACAGTCATAATCTTTCAATAGCTCTAACCACCGTCTCTGCCTCATGTTTAATTCTTTCTGTGTCAACAAATAACCCAAGCTTTTATGGTCTGTGAAGATTTGGAATGTCTCACCATACAGATAATGCCTCCAAATCTTTAATGCAAATACGACTGCAGCCAATTCTAAATCATGCACTGGATAGGAGATCTCATGTGGTCTCAGTTGTCTAGATGCATAAGCTATCACCTTACCATGTTGCATCAACACACATCCCAAGCCTTGGTGAGAAGCATCACTATATACTGTAAACCCACCTGTACCTGTAGGGATGGTTAACACTGGTGCTGAGGTTAGCCTGTGCTTTAGTTCATCGAAACTCCTCTGACATTCTGGAGTCCACTTGAAAGACACATTCTTTCTCAACAATTTAGTCAAAGGGTTAGCAATTAAGGAGAATCCATCAACAAATCTACGATAATATCCGGCTAAACCCAGAAAACTACGCATTTCTGAAATATTTTTAGGAGCTTCCCAATTTACCATAGCCTCAATTTTCTTTGGGTCAACCTCTATGCCCTTACACGACACCACATGTCCAAGAAACACCAAATGATCTAACCAGAATTCACATTTACTCAATTTGGCATATAATTGTTTCTCCCTCAAAGTTTGCAACACAATTTTTAAATGTTGTTCATGTTCTCCCCTATTCTTTGAGTACACCAATATGTCATCAATAAATACTATCACAAACCTATCCAAACATGGTTGAAACACCTTATTCATTAAAGCCATAAATGCAGCTGGAGCATTAGTCAATCCAAATGGCATTACTAAAAATTCATAATGCCCATACCTGGTTCGAAAGGCAGTCTTTGGAACATCTGCTTCTGCTACCTTCAACTGGTAATAGCCTGATTTCAAATCAATCTTGGAGAATATTTGGGCTCCTTGCAACTGATCAAACAAATCATCTATTCTAGGCAATGGATATTTGTTCTTCACCGTCATTTTGTTCAGTTGCCTATAATTGATGCACAATCTCATTGTTCCATCTTTCTTTTTAACAAATAACACTGGAGCTCCCCATGGTGATACACTAGGTCTGATATACCCTTTATCAAGTAACTCCTGCAATTGGGCCTTCAGCTCTTTCAACTCAATTGGGGCCATTCTGTAGGGTGACCTTGATATTGGTGCTGTTCCTGGTACTAGTTCAATAGTGAATTCTATCTCTCTATCTGGTGGTAAACCAGGTAGATCATCTGGGAATACATCAGCAAATTCCCTTACCACTGGTATATTTTCAAGCAAGCTATCAGTGGTTCTAATATCAGTCACATATGCCAAATATGCTTCACATCCCCCTTTGATCATTCGAAATGCCTTTACCGCTGAAACTAGACATGTAGGCACAAGTTTTCTTTCACCTAGAAATACTACCCTTGGCTGGTTTGGTGATTCCAAAATTACTTCCTTAGTAAAGCAATTCACTATTGCATGATGTCTAGTTAACCAGTCCATTCCCAGTATCACATCAAATTCATATATTGGCAATAAAATTAGATCAGCTATTAACTCAGCTCTGTCAATGCATATCAGGCAATCACGACAGACATTATTCACAACTACCACTGTTCCCAATGGAGTACTCACATTTATGTCAATCCCCAAAGGCTCATGCATTTGATGTAGTTTAGATGCCATATGCAATGATATAAATGAATGAGTGGAGCCTGGGTCAATCAATGCATATGCTAATATTTCAGAAATATAAATATTACCAGTGACTACTTCGGGAGCATCCACTACCTCTTGTCTAGTCATAGCAAACACCCTGGCCTGAGTAGGGGGTCTAGAACTCTGACCTTCAGATCTGGTCACTCCTCTGCCCAGTGTACCAGTCCTGCCCCTGCCTCTTCCTCTGCCTTGTGTCCCACTAGTAGGGTAGACCCTCGGTGCCTCAACAGTAGTCTCAGATACTCCTCTGTCTCTGCTAGTCTCTGCTAGTTTGGCTCTATTTGGACAGTCTCTATACATATGCTCCATCGATCCACAGAAATAACATGCTCCTGTGAGCCTTCTACATTCGCCCGTATGCTGTCTGCCACAATGACTACATGTGGGCCTCTGTTCAACATATTGGCTCTGCCCTCTGCCTGGGTAAGAGAAAGTCATTCCTCGACCTCTAGAACTGGAGTACCCACTTCTGTTACCAGCTTGTGCAGGCATATATCTACCTCTTTTCCCCAACCTTCTGCTAGACTCACCAAAGAATTCACGTGATGGCCTTTTTATTTGTTGTTCCCCAGCTTCTTTCATTAACCGTTCAGCTCTGATTGCAGCAGCTCTAAGCCTAGCATAACTATCAAGATCAGTAGTCGTGATTCTGTTTCTGATCTCATATTTGAGGCCCTCCTCAAACTTCCTGCATTTGTCTCTTTCAGTAGAGACCATGAAAGTGGCATAATGGGAAAGCTTGTTAAATTGTACTTCATACTCCGCAATAGACATATTCCCCTGCTTCAGATTCAGGAATTCCTTCCTCTTCTCATCTTTATATGCTTCAGGCATATAATTGTTCTGAAATTCCAGGAGAAAATCATTCCATGTCAACACCGGTGGTTGTGCATCACTGTCAGGGACTGTCTCCCACCATTCATAAGCATTTCCTTGCAGTAAGGATACTGCATAATCAAATTTCTCATCTGGAGTACATCTCATCATATTCAGTACCCTCTGTGTCCTTTTCAGCCATGTCTCAGCTTCTGCTGAGTCTGTTGTGCCATTGAAATCAGTTGCACCATGTTTCCTCAGCTTGTCATACCGTCTTTCCTTGTACATTTCAGGACCACATACTTCTTGTTCTAGGTTTTCATGGGGTACTTCTGCATGAGATGACTGTGATGCATGTACTGGAGCTCTAGCTCCTAGTGCTGGTTGCTCTCTATGTAAATGAGGTGATGCCTCATGAGAATGCATTTCGACCGGCCTCTCCCTCCTTGGTGTATCATGTCTTATGATGTCCCTAAAATAAATGAAAGTATGTCACTACATAATGTTCAACACATATGATGCATATGTTATCATGCGCTTATGCTTATGCATGTTCCCATGGAACCTATCCCTGCTCTGATACCAAAAATGTAACGTCACACCTCTTATGCATTTAAGTATAACCTATCCCTGTATCAAATAGTCACATACTGCATACTGAAAAGGCAAAATACCCTGTTAACAATAGTAGTAAAATTTTTTTTTTCATATCATATCATGTAAAATCAACTAATGACTTTACAAGTCTTATATCCTGTAAAATTACTAAACGACTTTTCAAGTCAACATTAAAACCACAATACGATATATCACATATATCAAAATATAAACTTTACACATAAGTATTTCCGAGTTGATTTCATTTATACATATTTAGACTCATTCCAAAATGACTATACATATTCAAGCATATAAGTCCAAAATACAGATGACATGTTTTTATGCTTGTGTGGAATGCAAGGAGAGAGAGTGATGAGGCTCGGCCAATGACCTGTGCTCCATGTCTTCTATACACTACTCAAAATGAGCTATCACTTTTCTTTACCTGAAAAATGACGCAAATTGATGAGTTGCGGCTCAGTGAGAATAATCATCCAATGAGCTCTAAAGTACCAAACAACTCATAGTCATAAATCACAATTCCAATATATACCATGTATTCCATTCCATTCATCAGTCAATTACATATAAATATAGATAAAATCAAGTACTCAATAATTGTTATTTACTTATGCTTTGCTTGTACATTTTATTTTGTTGTGACCAGATTAAACGAACATTGCCCCGGGTTTCCATGTGAACATTTGCATTTGCATTTGCTAGCTAGCTTGATCATTTGATTCATTTGCACATTTGTTGGGCCATAGGCCTCTTCTTTTGCATTGCACATTTGTTGGGCCATAGGCCTCTTCTTTTGCTTTGCAATGTCGATTAACTAGTCACAACGCCTTTTTAGCCCATATGCATATGCACTTGTATTTAAGCATTCATCAACCATTGCATCTTTATCATATACAACATACATATATTCCCTATATACCTCATATGTCAAGCATACACCTTGTATATACTATACATGTACCATGTATATATATCACATTTGTCAAATATATACCTCAAATATACCACAAGTATACTATTTATATGTACCACAATATCACAAATTATCCATCATTACATTATCAAGGACCAATCATGACAATCACATGAATCACATAGCAAACAACATTCATTTGCACTAAAGAATTCAATCGATAATTAGACTCACCGTTCTCCTTTGATTCCGACCCCTAACTTATTGTCTATCTGCTCCTTGTGGGTCTCCAATATGTTGCGAGCCTAATATGAAAACATAATCGATTAAATCATAATTAGAGATACTTAATGTGGCTTAAACAAATTAATATGCATAATGCATATACATAGCTAGGCTTTTTCCTATGGGGCAGTGTGACCTTATGGGACTGTTAAGCCTATAAATTTTCCTATAGTTGGCCAATTAATCTGATTCTTGTTCCTAATTCAAAATAACACATAATCATGAAACATATTAAAATATCAGACCAATTGGATCATTGTACAATTTTTGGTGGAATTTCTAAGAGTGTTCTGTTTCCTGCCCTGTTTCTGCCCTTTGGCAGTTTCAGGGTACCAATTTGGGTAGTCCATATCTTACAATCTGTAAATCAGATTATAATGAAACTTGGCAGAAACTTATATGGGTTCAAATGGAACATTTTTCATGTTCACAACTTTTACCAATTATGCCTCTAAGGTCTTCAAATTATAAGCAACATTTCACTGGTCCAGAACAGAATTGGCTTCCGGACCAGTATGACTTCTAAAGGACATAACTTACTCTATACATAACATTTTAAGCTGAAATTAGTACCAAAATTTAGCTAAGAAATATACCTATAACTTTAATGTTTTGATAAGTTACAGAATCTAGCTCTAAGGATCTAAAATTAGACAAAAAAGTTTCTGGAACTGCCCAGGGCACTCAATAGGCAGTTCAAACCATGGAACAGTCATGGTTCCATTTACCATAACTCACAATTTACAAGACATATGAACCTGAAATTTGGTATACAGATACATAACACATATATCTAAAACTTTTATGTTTTGAGATACTTCAAATAATGGCTTTAACATATTCGAAATCAAGTAACACAGTAGCTAACTTGGTTAGGGTTTACACCCTGACCAGTTTCAGTACGAAGAGCATATCTAATTCTATAAACCAAATCACGAAACAACGTTTACATATTCATAAATATAAGACATAAAGGAACAACTTTTGTGTTTTATACTTGTCCAGAATCAATTTAGATGTGCATCAAAATCGGGTTGCAAAACAGTGCCTATTAATGAACCTAAGCAACTCAAATCAACCCTAAAGCAATAAGAATTGATTACTTACCAAGGACGAACTTGCAAGGGATCAATTTGGTGCAAAAACTAGGTAAAACAAGGAAGATTTGAAGTCTGAAATGGAGGAAAATGAAGGAGAAGTCGGGGCTGAAGTGAGGAGGCAGAAATGGGAAAGATGAAGATAAAGGCAGATTTATGTTTTTGTCTTTTTATCATTTTCTCATCTCATTTCTCATCTCATTTCTCATTTCTCTTCTCTTTTCTCTTCTCTTCTCTTCTATTTCTCTTTTGTTTCATTTTAATTTTATTTTATCTATATTATTATTATTATTTACATATATATATAATTCGACTAATCTACACAATAATACCGCTTAATCTTTTGGCCCGGTTTAACTAAATTAACAATGCAAAATGTTTACTAATCTTAATCTAATCATTTTGCTTACATTAATTTGGTCACTTATTCAATTCATTTCTAATACTTCATAATCCTCATATAGGTTATAAGTACACATGTGCTACTCGATACAAGTGTCAAATGCTAGGACACGTAGCTAGTGCGTGTGATAAACTTGTTCCTACGAAAATACGTATGGAATGCATTTGTTCAATTGAATTGTATGCAAGATGCTTATGTTCAATGAAATGCATGTGGGGGAAGGTCAAGGATGTTACACTATCAGTAGGCCGCAGCAGGCCCAACGAGCCCGCTGCCTTCCCATCCGTTGGACAACGGTTGTTTTTGGCCATAATTAGGCCAATTACTATTCATTAGTTTCCATTTTCTCCATTTTTGACTTTTCATCTTATTTTTGAATTTGATTCACATAGAAAATACATCAAATGGCAGAAAATAGAAAAGAAAATATTTTTTGTGAAAAAAATATTTTATGACAACAAAAATTCTCTCAAGAATACTTTCAAAGCTAGCACTTTGAATTTGTTCAAGCCATTTCTCTTGATAGTTTCTTCTTCATTCTTCGCATGGATTATCATTAGAGACATCCTTGTGAGGATTGTTGTGGTTTGCTACAACCCAACAAAGTGAAGATTTAAAGAACAAATAAAAATTACTAGGTATAATTTTTAACATTTACATTTATATAAATTAGTTTTAATGGTACAACTATGATCTTTTGTTTTGGGTTTTGAAAAATTTTATTTTTCGTTACGTTTATGAATATGATTCATTCTTGAAAACCCTACATGTACTATTGTGTATACCCAAGGAATCCTTGCGTGCATGATAAAATGCCTTTATACATGTCACAGAAATTGTCTGTGCAAAGGTTCATAGTCAAACAACTAACTTTCCGATCAATTGGGGGTCAGGATGTGTTGCTAGATACCGCTCATGACCTGCTTCAATTAATTGTTAATTTAAGTGGCCAACATAATCGGGAACCTAATGGATCACACGCATTTAAGATATGGAGAATGAGTAAAATGGTCTTGGATAGGATCCAAAATATGAGAGAATTATTTTATGATGGATCGTGATGACATCGCATGAAAATATCATTCGGGATGTCACGGGCCCACGCAGGCTGTTGGCCTACCTAGCAGGCCAGCTGGGCTACCCAACAGCAGCTCCCAGTAGGCCCAGCGAGCCTACTGCCTTCCCATCCGTTGGCCAAAGACTATTTTTGGCCAAAATTAGGCCAATTATGGCCAATTACTATTCATTAGTTTCCATTTTCTCCATTTTGACTTTTCATCTTATTTATGAATTTTATTCAAATAGAAAAGATATCAAATGGCATAAAATAGATATGAAAATATTTTTTTTGAAAAAAAAATAGTTGAAGACAACAAAAATTTTCTCAAAAACACTTTCAAAGCTAGCACTTTGAATTTGTTCAAACCATTTCTCTTGATAGTTTTTTGTTCATTCTTCGCGTGGATTATCATTAGAGACATTCTAGTGTGGATTGTTGTAGTTTGCTACAACCCAACAAAATGAAGATTTCAAGAAGAAATAAAAATTACAAGGTATAATTTTTAACATTTACGTTTATATAAATTAGTTTTAATGGTACAAGTATGATCTTTTGTTTTGGGTTTTCAAAAATTTTATTTTTCGCTACGTTTATGAATATGATTCATTCTTCAAAACCCTACATGTACTATTGTGTATACCCAAGGAATCCTTGCGCGCACGATAAAATGCCTCTGTACATGTCACTTGTACTTGACAACCATTACGTGCATGTGATACACAACCCTTTTTACTGTAACACGCGAAACTGTTTTACATAATTTTCTCTCTCATGTTTTTGGATCCAATCCAAAACCCATTTCATATTTCTGTTATTGCTTCTATATGTGTGACCCATTAGATTTCTAGTTATGTTGGCAGCTCAAATCATCATATGATTCAAAGCAAATCATGAGCAGTATCTAGCAACACATCATGATCCCCAATTGATTGGAAAGTCAATGGGTTGTCTATAAACCCTTCCACGGACAATTACCACACACTTTGTCCTTTCACCATACTATACCTCATTTGGTTCAGAGCATGGTCTATGTGTCAACTTCCACTAGACTGACTACGTCACATCTAGTCCAAATGATATTAGTTCTTGTCTATGAGATTCATTACCCTGATCAGATATGTCTTTGAAGACCTTCTTCAAGACATGTCCACCTCGGCCAAGAATTTTTGAGTAGTGATCTTTACAATAGGCCATAGGTATACTCTCCTTCTATCAGGACTGGTGAATCCTTTATTGACTACACAATTACCTTCAAATACCTCATGTTATACCCATTCAACACCCTATGAATGACCTCTTTAGAGGAAACAAGAAATGGAGTCAAAGTATAGGATTCAATATCCAAGACAACCTTGAGCATCTCAAGCCTAAGGATACTTGCACCATTGCTATGATGAGACTATCACTGACATTGAATAGATATCCATGTAACAGTCTCATAGCAGGTCATCCAATGTAGTTGCTACTCTTAGCAAACATCCACATATTAACTCTAAACATCTCATGCTTTCAGCTTATAAGATCAACTGCTTGACCTAGTAAAAAGTATAACATGTGCTAGTCTATCCGGATTAACAATGTCTCGTCTTGTTAATCTTATGACTAGGAATAATTTGGGTATAAACATGATTGCACATGGTAGGAATCTCATAATCATGAATTCCCCATGAATTCCATCATGTTGTGTCACATACCAAGGACTTCATTAAATGGTTTAAGATCTATATCAATTCACATCCAATGAATACCATATAATGAAAAATGCCATTTATTAATAATAAATGAGTATATTAAGTGTCTAAGGTGATTCCATTTATTAATAATAACTTTCAACTAGAATAATGTGAGAGGAGAAGTGAAACACATTATGGATCTTGCTCAACTATGGTGGTAGAGCAAGACTGTAAGCAACAAGTCCAACTCTCACTAGAATCTCATAAGACCTAATGAATCTTAGGTTCAACTTGCCCTTCTTTCTAAATCTTAAGAATTGCATGCATGGGGAAACTTTCAAAAATTTTTTTTATCTCCCACTACATACTCTATATCTCTCCTCTTTAGATCCACATAAGATTTCTGCATGTTTGAAGTGGTCTTCATTCTACGTTGGATAACCCGTACCCTTTTCCTTTATCTCTTATACCAAGTCTAGCCCCACTAAATTCCTCTCACTCAACTATGTCCAACATAGTGGCGTTTCACACTTCCTACCATATAGTTCCTCATAAGGAGCCATGTTGATACTAGACTAATAATTATTTTAGTAGGCAAACTCCTTCAAAGGAAGATAACTATCCCAACTACCTTTGAACTCAATCACACAACACCTCATCATATCCTCCAACAATTGTATAACCCTTCGTGATTGTCCATTGGTCTAGGGGTGAAAGGTCATGCTAAAATAGAGCTTGATACCCAAAACTCTATAAGCTACCTTAAAATTGAGAAGTAAACTTAGGGGTCCCTGTTTGAAACAATGGAGATTGGTATTCTATGAAGTTGTACTATCTCATTAACATAAATTTCTGCTAATCTGCTCAAAGGGAAATCCCTTCTGATAGGCAAAAAGTGAGCTAACTTTTTAATCCTATCCATAATAACCCATATGACATCATATCTCCTAGGTGTCATTAGCAACCCAATCACAAAGTTTGAAGTAATTTGCTCTCATTTCCATTTTGGTACTGTGATAGGTTATAGTGACCCTGATGGTACCTGATGTTTTGTCTTAACATGATGACAAGTCAGGCATCTCGTTGTGTACTCTGTGATATCTCTCTTCATACCTATCGACCAATACTTACTCTTAAGGCCATGACACATCTTATTGCTTCTTGGGTGCATTACATATCTAGTTTCATATGCCTCTTGAAGATCCATTATCTCAACTCATTAACACTGGCACATATAAGTAGCCCTGATAATATCGCCCACCATTTGACTCAATAGTATAACTAGGTCTCTCCCCTTTAGAGACCAATTTAGCTATCTCAATAAGCTTACTATCTTGTTTTTGTGCATCTATTATCTCCTCGTTAATGTAGGCTAGATATGCTATTATGTTAGAGAAATGCTATAAAGGCAATCACCTTTAGCATTTATTGTGCAAATTTAACTGATTAATAAAAGGCATTTTCATTAATCTAATATTCTTTTGATATATGAATTGACAGTGATCTTAAATCAATTAATGAATTCCTTGATACATAACATAGCATGAAGGAAATCATAATGAGATCCTGATATTGAGATTCTTATCATGTGTAATTATGTTAGTATCTAAATTATCTTGAGTCATAGGATTAATGAGACGAGACATTGTAAATCTAGATAGACTAGCACATGTTATACTCCTTAATTAGATCAAGCAATAGATCTCATAATTTGTAAACATGAGGTATTTACAGTTAACATGTGGATGCTTGCTAAGTGTAGTTAAGTACATTGGATGACCTACTATGAGACAATCATATGGATAATCTATTCAAATGTCAATGATGGTCTCCCATAGCAATGGTGTAAGTATCCTTAGACTTGAGGTACTAAAGGATATCTTGGACACTGATTCTGCATTTTGACACTATTCCTTATTGCCTTAGGAAGATTGCTCATAGGGTGGTGATTGGGTGTAGCTTGAGGTATTCAAAGGTAATTGGGTAACGAACACATGATTCACCACTCCTAATAGAAGGAGTTTATACCCATATCCTATTGTTGAGGTCATTACTCGGGAATCTCTGGCCGGAGTGGAAATGTCATGAAGATAGTCTTTAATGAGATATCTAACAGAGTAATGAGCGTCATGGACAAGAACTAACATTACTTGGGCTAGATGTGACTTAGTTAGTCTAGTGAGAGTTGACCCATGTCCATACTCTGATGCAAGTGGGGTATAGAGTGGTGAAAAGAATAATTACATGTAAATTGTCTATAGAAAGGTTTGTAGTCAAACCATTGACTTTTCGATCAATTAGGGACCATGATGTGTTGCTAGACACCGCTAATGATTTGGTTAAATTAATTGTAATTTATGTGACCAACATAACTAGGAACCTAATGGGTCACATGCATTAGAGATATGGAAAATGAGTAAAATGGTATTGGATAGGATCCAAAAATATGAGAAAATTATTTGTAATTGGATCGTGGGAAAAATCGCTCAGGAGGGGTCACGAACTCATATGGGCCTTGCACGGGCCTATTGACTAGTTAGACCAATTGGGCCTACCCAGCAGCAGGCCCAGCACATGCGGCACAGACCACCGATGTACACTGCACACTGATACCGTTGGCCAACGACCTTTTTTGGCCTTAATTAGGCCAATTACTGTAACGTCACACCTTATGCATTTGAGTATAACCTATCCCTGTATCAAGTAATCATACATAGCATACTGGAAAGGCAAAATACCCTGTTAACAATAGTAGTAAAATTTTTTTCATATCATATCCTGTAAAATCAACTAATGACTTTACAAGTCTTATATCCTGTAATATCACTCAATGACTTTTCAAGTCAACATTAAAAACCACAAATACGATATATCACATATATTAAAATATATACTTCACATCCGAAATATTACGGGTTGTTTCCATTTATACATTTCAAAACTAATCTAGAGTGATAATACATATTCAAGCATATAAGTCCAAAATAGAGATGACATGTTTTCATGCTTGTGTGGAATGCAAGGAGAGAGAGTGATGAGGCTCGGCCAGTGACATGTGCTCCATGTCTTTTATATGCTACTCAAAATGAGCTATCACTTTTCTTTACCTGAAAAATGATGCAAATTGATGAGTTGCGGCTCAGTGAGAATAACCATCCAATGAGCTCTAAAGTACCAAACAACTCATAGTCATAAATCACAATTCCAATATATACCATGTATTCCATTCCATTCATCAGTCAATAACATATAAATATAGATAAAATCAAGTATTCAATAATTGTTATTTGCTTATGCTTTGCTTGTACATTTTATTTTGTTGTGACCAGATTAAATGAACATTGCCCCGGGTTTCCATGTGAACATTTGCATTTCCATTTGCATTTGCTAGCTAGCTTGATCATTTGTTTTATTTGCACATTTGTTGGGCCATAGGCCTCTTCTTTTGCTTTGCAATGTCGATTAACTAGTCACAACACCTTTTTAGCCCATATGCATATGCACTTGTATTTAAGCATTCATCAACCATTGCATCTTTATCATATACAACATACATATATTCCCTATATACCTCATATCTCAAGCATATACCTTGTATATACTATACATGTACCATGTATATATATCACATTTGTCAAACATATACCTCAAATATACCACAAGTATACCATTTATATGTACCACAATGTCACAAATTATCCATCATTACATTATCAAGGACCAATTATGACAATCACATGAATCACATAGCAAGCAACCTTCATTTGCACTAAAGAATTCAATCGATAATTAGACTCACCGTTCTCCTTTGATTCTAACCCCTAACTTATTGTCTATTTGCTCCTTGTGGGTCTCCCATATGTTGCGAGCCTAATATGAAAACATAATCAATTAACTCATGATTACAGAGACTTAATGTGGCTTAAACAAATTAATATGCATTGTTCATGTCAATAGTTAAGATTTTTCCTATGAGGCAGTGTGACCTTATGGGACTGTTTGGCATATAACTTTTTCTATAATTGACAAATTAATCTGATTCTTGTTCCTAATTAAAAATAACATATAATTATAGAACATATTCAAATTTCAGACCAATTTGATCATTGTACAACATTTGGTGGAATTTCTAAGAGTGTTCTGTTTTCTGCCTTGTTTTCTGCCTTTAAGCAGTTTCAGGGTACTCATTTGGGTTCATCCTAACTTGTAATATATATGTCCTATTTTAATGAAACTTTACATAAACTTATAAGGGTTCACATGGAACATGTTTCATGTTTAAAACTTTTACCAATTATGTCTCTAAGGTCTTCTACCTATACCAAAAATTTTATTGGTCCAAAATAGAATTGACTTCCGGACCAGTATGGCTTCCAAAGGCCATAACTTAGTCTATACATAACCAATGAAGCTTATATTAGTACCAATATTTAGATAAGACATATACCTATAACTTTAGTGTTTTTATCATGTACATAATATAGCTCTAACAAGCTCAAATTAGCCAAACATGTTACTGTATCTTCCTAGGGCACTCAGTATGCAGTTCAAACCATGGAATAGTCATGGTTACATTCACCATAACTCACAATTTACATGGTCTATGAACCTGAACTTGGGTAGAAAGATACAAAAAACATATATTTACAACTGTTATGTTTTGAGAGACTTCAAATAAGGGCTTTAACATATTCGAAATCAAACAACACAGTAGCTAACTTGGTTAGGGTTTACACCCTGACAAGTTTCAGTACGAAGATCATATCTCTCTCTATACATAACATCTTGCAAAAATGTTTACATATCCATAAATCTAAGATATAAAAGAACAACGTTTTTGTTTTACACATTACCAGAATCAATTTCTATTAACATCAAAATTGGGGTGCAATTCAGTGCCTAATATTGAACCTAAGCAACTCAAATCAACCCTATAGCAATAAGAGTTGATTACTTACCAAGAACGAACTTGCAAGGGATCAATTTGGTGCAAAAACGAGGTGAAACAAGGAATAATTGAGTTCTAGAATGGAGGAAATTGAAGAAGTAAATGGGGCTGAAGTGAGGAGGTAGAAATGGGGAAGAAAGATGAAGATAAAGCCAACTTGTTTTTTGTCCTTTTCTCTTTTTCTCTTTTTCTCTTCTCCTTTCTCTTCTCATTTCTCATTTCTCTTTTCTTCTATTTCTCTTTTGTTTCATTTTCATTTCATTTTATATTGTTATTATTATTATTTACATATATTTATAATTCCACTAATTCACACAATGATACAGCTTAATCATTTGACCCGATTTAACTAAATTAACAATGTAATTGTTTAATAATCTTAATCTAATCATTTTTCTTACTTTAATTTAGACACCTTATTCAATTCATTTCTAATACTTTGTTATCCTCATTTAGGTTATAATTACACATGTGCGATTCGATACAGGTGCCAAATACTAGGACACATAGCTAGTGTGTGTCATGAACTTGTTCCTATGAAAATACGTATGTAATGCACGTGTTCAATTGAATTGTATGCAAGATGCTTATGTTCGATGAAATGCATGTGGGGAAGGTCAAGGATGTTACAATTACTATTTAGTAAGTTTCATTTTCTCCATTTTTGACTTTTAATCTCTTTTTTGAGTATGATTCAGATTGAAGAGGCATCAAATGATAGAAAAGATACATGAAAATTATTTTTAGTGAAAAGTAATTTTTGATACACAAAATAATTTTCTCAAGAACAAATTCAAAGCTAGCACTTTGAAATTTGTTAAAACAATTCCTCTTATTAGTTTCTTCTTTAGTTTTTGCATGGATTATCATTAGAGACATTATAGTGTACATTGTTGTGGTTTGCTACAATCTAACAAGTTGAAAATTTGAAGAACAAATCAAAACATTACAAGGTATAATTTCTAACTTCTATATTTCATAAATTAGTTTAATTGGCACAAAATGATATTTTATTTCGGGTTTTGGAGAATTTTATTTTTCCATTGCAATTATGAATCCAAATCTCCTTCAAAACACAATAGTGGTATCAGAGCCCCCTTTGTGTCCATTAAAATTATTTTTAATTAAAAGTGCAATAGGATTGCACGGTTTTAACGATTTTGGATTAGTAGGTTTCAAAATTTGAAATTAATTTGTAAAATTTATTTTACGCATTTTTATTTATCTAATATGATCATACATTGATTAAGGATGATTATTTTAATTGCAAAATAGTTTGAATGTAATTCAAATAATTAATTTCGCATTTATTCAAAAATGCTGAAAATTGTTTTGTTTTTTTAATATGTATTGTTGTTTGACTTAATTGATGGGACTGTTTATATTTTTCTTGTAATGTGATTATAGAAAAATTATTGATACATATTGAGAATATGTTTAAGCCTTTATAAGTTTCCAGTAATTAATTAAAAATTATTTTAATTTATTTTTTAAATAAACACAAAAATGAGTCTGTTTTGGCATACCTGATGGGACTGTTTTGTTTGATTTTTTTATATGTGATTTTTTTATTTCTAGAACCTTAAAATAATTTTTATGTGATGAAAAATATGTTACTTTGATTTTAGATCTATACCAAAAAAAATTTAAAAAAATTATAGATGTCGAATGAGTCATTTTGAGTTTCTAGGTATGTTGGTTTGTCTTTCTTACTAATTTTGGCTTTTGCAAAAAATATTTTGATAAACTTGAGCTGACTTAAAGATACTTAGAATGAAGATTTGAGGTTTTTAAAATTTTTGTAATTTTTAGAAATTAATTTTGAATTAATTTAAGTTTAATAATGGTAATTCTAGTGTGACAAGAAATTGGTATATGTATTAAAATTAAATTGTTTAATTTTTACATCATAATATTTTTATTTTAAAGGTGAATTAGTTTTGAATTAATTATGGAATATGGAAGTTAATTTAATTTGATTAAAAATTAAATTCCATATTGAAATGACATAAAAAATTAAATTAATCAAAACAACACAAGTAGACAAGTTCAGTTCAAGCGTTGAATCGATTTTCAAATTGAAATCCAAAATTGTCATTATGTAATTTTATTTTATGCATTCGAGAATAGATGTTAGTGGTGCATGAAAGGACATGATAGATGATTATGGACTTAGGTCCAATGTGATTGAGCATGCATGGATTTATTTTGTTTTATGGTAAATAGGGTCGGCGTGTCCATGCCTTTCTATCTTTCTCATCTACTTCTTTTCTCATCTTACTCCCCTCAAATGTAAATTGAGGTTTTCAATACTTTGAAATATGTAATTAGATTACATAGAATTAGGATAGAATAGTGATACAAAGGAGTTAGAAGCAAAGGTGCTGGTGCCATAAAAAATAGAGGACTTACAAATAGGAATTTTATTTCTATTTTGGGTTATTAAATTCATGTATATATTTAGGTAAGACCTAGTCAATCTTTTATTCGGCTCAAAAGTTGTAACATCCTACACTTCCCACATATGCATTGTTGCATCCATTTCATTTGGACATATGTATTTGCATATATTTCTCTTAAACACGTTCATTTTCTATGTATTTTTATAGGGACAAGTTCACGACACGCGCTAGCTACGTGTTTGAATATTTTGCAATTGTGCTGAATTGCATGTGTCCATTTTATTATTTAGTTGAGGATGACATGAAAATGGAATTTATGTGAATAAAATTATTAGATCAAATGAATGAAGAAAAAAGAAAAGAAACAAAAATAAAAAAAAAGATAAGGAAAGGAAAAAAAAACAAAAGAGAGAAGATGACAAAAGTGAGATGGTGGGAGGTGGACCTTATCTTCCTCCTCACCATTCTGCCACCCTCACTTCATATTCATTTTTTCTTCTTCTTCCCCCATTTTAGCCTTCATTTATTCCTTATTTCACTTATTTTTTGCAGCAAATTGATCCCTTTCAAGTTCGTACTTGGTAAGTAACCTTCTCTCCATTGTTCTAGTGTTGGTTTGAACTATTAGGGTTGAGTTGCAACAATGTATTGCACCCCAATTTCGATGTCAATAAAAACTAATTCTAGAAAAGTTTAAAACATGAAAGTTGTTCCTTTATATCTAAGGTTTATTTATATATATATATTTGTTCAATATTTGGTGCATATGAAAAGATATTTGCATATTATTTGAATTGGTACGGGTGTGAACCCTAGCTAAGTTAGCTACTGTCTTCATTAGTTTTGAATATGATAGAGCCCATCTTTTAGGAAACTCAAAACATGAAAGTTGTATATACATGCGTTATCTATATGTATACCAAATTTCAAATTCATATCTCTTGTGGATATTGAGTTATGGTAAATAGAACGATGAATGTTTTATAGTTTAAACTTTCTGCTTAGTGCCCTAGGTAGATCCAGAAACTTGTTTGGCTATTTTGATCTCCTTAGAGACGGATTCTGTAAATTATCAAATATTAAAGTTATAGGTATATGTCGTAGATAAAATCTGGTCTTAATTTACATTTAATATGTTATGTATAGAGTAAGATATGGCTTTCACAAGTCATACTGGTTTGAAAGCCAACTCCGTTATGGACCAATAAAATATTTCTTATAAATTCAAAACTAAGGGTCATAATTGATAAAAGTTTTAAAAAGGAAAAATGTTCCATTTTAGCCCATATAATTTTAAGTAAAGTTTCATTTTAATATCACTTATATATTGTAAATTATGAAGGATCAAAGTTGGTACTCTATGTTAGAGGAGTGCTCTAAAGACAATCACCTTTAGCACTTATTGTACAAATTTATTTGATTAATAAAAGGCCTTTTCAATAATTTGATGTTCATTTGATATATGAATTGATAAGTGATCTTAAATCAATTAATAAAGTCCTTGATACATAACATAGCATGAAGGAAATCATGGTGAGACCATGATATTGAGATTCTTATAATGTGTAATTATGTTAGTATCAAAATTATCCCTAGTCATAGGATTAATGAGACGAGACATTATTAATCCAGACAAACTAGCACATGTTACACTTCTTGATTGGATCGAGTAGTAGATCTCATAATCTATAAACATGAGATGTTTAGAGTTAACATGTGGAGGCTTGCTAAGTGTAGCTAAGTACATTGGATGACCAACTATGAGACAATCATAGGGATAATCTATTCAAATGTCAATGACAGTCTCATCATAGCAATGTTGCAAGTATCCTTAGACTTGAGGTACTCAAGGATATCTTGAATATTGATTATGTACTTTGACACTATTCCTTGTTGCCTCAGAGAGGTAGCTCATAGGGTGGTGATTGGATACAACTTGAGGTATTCGAAGATAATTGGGTAGCCAACAAAGGATTTACCACTCTTTATAGAAGGAGTGTATACCCATGGCCTCTTATCGTGGTCATTACTCAGAAATCTCTGGCCGGAGCGGAAAAGACATAAAGATAGTCTTCGATGACATATCCAATAGAGTAATGAGCCTCAAGGACAAGAACTAACATTACTTGGATTAGACTTGACGTAGTCAGTCTAGTGGGAGTTGACACATGTCCATACTCTGAACCAAGTGAGGTATAGAATGGTGAAAGGAATAATTGCACAAACATTGTTTATGGAAAGGTTCGTAGTCAAACCACTAACTTTCCGGTCAATTGGGGGTCATGAAGTGTTGCTAGATACCGTTCATAACCTACTTAAATTAATTGTTAATTTAAGTGGCCAACATAACCGGGAACCTAATGGGTCACACGCATTGAAGATATGGAGAATGAGCAAAATGGTATTGGATAGGATCCAAAATATGAGAGAATTATTTTAGGATGGATCACGATGAGATCGCACGAAAAAAATTATTCGGGAGTGTCACAGGCCCTCGCAGGCCCAATGCGCCTGCAACTTCCCATTTGTTGGCCAATGGATGTTTTTGGCCTTAATTAGGCCAATTATGGTCAATTACTATTCATTAGTTTCCATTTTCTCCATTTTTGACTTTTTATCTTATTTTTTAATTTGATTCAAATAGAAAATACATCAAATGGCAGAAAATAGACATGAAAATATTTTTTGTAAAAAAAAAATATTTTTAAGACAACAAAAATTCTCTTAAGAACACTTTCAAAGCTAGCACTTTGAATTTGTTCAAACCATTTCTCTTGATAGTTTCTTCTTCATTATTCACGTGGATTAGCATTAGAGACAAAAATGGGACTATTTAAGCATACCCGGTGGGGCTGTTTTTTTTTTTGTATGTGTTTATTTTATTTTCAAGACCTTAAAATATTGTTTATGTGATTAAAAATATGTTATTTTGATATTAGATGCATGCCAAAATTATTTTGTAGGCATTTGAAAATTTAAAAAATTCTAGATGTGAATTAGTCATTTTGAGCATCTAAGTGTGTTGGTTCGTTTGTCTTAGTAATTTTGGCTTGTGCCAAAAATGTTTTGATGAAATTGAGCTGACCTAAAGATGATTAGAATGATGATTTGAAGTTCTAGAAATTTTTAGAATTTTTGAAAATTAATTTTGAATTAATTTAAGTTGTGCATCTTTAATTCTAGTATGACTTGAAATTGTTATGTATATTAAAATTAAATTATTTAGTTTTAACATCATAATATTATGATTTTAGGGAGAACACATATAAGCAATTTCGGTTCAAGCATTGAATTGATTTACAAATTGAAATCCAAAATTGTCATTTTTATTCTGTTCATTAGAGAATGCATGTTAGGGGTGTATGAAAAGGCATTATCTATTTCTCTTCTCATCTTACTCCCCTCAAATGTAAATTGAGGTTTTCTATAATTTGAAATATGTAATTAGATTACATAGGATTAGGAAAGAATGAAGATACAAAGGAGCAAGAAGCAAATGAGGTAGTACTATAAACAAGAAGACTTAGAAATAGGAATTTGATTTCTATTTTGGGTTGTAAATTAATGCATATTTATAGGTAAGACTTAGTCAATTTCTCTTTGGCTAAAGACATTGACTTTAGTATGTCCATAATCATGACATATAGCTAATGTAACTATCTTTATATATCCATGTGATGAATGTATCATATATAAAATGATGAATTAAAAACATGTGGAGACTTAACAAAGAAATCCCTCACTAAATAAACAATTAAGTCTTACGCCTTCCATTAACATGGGGAGAACCAAGGTTCTTCTAGAGTTAGGGTTGTTGAGTTGCCTCAAGCTCACTCCATAAGAATATGTTCAATCTATTGAAATTAGATTTCATGATTAATGGGTTAGACTTCACCGATATTATTAACTTGTTAGATTTGCACCAATGTTAATGTGTATTGGAGGTGAAGTTGGGTTGTATATATGAGATGTACACATATCAAGAGTCGATAACCCAATGTATGTGCACACATTAATAAGTTGATAGCACAAGATTCGATAGTTGCATGAATAATGCAATTGGTATGGATTAGATACCTACCAACCAAACTAAGGATAGCTTGTTGAGTTGCCTCAAGGTTATTCTTAGCTAGTTGGATATCGACCCACTGGGAGAACTTCCATATAAGTTATCTCGGGTTCATAGTGAGGGCTACGGATTCGTAGTAAAATAGTGGGAGCCATAATGCGATTTATTAAAGACGTAATAAACATGCATTTTATGTACATTCTAACATGTTCTATTTTACATCTAGGTTGCCAGAATCATCATCATGACAAGTGTGAATTTGCGATCACTAATGGAATCAAATAAGGTGACTGGGCCTAATTTTTTGGATTGGCTAAGGAATCTGAGAATAGTTCTCAAATCCGAAAAGATTGGCTATGTCCTACATGAGGGACTCCCTAATCCCCCTACTGCGAATGCTTCTGAAGATGTTCAGAAGGCATATCAAAAGCATCTCGATGATAGTGAGATGGCAAGCTGCATTATGCTTGCTACTATATCAGCTGAGTTGCAAAAGCAGCATCAGTCTACGGATGCTAATTCCATAGTATATCATCTAAGAGAGCTTTTTGATGAGCAAACACGTTCTGAAAGGTTCAAAACTTCGAAGTTGCTCTTCCACACTAAGATGGTTGAGGGGACATCTCTAATGCAATATGCATTGAAGATGAATGGCTATATTGAGAGGTTCACCACCATGGGATTTGTGATGGAGCATGAATTAAGTATTGACTTAATTCTAATCGGTTTGTCTAATAGTTATTCAAATTTTGTGCTTAACTATAGGATGAACCAAATCTCTACCACTATTCCTGAGCTGATTAACTTGCTCAAAATAGTTGAGCCATCTGTCAAGAAGGATAGTAAGGTTGTTGTTAGAGGAGTGCTCTAAAGGTAATTACCTTTAGAACTTATTGTACAAATTTATTTGATTAATAAAAGGCTTTTTCATTAATTTGATGTTCATTTGATATATGAATTGATAAGTGATCTTAAATCAATTAATGAAGTCCTTGATACATAACATAACATGAAGGAAATCATGATGAGGTTATGATATTGAGATTCATATCATGTGTAATTTTGTTAGTATCAAAATTATCCCAGTCAGAGGATTAATGAGATGGGACATTATTAATCCCTACAGACTTGCACATGTTACACACCTTGATTGGATCGAGTAGTAGATCTCATAATCTATAAACATGAGATGCTTAGAGTTAACATGTGGATACTTGCTAAGTGTAGCTAAGTACATTGGATGACCAAATATGAGACAAACATATGGATAATCTAATTAAATGTCAATGATAGTCTTATCATAGCAATGGTGCAAGTATCCTTAGACTTGAGGGACTCAAGGATATCTTGAATATTGATTCTGTATTTTGACACTATTCCTTGTTGCCTAAGGGAGGTTGCTCATAGGGTGGTGATTGGATACAGCTTGAGCTATTCGAAAGTAATTGGGTAAGCAACAAAGCATTCACCACACCTAACAGAAGGAGTGTATACCCATGGCCTTTTGTTGTGGTCATTACTTGGGAATCTCTGGCCGAGGGGGGGGGGAAATGTCATAAAGATAGTGTTCAATGACATATCTAATAGAGTAATGAGCCTTAAGGGCAAGAACTAACATTACTTGGACTAGACATGACGTAGTCAGTCTAGTGGGAGTTGACACATGTCCATACTCTAAATCAAGTGGAGTATAGAATGGGGAAAGGAATAATTGCACATATATTGTTTGTGGAAAGGTTTGTAGTCAAACCACTGACTTTCCGGTCAATTGGGGGTCATGATGTGTTGCTAGATACCACTCATGGCTTCCTTAAATTAAATGTTATTTTAAGTGGTCAATATAACCGGGAACCTAATGGGTCACACGCATTGAAGATATGGAGAATGAGTAAATGGTCTTGGATAGGATCCAAAATATGAGAGAATTATTTCGGGATGGATCGCGATGAGATTGCATGATAAAATATGTTCGGGTGTGTCACGGGCACGTAGGCCCCGCGCGAGCTAGGCAGGCTACTAGCATTCCTAGCGGGCCAGCTGAGCTGTATAGTAGCAGGCCCAGTGCGCTGCTGCCTCCCTTCTGATTGGCCAACGAATAGAATTTGGCCTTAATTAGGCATATTATGGCAAATAACTATTCATTCATTTCCCTTTTCTCCATTTTTGATTTTTCATCTTTTCTTTGAATTTGATTCGGGTAGAAAAGACATCAAATGGCAGAAAACAAACATGAAAATATTTTTTTGTGAAAAAAATATTTTTAAGACACAACAAAAATTCTCTAAAGAACACTTTCAAATTTATCAATTTGAATTTGTTCAAGCCATTTCTTTTGATAGTTTCTTCTTTATTATTCGCATGGATTATCGTTAGAGACATCCTAATGTGGATTGTTGTGGTTTGCTACAACCAAAAAAAGTGAAGATTTGAAGAACAAATAAGAAATTACAAGGTATATTTTCTAACCTTTATATTTATAGAAATTAGTTTTAATGGCACAAATATGATCTTTTGTTTTGGATTTTGAAAATTTTATTATAACCTATCTCTGTATCAAATAATCACATATAGCATGCTGGAAAAACAAATTATCCTGTTAATAGTGATAGTAAATTTTTTTTTATATCCTATAATATCATTCAATGACTTTGCAAGTCTCATATCCTGTAATTTCATTCAATGACTTGCAAGTCTCTATTCTGTAATATTATTCAATGACTTTGCAAAGTTAACACTGAGGTTTTCACCATAATATAATGTATCACATATATCAAAACATAAACTATACACATAAGTATTTACGAGTTGCTTTCATTTATACATTTTTAAACTCATTCCAAAATGACTATACATATTCAACCACGTAAATACAAAGCACATATGACATATTTTCATGCTTGTGTGGAATGCAAGGAGAGAGAGTGATGAGGCTCGGCCAGTGACCTATGCTCCATGTCTTCTATACACTACTCAAAATGAGCTATCACTTTTCTTTACCTAAAAAATGATGCAAATTGATGAGTTGCGGCACAGTGAAAATAATCATCCAATGAGCTGTAAAGTACCAAACAACTCATAGTAATAAATCACAAATCCAATAATTCCATTCATCTGAATCATATAAGTATCAATAAATTTGAAACATATAATCATTACTATTTATGTATGCAAATTCTTTGCTTACTTCATTTTGTTGTGACTAAGTTAAACAGACATTACCCCGGGTTTCCATGTGAACATTTGCCATGTGAACATTTGCATTTGATAGCTAGCTTGATGATTTGTTTCATTTGCAAATTTTGTTGGGCCATAGGCCTCTTCTTTTGCTTTACAATATCGATTAACTAGTCACAATGTCTTTTTAGTCCATATGCATATGCACTTGTACTTAATCATTCATCAACCGTTGCATCTTATCACATATAATATACATATAACGCATATATGCCTCATATGCCACACAATACCTCGCATATACATATACCCTATATATATATATCACATATGTCAAACATATACCTCAAATATATCACAAGTATACCACTTATCTGAATCTGCCCAGGGCACTCAGTTGGCAGTTCAAGTCATGGAACAATCATGGTTCCATTCAGTATAACTCCACATTTACAAGACCTATGAATCTAAAATGTTGTATAAAGATACATAACAGATATATCTACAACTTTTATGTTTTGTGATACTTCAAATAATGGCTTTAACATATTCAAAACCAAAGCACACAGTAGCTATCTTTGCTAGGGTTCACACCCTGACCAGTTTCAGTAGAGAGAGGATATCTCTTCCAATACATAACATCTTGAAAAACAGTTTACATATCCATAAATATAATACCTAAAGGAACAACTTTTGTGTTTTACTCTTTTCCAGAATCAATTTCTATTGATATCAAACTCGGGGTGCAAATCAGTGCCTATTAATGAACATTAGCAACTCAAATCAACCTTATAGCAATAAGAATTGATTACTTACCAAGGACGAACTTGCAAGGGATCAATTTGGTGTAAACACGAGATGAAACAAGGAAGAATTGAGTTTTGGAATGGAGGAAGATGAAGAAGAAAACGGGGTTGAAGTGAGGACGCAGAAATGGGGGAAGAAGATAAAGCCAACCTTTTTGTTTTTTTGGCTTTTTATGCTTTTTTCTTTTCATCTCTTCTCTTTTCTCTTCTCTTGTCTTTTACTTTCCTATTGTTTCATTTTCATTTATTTTGTCTATATTATTATTATTATTATTATTATTATTATTATTATTATTTACATATATTTATGTATGAAATGCCATGAACTTGTTTCTAAGAAAATATGTATGAAATGCACGTGCTCAATTGGGTTATATGGAAGATGCATATGTTCAAATGGAATACATATGGATATGCATGTGGGAAAGGTCAAGGATCTTACAATTCTCCCCTCCTTTTAAAAATTTTGTTCTCGAAATTTAATACCTGGAAATAGGTGTGGATATTGCCTTTTCATATTTTCTTATGTTTCCCATGTAGCCTATTCTAGTAAATGGTTAAGCCATAATACCTTAACTAATGTTATTTCTCGGTTTCTTAGCTATTTAGTCTTGTATCCAATGATTTGCACTGGTTCCTCAACATAACTCATGTCCTCTGCAATCTCAATGGCTTAATCTTTAAGTACATGTGTAGGATCTGACTTGTATCTTTTAAGCATCCTCACATGAAACACATTATGAATCTGAGCCATCTTTGGTGGTAACGCCAATCTATGTGCCAGTGGACCAACCTTTTCAAGAATTTCATAAGGTCCTATGTATCTTGGGCTCAATTTACCTTTCTTGCCAAATCGGATTATCCCTTTCCATGGAGATACATGAAGAAACACCTTTTCACCTAACTCATATTCCATTTCCCTTCTATGTTGATCAGCATAACTTTTCTGTCTGTCCTATGCTACCTTTAGCTCATTCATGGCAACCTTGATTTTATCCACTGTATCTTGTACTATCTCTGGCCCTTGTAATGCACATGCACCTTCTTCATCTCATATGATAGGGCTTTGGCACTTTTTTCCATACAATACCTCATATGGTGCCATATGGATACTGCTATGATATTGGTTGTTGTAAGCAAATTCAATCAATGCTATATATTCATCCCAAGCACCTCTGAATCTGTATAGTCCTTTTTGATTGTCCATCAGACTGTGGGTGGAATGCAGTGCTTTGAAATTCACTTTTGTTCCCAATGCATCTTGTAAACTCACCTAAAAATATGAAGTAAATCACGGATCTCTATCAGACACAATGGACATTGGAATGCCATGCAATCTAACTATCTCATTCATATATAATTTGGCCAAACTCTCAAGTGTATACCCCCATCTAATAGGTAGAAAATGTGCTGACTTGGTTAATCTATCAACAATTACCCATACTGCATCATTTTTCCATGGGGTTCTTGGCAATCCATAAACAAAATCCATCGTTATTTTCTCTCATTTCCATTCTGGCATTGGCAATGGATGTAACTTACCCATTGGTGCTTGGTGTTCAATCTTAATCTGCTGACATGTTAAGCATTTAGAAACATATTCTGCTATGTCTTTCTTCATTCTTGGCCACCAATAATGAGGCCTTAAACTGTGATACATCTTTGTCATCCCTGGGGCATTGCATGCGGTGCATTGTGTGCCTCTTCCATTATTTCCTGACGCACGTTTTCAGTGTCTGGAACACATATGCGTGATTTTAACATCAGTGTATCATTCTGCAAATGAAACTCTGTACTATTTCCCTGCCTTATCATATCAACTTTCTCACATAATTGAGGATATTTGTTTTGTGCTTCTTTGATCCTCTCCTTTTGTATAAGTTTGACTTGAAGAGTAGCAATCAATGATCCTCCATCATGTATATTTAATTCAACATTCATAGATCATAATTGAATCAAATATGGAAAAGAGGATACTTGCAAGTGAGCTACACTACAGCTAGTCTTCCTACTCAATGCATCTGCTACCACATTGGCTTTCCCTGGATGGTATTCAATTGTACAGACATAATCTTTTAATAGCTCTAACCATCGTCTCTGCCTCATGTTTAATTCTTTCTATGTCAGCATATAACCCAAGCTTTTATGGTCTATGAAGATTTGGATTATCTCACCATACAGATAATGCCTCCAAATCTTCAATGCAAATATGACTGCAGCTAGTTCTAAATCATTCACTGGATATGAGATCTCATGTGGTCTCAACTTTCTAGATGCATAAGCTATCACCTTACCATGTTGCATTAATACACATCCCAAGCCTTGGTGAGAAGCATCACTATATACCGTAAATCCACATGTACCCGTAGGAATAGCTAGCACTAGTGCTGATGTTATCCTGTGTTTTAGTTCATCGAAACTCCTCTGACATTTTGGAGTCCACTTGAAAGACACATTCTTTCTCAACAATTTAGTCAAAGGGCTAGCAATTAATGAAAATCCATCAACAAATCTGCGATATTATCCAGCTAAACCTAGAAAACTACGCATTTCAGAAACATTTTTAGGAGCTTCCTAATTTACCATAGCCTCAATTTTCTTTGGGTCAACCTTTATGCCCTTACACGACACCACATGTCCAAGAAACACCAAATGATCTAACCAGAATTCACATTTACCCAATTTGACATATAATTGTTTCTCTCTCAAAGTTTGCAACACAACTTTTAAATGTTGTTCATGTTCTCCCCTATTTTTTGAGTACACCAATAAGTCATCAATAAATACTATCACAAACCTATCCAGATATGGTTAAAACACCTTATTCATTAATGCCATAAATGCAGCTGGAGCATTAGTCAACCCAAATGGCATTACTAAATGTAACGTCACACCTCTTATGCATTTAAATATAACCTATTTTTGTATCAAATAATCACATCCTGCATATTGGAAAGAGAAAATACCCTGATAACAGTGGTAGTAAATTTTTTTCCATATCATATCCTGTAAAATCAACTAATGACTTTAAAAGTTTTATATCCTATAATATCACTCAATGACTTTTCAAGTCAACATTAAAAACCACAATACGATATATCACATATATTAAAACATAAACTTTCCATCCGAAGGATTACGGGTTGTTTCCATTTATACATTTCAAAACTAATCTAAAGTGATAATACATATTCAAGCATATAAGTCAAAATACAAATGACATGTTTTCATGCTTGTGTGGAATGCAATGAGAGAGAGAGTGATGAGTCTCGGCCAGTGACCTGTACTCCATGTCTTTTATATGCTACTCAAAATGAGCTATCACTTTTCTTTACCTGAAAAATGATGCAAATTGATGACTTGCGGCTCAGTGAGAATAACCATCCAATGAGCTCTAAAGTACCAAACAACTCATAGTCATAAATCACAATTCCAATATATACCATGTATTCCATTCCATTCATCAGTCAATAACATATAAATATAGATAAAATCAAGTATTCAATAATTGTTATTTACTTATGCTTTGCTTGTACATTTTATTTTGTTGTGACCAGATTAAACGAACATTGCCTCAGGTTTCCATGTGAACATTTGCATTTGCATTTGCTAGCTAGCTTGATCATTTGTTTCATTTGCACATTTGTTGGGCCATAGGCCTCTTCTTTTGCTTTGCACATTTGTTGGGCCATAGGCCTCTTCTTTTGCTTTGCAATGTCGATTAACTAGTCACAATGCCTTTTTAGCCCATATGCATATGCACTTGTATTTAAGCATTCATCAACCATTGCATCTTTATCATATACAACATACATATATTCCCTATATACCTCATATCTCAAGCATATACCTTGTATATACAATACATGTACCATGTATATATATCACATTTGTCAAACATATACCTCAAATATACCACAAGTATACCATTTATATGTACCAAAATGTCACAAATTATTCATCATTACATTATCAAGGACCAATCATGACAATCACATGAATCACATAGCAAGCAACATTCATTTGCACTAAAGAATTCAATCAATAATTAGACTCACCGTTCTCCTTTGATTCCGACCCCTAAGTTATTGTCTATCTGCTCCTTGTGGGTCTCCAATATGTTGCAAGCCTAATATGAAAACATAATCGATTAAGTCATGATTAGGGAGACTTAATGTGGCTTAAACAAATTAATATGCAATGTTCATGTCAACATCTAAGATTTTTCCTATGAGGCAGTGTGACCTTATGGAACTTTTTAGCGTATAACTTTTTCTATAATTGACCAATTAATTTGATTCTTATTCCTAATTAAAAATAACATATAATTATAGAACATATTCAAATTTCAGACCAAGTGGATCATTGTACAATATTTGGTGAAATTTCTAAGAGTGTTCTGTTTTCTGCCTTGTTTTCTGCCTTTAGGCAGTTTCAGGGTACTCATTTGGGTTCATCATAACTTATAATATATAAGTCATATTTTAATTAAACTTTACAGAAACTTATATGGGTGTATTTGGAACATGTTTCATGTTTACAAATTTTACCAATTATGTCTCTATGGACTTCTAATTATACCAAACATTTTACTGTTCCAGAATAGAATTGGCTTCCGGTTCAGTATGATTTCCAAAGGCCATAACTTAGCCTATAGATAACCAATTAAGCTTAAATTAGTACCAAACTTTAGCTAAGACATATACCTATAACTTTCAGGTTTTGAGAATTTACAGAATCTAGCTCTAATAAGCTCAAATTAGCCAACCAATGTACTGGATCTGCCCAGGGCACTCAGTAGGCAGTTCAAACCATGGAAAAGTCATGGTTCCATTCACCATAACTCCCCATTTACAAGACCTATGAACCTGAAATTTGGTATATAGATAAAAAACACATATATATACAACTTTTATGTTTTTAGAGACTTCAAATAAGGGCTTTAACATATTCGAAATCAAACCACACAGTAGCTAACTTGGTTAGGGTTTACACCCTCACCAGTTTCAGTACGAAGAGAATATCTCTCCCTATACATAAATTCTTGCAAAAATGTTTACATATCCACAAATATAAGATATAAAGGAACAACTTTTGGGCTTTACACATTTACAGAATCAATCTCTATTAATATCAAAATCGGGGTGCAATTCAATGCCTAATATTGAACCTAAGCAATTCAAATCAACCCTATAGCAATAAGAATTGATTACTTACCAAGAAGAACCTTGAAAGGGATCAATTAGCTTCAAACACTAGGTAAACAAGGAAGAATTGATGTTTGAAATGGAGGAAATTGAAGAAGATAACGGGGCTGAAGTGAGGAGGCAGAAATGGGGAAAAAAGATGAAGATAAAGCCAACTCGTTTTTTGTCCTTTTCTCTTTTTCTCTTTTTCTCTTCTCTTTTCTCTTCTCATTTCTCATTTCTCTTCCCTTATATTTCTCTTTTGTTTCATTTTCATTTTATTTTATATTGTTATTATTATTATTTACATATATTTATAATTCCATTAATTCACACAATAATACAACTTAATCATTTGACCCGATTTAACTAAATTAACAATGTAATTGTTTACTAATCTTAATCTAATCACTTTTCTTACTTTAATTTATACACCTTATTCAATTCATTTATAATACTTTGTTATCCTCATTTAGGTTATAATTACAAACGTGCGACTCGATAGAAGTGCCAAATACTAGGACACGTAGCTAGTGCGTGTCATAAACTTGTTCCTACGAAAATATGTATGAAATGCACGTGTTCAATTGAATTGTATGCAAGATGCTTATGTTCGATGAAATGCATGTGGGGAAGGTCAAGGATGTTACAATAAAAATTCATAATGTCCATACCTGGTTCAAAAGGTAGTCTTTGGAACATCCGCTTCTGCTACCTTAAGCTTGTAATAGCCTGATTTCAAATCAATATTGGAGAATATTTGGGCTCCTTGCAACTGGTCAAACAAATCATCTATTCTGGGCAATGGATATTTGTTCTTCACTGTCATTTTATTCAGTTGACTGTAATCAATGCACAATCTCATTGTTCCATCTTTCTTTTTAACAAATAATACTGGAGCTCCCCAAGGTGATACACTAGGTCTAATATACCCTTTGTCAAGTAACTCCTGCAATTGGGCCTTCAGTTCTTTCAACTCAACTGGGGCCAATATGTCGGGTGACCTTAATATTGGTGTTGTTCCTGGTACCAGTTCAATAGTGAATTCTATCTCTCTATCTGGTGGTAAACCAAGTACTTCATCTGGGAATACATTAGCAAATTCCCTTACCACTGGTATATTTTCAAGCAAGCTATCAGTGGTTCTAGTATCAGTCATATATGCCAAATATGCTTCACATCCCCCTTTGATCATTCGAAATGGCTTTATAGCTAAGACTAGACATGTAGGCACAAGTTTTCTTTCACCTATAATACTACCCTAGGCTGGTTTGGTGATTCCAAAATTACTTCTTTAGTACAGCAATTCACTATTGCATGATGTCTAGTTAACCAGTTCATTCCTAGTATCACATCAAATTCATATATTGGCAATAAAATCAGATCAGCTATTAACTCAACTCTTTCAATGCATATCAGGCAATCACGACATACATCATTCACAACTACCACTTTTCCCAATGGAGTACTCACATTTATGTCAATCCCCAACAGCTCATGCATTTGATGCAGTTTAGATGCCATATGCAATGATATAAATGAATGAGTGGAGTCTGGGTCAATCAATGCATATGCTAATATATCATGAATGTAAATATTACCGGTAACTACTTCGAGAGCATCCACCGCCTCCTATCTAGTCATAGCAAATACCCTAGCCTGAGTAGGGGGTCTAGAACTCTAACCTTCAGATCTGGTCACTCCTTTGCCCATTGTACCAGTCCTGCCCATGCCTCTTCATCTGGCCTGTGTCCCACTAGTAGGGTAGACCCTCGGTGCCTCAACAGTAGTCTCAGATACTCATCTGCCTCTACTGGTCTCTGCTAGTTTGGCTCTATTTGGACAGTCTCTATACATATGCTCCATCGATCCACAGAAATAACATGCTCCTGTGAGCCTTCTACATTCGTCCGTATGTTATCTACCACAATGACTACATGTGGGCCTCTGTTCAACATATTAGCTTTGCCCTCTGCCTGGGTAAGAGAAAGTTGTGCCTCGACCTCTATAACTGGAGTATCCACTTCTATTACCAGACTGTGCAGACATATATCTACCTCTTTTTCCTATCGACCACATGCAGTTTAGATGCCATATGCAATGATATAAGTGAATGAGTGGAGCCTGGGTCAATCAATGCATCTGCTAATATATGATGAATGTAAATATTACCGATAACTACTTCAGAAGCATCCACCGCCTCCTGTCTAGTCATAGCAACACCCTGGCCTGAGTAGGCGGTTTAGAACTCTGACCTTTAAATCTGGTCACTCCTCTACCCATTGTCTAGATTCATTAACCTGTACTTCATACTCCGCAACAGACATGTTTCCCTGTTCTACATTCAGGAATTCCTTTCTCTTCTCATCTTTATATGCCTCAGGCATGTAATTGTTCTAAAATTCTTGGAGGAAATCATTCCATGTCAACACTGGTCGTTATGCATCACTGTCGGAGACTGTCTCCCACCATTCATAAGCATTTCCTTGCAGCAAGGATATTGCATAAGCGAATTTATCATCCGAGGTACATCTCATCATATTCAGTACCCTATGTGTCCTTTTCAGCCATGTCTCAGCTTCTGCTGGGTCTGTTGTGCCTTTGAAATCAGTTGCACCATGTTTCCTCACCTTGTCATAACGTCTTTCCTTGTACATTTCAGGACCATATACTTTCTATTCTAGTGTTTCATGGGGTACTTCTGCATGAGATGACTATGATGCATGTGTTGGAGCTCTAGCTCCTAGTGCTAGTTGATCTCTATGTAAATGAGGCGATGCCTCATGAGAATGCAATTCAGCCAGCCCCTCTCTCCTTGGTGAATCATGTCTTATGATGGCCCTAAAATAAATGAAATTATGTCACTACGTAATGTTCAACACATAATATGCATATGTTATCATGCTCTTATGCATATGCATATTCCCATGGAACCTATCCCCGCTCTGATACCAAAAATGTAACATCACATCTTATGCATTTAAGTATAACCTATCTCTGTATCAAATAATCACATATAGCATGCTGGAAAAACAAAATATCCTGTTAATAGTGATAGTAAATTTTTTTTTTATGTCCTGTAACATCATTCAATGACTTTGAAAGTCTCATACCCTGTAATTTCATTCAATGACTTGCAAGTCTCATATCCCGTAATATTATTCAATGACTTTGCAAAGTTAACACTGAGGTTTTCACCATAATATAATATATCACATATATCAAAACATAAACTACACACATAAGTATTTACGAGTTGCTTTAATTTATACATTTTTAAACTCATTCCAAAATGACTATACATATTCAAGCACATAAATACAAAACACATATGACATATTTTCATGCTTGTGTGGAATGCAAGGAGAGAGACTGATGAGGCTCGGCCAGTGACCTGTGCTCCATGTCTTCTATACACTACTCAAAATGAGCTATCACTTTTCTTTACCTGAAAAATGACGCAAATTGATGAGTTGCAGCTCAGTGAGAATAATCATCCAATGAGCTCTAAAGTACCAAACAACTCATAGTAATAAATCACAAATCCAATAATTCCATTCATCTTAATCATATAAGTATCAATAAAGTTGAAACATATAATCATTACTCTTTATGTATGCAAATGCTTTTCTTTTTTCATTTTGTTATGACTAACTTAAATAGACATTGCCCTCGGTTTCCATATGAACATTTGCATTTGATAGCTAGCTTGATTATTTGTTTCATTTGCACATTTGTTGGGCCATAGGCCTCTTCTTTTGCTTTACAATATCGATTAACTAGTCACAATGCCTTTTTAGTCCATATGCATATGCACTTGTACTTATTCATTCATCAACCGTTGCATCTTATCACATATAATATACATATACAACATATATGCCTCATATGCCACACAATACCTCGCATATACATATACCCTGTATATATATCACATATGTCAAACATATACCTCAAATATATCACAAGTATACCACTTATGTTTACCACAATGTCACAGATTATCCATCATCATATTATCAGGGGCAAATCATGACAATCATATGAATCACATAGCAAGCAACATTCATATGCACTAAAGAATTCAATCGATAATTAGACTCACCTTTCTCCTTTGATTCCGATCCCTAACTTATTGTCTATCCACTCCTTGTGGATCTCCAATATGTTGCGTGACTAATATGAAAATATAATCAATGAACTTATGATTAGGGAGACTTAATGTGGCTTAAACAAATTAATATGCATTGTTCATATCAATAGTTAAGATTTTTCCTATGAGGCAGTGTGATCTTATAGGACTGTTTAGCCTATAACTTTTTCTATACTTGGCCAATTAATCTAATTCTTATTCCTAATTAAATTAACATATAATTATATAACATATTAAAATTTCAGACCAATTGGATCATTGTACAAAATTCGGTGGAATTTCTAATTGTGTTCTATTTTCTGCCCTCTTTTCTGCCTTTAGGCAGTTTCAGGGTACCCACTTTGGTTCTTCATAACTTATAATCTATAAGTCCTATTTTAATGGAACTTTACAAAAACATCTATGGGTTCAAATGGAATATTTTTCATGTTTACAACCTTTATCAATTATGTCTCTAAGGGCTTCAAATTATAACAAATATTTCACTGGTCCAGAATAGAATTGGCTTCCAGACCAGTATGACTTCCAAAGACCATAACTTAGTCTATACATAACATATCAAGCTTCAATTAGTACCCCCATTTAGCTAAGACATATACTATAACGTTCCTATTTTGATCATTTATAGAATTGAGCTCTAATAAGCGCAAATTAGCAAAACAAGTGTCTCAATCTGGCCAGGGCACTCAGTTGGCAGTTCAAGTCATGGAGCAGTCATGGTTCCATTCACCATAACTCCACATTTACAAGACCTATGAATCTGAACTTTGGTATATAGATACATACCACATATATCTACAACTCTTATGTTTTATGATATTCAAATAATGGCTTTAACATATTCAAAACCAAAGAACACAGTAGCTATCTTGGCTAGGGTTCACACCTTGACTAGGTTTAGTAGAAAGAGGTATCTCTTCCTATGCACAACATCTTGAAAAACAGTTTACATATCCATAAATATAAGACCTAAAGGAACAACTTTTGTGTTTTAATATTTTCCAGAATCAATTTATATTGATATCAAACTTGGGGTGCAAATCAGTGCCAATTAATGAACATTAGCAACTCAAATCAACCTTGTAGAAATAAGAATTGATTACTTACGAAGGACAAACTTGCAAGGGATCAATTTGCTGTAAAAACTAGGTGAAACAAGGAAGAATTGAGTTCTGGAATGGAGGAAGATGAAGAAGAAAACGGGGTTGAAGTGAGGAGGCAGAAATGGAAGAAGAAGATAAAGCCAACCTTTTTGTTTTTTTGGCTTTTTATCCTTTTTCTCTTCATCTCTTCTCTTTTCTCGTTTCTTTTCTCTTCTCTTTTCTCGTCTCTTTTCTCTTCTCTTTTCTCGTCTCTTGTCTTTTATTTTCCTATTGTTTCATTTTCATTTTATTTTGTCCATATTATTATTATTATTATTTACATATATTTATAATTCTACTAATTCACACAATAATACAACTTAATCATTTGGCTCGATTTAACTTAATTAACAATGTAAATGTTTACTAATCTTAATCTAGTCATTTTTCTTACTTTAATTTAGTCACATTATTTAATTTATTTCTAATGCTATGTTATCATCATTTAGGTTATAAGGATACACGTGTGACTAAATACAATTGCCAAATACTAGGACACGTAGCTAGTGCGTGCCATGAACTTGTTTCTAAGAAAATATGTATGAAATGCACGTGTTCAATTGGGTTATATGGAAGATGCATAAGTTCAAATGAAATACATATGGATATGCATGTGGGAATGGTCAAGGATGTTACAGGAGTGGTGAATCCTTTGTTGGTTACCCAATTACTTTCAAATACCTCAAGCTATAACCAATCATCACCCTATGAGCAACCTCCCTGAGGCAATAAGGAATAGTGTCAAAATACAAAATCAATATTCAAGATATCCTTGAGGACCTCAAGTCTAAGGATACTTACACCATTGCTATGGTGAGACTATCATTGACATTTGAATAGATTATCCATATGATTGTCGCATAGTTCGTCATCCAATGTACTAAGCTACACTTAGTAAGCATCCACATGTCAACTCTAAACATATCATGTTTATAGATTATGAGATCTACTACTCGATCCAATCAAGGAGTGTAACATGTGCTAGTTTGTCTGGATTAATAATGTCGTGTCTCATTAATTCTATGACTACGGATAATTTTCATACTAACATAATTACACATGATAAGAATGTCAATATCATGATCTCATCACGATTTCCTTCATGCTATGTTATTTATCAAGGTCTTCTTTAATTGATTTAAGATCACTTTTGGATTCATATGGGAATATATCCCCTCTGGTACTGCTCCATGCTAAACCTCTTTAGCATCTTATATATGTATGTAGACTGTGAAAGAACGAGCAATCTTTTATATCTATCTCTATAGATCTTTATCCCCAAAATATAGACTGCTTCTCCAAGGTCTTTCATACAGAAATTCTTAGATAACCAAAATTTGACTGATTGTAAGGCTGAGACATCATTTCCCATTAATAATATGTCATCTACATATAACATAAGAAATAAAATTGTACTCCCACTACCCTTCTTATAAACACAAGGTTCATTCGGATTTTGTAAGAAACCAAACTGTTTGATTGTCTCATCAAAAAAAATATTCCAACTTCTGGATTCTTCCTTTAATTCATAAATGGATCTTTAAAGCTTACATACCTTTTTTCCATCTTTGGATATGAAGCCTTCTGGTTGTGTCATGTACACATCCTCAGCCAGATTTCCATTAAGGAAAGCTGTCTTCACATCCATTTTCCATATCTCATCATCATAATGAGTAGCAATGGCTAGGAGTATCCTTATGGATTTAAGCATAGCTACTGGACTAAAAGTTTCATCATAGTCAATTCCTTGTCTTTGACAATAACCTTTAGCAACATGTCTAGATTTATATGTAATCACATTACCATCCATGTCAGTTTTCTTTTTGAAAACCCATTTGCACCCTACAGGCTTTATTCCTTCGGGTGGATCAACCATAGTCCATACTTGGTTTTCATACATGGAATCCATTTCTGACTTCATGGCTTGAAGCCATTTGTTAGATTCTGAACTATTCAAAACTTCTTCATAGGTTGTAGGCTCATCATTTTCTATGAGCAGTACGTTGTTCTGTTCACTAATGAGAAATTCATATCTCTCTAGAACAGTACGTATCTTACTTGACCTACGATGCTCTTGAGGTTTAGAAGGTTGAGTTGTTATATCATCTGTATGAGTAACAAGCTCGGGTTCAGGCAGTTGATCATCATTTGTTTGAGCATCTTGAAGTTCCTCAAGTTCAATTTTGCTCCCACTATCTCCTTTTAGAAGGAATTCTCTCTCTAAAAAGATAACATGTCTTGAAACAAAAACCGTTTATGAGATCTACTACTCGATCTAATCAAGGAGTGTAACATATGCTAGTCTGTCTGGATTAATAATGTCCTGTCTCATTAATCTTATGACAAGGGATAATTTTCGTACTAACATAATTACACATGATAAGAATCTCAATATCATGATTTCCTTCATGCTATGTTATGTATCAAGGACTTCATTAATTTATTTAAGATCACTTATCAATTCATATATCAAATGAACACAAAATCAATGAAAAAGCCTTTTATTAATCAAATAAATTTGTACAATAAGTGCTAAAGTTGATTGCCTTTAGAGCACTTCTCTAACATCTTCCTCCTCACCATTCTGCATCCCTCACTTCAAATTCATTTCTTATTCTTCTTCCTTTATTTTAGCCTTCATTTATTCCTTATTTCACTTAGGTTTTCCAGCAAATTGATCACTTTCAAGTTCATTCTTGGTAAGTATTATTCTCTCCATTGTCCTAATGTTGGTTTGAAATGTTGGGGTTGCCTTGCAGTAGTGTTTTGATACTAATAGAAATTCATTCTAAAAAAGTTTAAAACATAAAACTTGTTCCTTTTTGTCTAAGTTTTATGGATATATAAATATTTTTTCAATATTTGGTGCATATGAAAAGATATTTAGATCTTATTAGAACTGGTCCGGGTGTTAACCCTAGCTAAGTTACCTATTGTCTTGGTTAGTTTTGAATATGATAGAGCCTATATTTTAGGAACATCAAAACATGAAAATTGTATATACATGTGTTATATATATTTATACCAAATTTTAGATTCATATATTTTATGGATGTTGAGTTCTGGTGAATGGAACCATGACTATTCTATAGTTTGAACTGCCTGTTTAGTGCCTTAGCAGATCTAGAAATTACTTTGGCCATTTTGAACTCTTTAGAGATGAATTATGTACAATATCAAAATATGAAATTGTAGGTACATGTCTTAGCTAAAATTTGGTGCTAATTTAAACTTAATATGTTATGTATAGAGTAAGATATGGCCTTCACAAGTTATACTGGTTCAAAATCCAACTATATTGTGGACCAATAAAATTTTTCCTATTGAGGACCTTAGGTATCGAATTGATAAAAGTTTTGAAACATGAAATATGTTTAATTTTAACCCATATAACTTTATATAATGTTTAATTGTAATATGACTTATATTTTGTAAGTTATGAAGGATCAAAGTTGGTACCCTAAAACTGCCAAAGGGCAGAAAATGGAACATAATTGGAAATTTCACCAAATATTGTACAAGGCTCCAAATACTCCAAAATTTTAATATGTTATATAATTATATGTGAAATTTAATTAGAAATAAGAACCATATAAATTGGGCAATTTTTTAAAATTGTTAAAGGATAAACAATACCGTAAGGTTGCACTGCCTCATAAGTAAAATCCTAACTACTGCTATGAACTATTTATATTAATTTGCTTAAGCCACATTAACCTTCTCTAATCATGATTTAGTCAATTATATTTTCATATTAGGCTAAAGACAAATTGGAGACCCATAAGGAGGGGATAAACAATGAGTTGAGGGTTGGAATCAAAGGAAATAGGAGAGTATAGTTATCAAATGATTTCTTTAGTGCATATGAATATTGCTTACTATGTGATATGTGAGATGATTTATGGTTATGTGATTCACATGATTGTCATGATTTGCTCTTGACAATGAGATGATGGATAATTTGTGACATATGTGGTACATATAAGTGGTATATGTGTGGTATAATTGAGATATGTGTTTGGCATACATGATATATACATGGTTTATGTATAGTACATATGAGGTACATGCATGGCATATGTGATATATATGTTATATATGTATGGTATATGTGATAAAGATATAATGGTTGATGAATGTTTAGTTACAAATGCATATGCATATGGACTAAAAAGGCATTATGACTACTTAATCGATATTGTAAAGGAAAATAAGAGGCCTATGACCCAACAAATGTACAAATGAAACAAATGATCAAGCAAGCTAGGAAATGTAAATGTTCACATGGAAACCTGGGGCAATTTCTATTTAACTTGGTCATAACAAAATGAAATAAGGAAAGCATGTGCGTATGTAAAGAGTAATGATTATATGCTTTAATTTTACTGGTAACTATATGATACTAATGAATGAAATAGAATACGTGGTATATATTGGATTTGTGATTTGTTACTATGATTTGCTTGGTACTTTAGAGTTTGTTTGATGATTACTCTCACTGAGCCACAACTCATCAATATGCATCATTTTTCAGGTAAAGGAAAGTGATAGCCTATTTTGAATGGCATATAAAAGATATGGAGCATAGGTCACCGACCAAGCCTTATAAATTTCTCTCGTTGCATTCCACACAAATATGAGATCATCACATCTACATTTTGGACTTATATGAATGTACATGTATAGTTACTCAACAATGGTTTTAAAATTTATAAATGAGTGCAACTCATAATCTTTCATATGTAATGTTTAAGTCTTAGTATATTTGATATATTATGTTGTGGTGAAAAGTTCAATGTTGATTTATATTCATCAAGTAATATTACAGGATATGATGAAAAAAAAATTTACTATCAATATTAACTGGATCTTATGTTTTATTTGTATGCCATATGTGATTATTTGACACAAGGAGAGGTTTTATTGAAATGCATAAGGTATGATGTTACAATAATCATGCCATATAGTTAATGTTTTTAGAGGAGTTCTCTAAAGGAAATCACCTTTAGCACTTATTGTAAAAATTTATTTGATCAATAAAAGGCTTTTTCATTAATTTGATGTTCATTTGATATATGAATTGATAGTGATCTTAAATCAATTAAAGAAGTCCTTGATACATAACATAGCATGAAGGAAATCTTGTTGTAGCCATTTGTGCATTTACCACTTTCAAACAAACATTAATTCTCCGTAAAAAATCGTTTTGCTCATTATTTTATGAGCATTATAAATTTTGTGAGTGTTTCTCTTTGTAATCTACTACTCAAATGAGTTTGGGTATATTGGGTTAAAAGTAGAACACTTGTAAGGGTTATTTGTGTTGGCCTTTAAAACACAGAGAATTGGTTTATTGTGTGAGCCATTAAAACACAAGGGATTTATGGGTTAGTTGTGATCCATTAATAGAAACACCATAGTTGGGAGTGAGCTTGTAAAACTCCATTGTAACACTTAGTGTGTTAGCAAAGCTTCCAATTGAGATTGGGGAGAGGAGTAGGGTTTGTTAACACCCAAACCTCTATAAAAATTCCTGTGTGATATCTTCCTATACCTACTTTACTTAACTTTTCTTTCCGCACTTAAAAGTTAAGAATTTTTAATATCCAATTCACCCCCCCTTTTTGGTTCAATTTCTGGGCAACAATTGGAATCGGAGCTTAGTCTAGCATCGAAGCCAAAACAACGCTAGAAAAGATCAAGAAGTAGACAATGAAGGATTCCAAAGTCTCAAGCCTTACCTTGATGGAGCAAATTATGCTCATTGGTAGTTCCGAATGGAGACATATCTGGATAGTGAAGGAATTGAAATTTGGGATAGTGTTTGGAAAGAATGGACACCACCAACTAGAAGAGGAGTTGATGGTGAAGAAGAAATCCTGTCAAGAGATGATTGGACAGAGCCTCAAAGAAGAGCAAATTTTAAAAACAAGAAGGCAATGACAATTCTCTCAAGCTCATTATCCATTAAAGAATGTGGCAGGATACAACACTGCCCAACTGCATATAGCATGTGGAAAAGATTGAAAAACTATCATGAAGGAACAAAGAAAGTAAAATCCAAGAAGATTCAACTTCTTACTTCAGAGTATGAACTCATCAAGATAAAATTGTAATGTCCGATAATTTAGGCCACGATTACCGTTGACCGAAATCCAGCGCGCTGAACCGATCGTGGTCTAACTTCGGATATGAAAGAAATAAATTTAAATAATAATAAGATGTGAGAAAAATATTTTGGATATTATTAATTGAGAATTTTGAAGTTTGGAATTAAAATTTTTGAAAAAGTAATTTTTCGCTGAACGAAATTAGAAACTGCAGTGTTTTTGGCACATATATTTTAAGAAGGCATAAAAATGGAATATTCTTTATCTAAGGAAAGAAATATTCTTTTGATTAAAATAAAGTAAGAGTGACTTAAATTAATGGACCAATAGGAAGCAAGATTAATGATTAATCCTAACCACCCACCTAATCCAACTATAAAAAGTCAAATTTTCACTTTTTTTTACCATTCTTCTTCTTCTTCTTCACCTTAATCACACCCATTTCTCTCTGTTGCCGTGACTCTACTCCTCCCTTAATGTTCTTCTTTTTGTTCTTCAATTAAAGCTAAGATTAGATGAAAAAAAGTGGGATTAAGGCAAGATCATCAAAGAAATGAAGCAAAGTGAGCAAAAGCAAGAAAGAGGAAGGAAGAAAGGAAGAGAAAAAGAGAAAGAAGACTTGGGTCATTTTAAAGATCATCAAATGTGAGTTTAGATTTTCCATCTTCTCAGTTTTCTTCTTCTCTTTTCTTTGATTTTGGAGTTAGTTGCCATTAAAGTTAGTAATTTAGGGTTATTAATATATTGTTGGTGATTAAGAATGGATTAGGGTGATTAGTGTTTGATTAGTATAAAATTTGTTATTAGGACAAGGAAATGAACAAACTTTGAACCAAAATCAAAGGGGAAGTAAGGGCAAAGAGAAAGCTAGCTAGGAAGAAGAAAAAAGTGAAGAGACGTGAAATTTTTGAGGTATGTACATTTGGCAAAAATTTAATGTATAAACATGTTGATTTTGATTTTCTGATGTGTATAAAATTCTGGATATTTGATTGAGAAATTAAGTGGTGATTAAATGATGCCATAAATGTGAAAATAAAAACTAGAATATGAGGTTGATGAATGAAAATGGAAATTGTATGATTTAATTGATGTGCTGGAAAATTCATCTTATGAACCGTGTCTAGTGTTTTGATCCTAACTTGAGTTATGGAAATTATTTTTGCATGAACCTTATTGGGTTGGAAGGTTAAGACACAGGGCTTGAACTTTGATTCAGACCATTAGACCTGAATATGCCTGCAATTAGGTAAAAAATGGACTCAAGCTTTGAACTAGAAATCTGTCTAGAAAAACAAATACTAGGCAGATTGCAGTGAGCATAGGTTAGAAGAAAATTCATAAATTTTGAAATTTTTTTTTTGTAATTTGATTATAGTTGGAAATTAAAGATAAGATGTGTAACTATATTTTTCTAGTTGATCACTTGTCCAAATTCCATCTAAAAATAGATAAAAAAAAAGACATAGAAATATAAGACAGAATTTTGTCCAATAAAATACTGGGCAGATTGCAGTGAACGTAGCTTAGGAGAAAATTCATAACTTTTGATACAAATTTTTTTAAATGTGATGCCAGTTGGAAATTAAAGATAAGACATGTACCTACATTTGGTTAGTTTTTCACTTGTCCAATTTTCATCTAAAAATGGATGAACAATACATAAAAACATAAGGCAGAAATGCTATCGAGAATAGGACAGCTTGTAAAAATATTTGTTGATTGTGAAATTTTGTGATAGAAAATATATTAATTGACTTTTCTTATAGTTATAATGATTAAATGAGCAAGTTTGAGGTCATAAAATATTTAATGGGAATTATTGCATTTATGTGGAATTTATATTAATGTTACCTACTTAAATTATGTAAATAATAATAAAGGTAACAAATATAATTAAGCCCTATAACATCTAGTCGAGAACTAGAAATTAGGATAAGTTGGCATGCCAATAAAAGGGTAGAAATGTAGACTCTAAAAATATTAGTATTGAGATTTAATTTAAGTAGGCACTAAGAAATAGTGCTGAGTTAAAATTACGTAGGAACTAAGAAATAATGTTGAGTTTGAATTTACGTAGGCACCAAAAAAGTGCTGAGTTGTTATTGAAAATGTAAGCATTAAATGCCGAGTTATAAAAAAAATTATGTAGGCACCGAGTATACTGCTGGAGAGCAAAAATCCTATATCTAGTGTTTAGTTCCAGTCTAAGATGTCGTTGACTATTAAATAAATAACAGAAAAAAATGTGAATTATGAAATTGATATTGTAAATTTTATTTCTTGTATTGTTAAAATTTCAAGCATGCTTAATGAATAAAATGTCATAATTGACAAATTAAATATTTTTGCATGAAGAAAATAGTTTTATTATTAATTGAATATTTGGCATGCTAAATAGATTAATTGTAGTTTCTAAAATTTTATTTTAGAATTATTTATGTAATTATTGGATAGTTGCCAAACGTACCACTAACTAGTAGCTTAGTGCGTGTGTTTCAAGCGCAGATAAATAGAAGTAGTTGTCCGATAGGGCGACCGAAGAAGAGGAAACCCCAAGATCAGATTGCAGCAATCTAGTTCTTTTTGTATGTTTTGAAAATTATGTTGTAAAAATTAAATTTTTAGAATTTCTCTTGGATGTAAATTTGTGGCTTATAATATTTATAAGGAATGAATTTGGTAATTATATATATCTAGTATCATTTGTAAATATATTTTTAAATATTATAGTTTAATTGAATGAGTTCTTTTAAATCAAATTATTCACATCAGTAGTTGCATATTTTAAATAAAAATAAAATAAATTACGGTAATAAATATTCCCCTAATAATAAACTCGAAAATAAAAAAATCAATAATTCGAACATTGCTTTGAAAACAAATGAGCTTAGTAGCATTTTCATATCCTAGTAACATTTAGTAGGGTAGGGGAGCGCTACAAAAAATCCAATGGGTCAATCACCAACATAACGAATCGTCTTCTAGCCATAATAAATGGCATGAGAAAGCTTGGGAAACACCTGAGCTTGGAAGATGTAAATAACAAAATTCTGAGAACTCTTCCACTCAAAGATTACAGTTCAAGAGTTGCTGGTATAGAAGAGGCCAATGAAGACATGAATGTCATGAATACTGATATGCTTATTGGCAAACTTCTAACACATGAAATGACAGTGAAAAGAGATACAGAACTTGAAGCCGAGCTAGAAAAAAGGAAGCCTCTAGCATTAAAAGCCTCTACATCAAAATCTCAAGAGGAAGTTGAAGATGATGAAGAAAATAGTGATGATGCAAATGAGGACATTGCTATGCTCTCAAGAAGGCTGAAAAGAATTATTGAGAAGATAATGGGCAACTCTAGAAAATTCAAGCAAAGAAATTTCAAACAGGCCTTGAATGACTGTCAAAGGAGTAAAGAGGAAGTAAAGTGCTATGAATGTGGGAAGAAAGGACTTATTAAACCGGAATGTCCAAGGCTCAAGAAGCACAAGAGCAAATACCAAACAGACAATGTGGAGAAAGGCCACAAAGCTACATGGGATGATGAAAGCTTTTCAAGTGAAAAAGATGACAATGAAAGTGAAGAAGTCAACCTATGTTTCATGGCTATAGAGGATCACATCTTGGATAAGGTAGTATCACTTCACTCATACTCGTTCAATAATGATAGTAGTGATAATGATAGTAATAGTGAAGATGATTATGAGCAAAGCCTAATAGAAGTATTGAATCTAGAACTAGAGAAATATAGAAGTAAATACAATACTTGTAAAAATAACATTTCTAATTTGAAAATCAAAATAGATGTTTTAGAAAAGGAGAACTTTGAGCTTAAATCATCTAATGAATCTCTTAAAAAATCATTAGATGAGTACTCTTCAAGACCCTTAACTAAATCCTTGCTTAAAGACAACAATATTTTGAAAAATGAAGTTGAGGAACTTAGAAACTCCATTTCAAAATTTCACAAGGGAAATGAGAGTTTAGATACTCTCATTGTGTCTCAAAGACCACCCTTAATTAGACATGGTCTAGGATTTAAGGGTACATCATCTTCATCTCACAAGACTACTTTTGTTAAGTCAAGTGAAGCCCATAGCTCCACATTTGCTGTAACAGCCCCAAATCCTAAGTGCACAACATACATTAAACCTTCTATGCATAAGAGGAATGATCAAGGGCTGGTAAGCCTAAGAAGGAAACCTTAAAAGGCTAATCATGCTTTTATGTACAAGAAGCATGCACCTAGAAAAGCATCAAGTCATCATGTTTGTGCATGCCATTGCTCTCAAACTCTACCTAATAGAAACATGACATTTAAAAGCATTGTAAGATCAAAAAGCATGTTTAGTGCTAAATAATGTAACTATTGTATGAAATTTGGTCACATAAACAAACATTGCTGGATAAGGAAGGCTCATTGGAAACCTTCATGTGCTAACCCCTAAGGACCCAAGCTCAATTGGATACCTAAAAACAATACTTGAATTGTGATTCTATAGGTATGCCTCAAGTCCACAATAAACAAAAATGCTTGGCTAGTAGATAGTGGATGCTCAAGGCATATGACCGGAGATAAAGAACTTTTCAATGAATTCAAAAGTATTGATGGAGGTAAAGTAACCTTTGGAAACAATGCTAAGAGTAAGGGAATTGGTATTGGCTCTATTGGTATTAATAGTACTACTTTCATTAAAGATGTCTTACTTATTGATGGTTTGAAACATAATTTGTTAAGTGTAAGTCAATTATGTGATAAAGGAAACAAAGTAATCTTTACTTGCAACGAATGTCTTGTAACCTCTATTAATGGCCAAGAGATATTTAAAGGAAGTAGAGATGTCAATACCTACATAATAGACTTACACAAAATATCTAACCTTTCTCTAAGTGTCTTGTGACTACTAGTGATGAATCTTGGCTGTGGCAAAGAAGGCTTGGTCATGCAAGCATGGATCTAATTCAAAGCCTCAGCAAAGGAAAGCTGGTAAAGGGGCTACCAAAAGTCAAATTTGTAAAGGACAAGACATGTAAACCTTGCCAAAGAGGAAAAAAACACAAGTCATCCTCCAAATCCAAAAACATTGTAAGTACCTCAAAACCTCTACAACTCCTGCATTTAGATCTTTTTGGACCTACTAGGATTGCAAGCTTAGGAGGTAAACACTATGCCTTTGTCATTGTTGATGACTACTCTAGATTCACTTGGGTAATTTTCTTAGCTCAAAAAGTGATGCCTTTGAATCTTTCAGAAACATTGCTAAAAGAGTTCAAAATGAAAAAGGATATTGTATTTCAAAGATAAGAAGTGATCATGGCAAAGAATTTGAAAATGAAAACTTGGAAAATTTTTATCTAGAACATGGCATTTCGCAGAAATTTTCCTTTCCTAAGACACCTTAACAAAATGGGATGGTCAAAAGGAAAAATCGAACTTTAATTGAAATGGCTCGAACAATGCTCAATGAGTATGGTTTACAAACTTACTTTTGGGCCGAAGCCACAAATATTGCATGTTATATTTCAAATTGAGTTTTCAAAAGACCATTCTTAAACAAAAAATATTTTGAGCTATGGAATGAAGGAAAGCCTATGATATCATACTTTAGAGTATTTGGATGCAAGTGTTTCATATTGAATACCAAGGATAACCTTGGAAAATTTGCCTCTAAATCTGATGAGGGTATATTTTTAGGATACTCTATCACTAGCAAAGCATATAGAGTATTTAATAAAAAGTAATTATTTGTTGAAGAATCTATGCATGTTGTTTTTGATGAATCTAGTAAGCTTGATCTTGTGAAAGGTAGTGTTCTTGATGATGTTGTAGGTACAATGGAATGGCTTGATCTTAGAGAAGAAAATGATCAAGAAAATTCACATCAAGATGACTCTCTACCTCCAACTCAAGAGGAAAATAGGCAAGAGCTCCCAAAAGAATAGAGATTGACAAAAGATCACCCCAAAGAGCAAATCAATGGTGATCCTACAAAGGGAGTATGTACTAGATCTCATGTCAAACTTTTAAATTCTAATCTTTCCTTTGTCTATCAAATTGAGCCAAAAAATATTGATAAGGCTCTTAATGATGAAAGTTGGGTGATTGCTATGCAAGAGAAACTCAACCAATTTGAGAGAAGTAAGGTATGGACCTTAGTTCCTAAACCCAAGGAGCATCAAATCATTGGAAGTAAATGGGTATTTAGAAATAAACTAGATAAATAAGGTCCAATAACTAGGAATTAGGCTAGGTTAGTTGCAAAAGGATATAATCAGGAAGAAGAAATAGATTATGTTGAGACCTATGCTCCTGTAGCCATATTAGAAGCCATAAAAATACTTTTAGCATATGCATGCCATATGAATTTCAAACTCTTTCAAATGGATTTCAAAAGTGCTTTTTTAAATGGTTTTATAGAAGAAGAAATTTATGTAGAACAAACACCAGGTTTTGAAAGCTATAATCTGCCCAACCATGTATTTAAACTTTCAAAAGCTTTATATGATTTGAAAGAAGCCCCAAGAGCTTGGTATGAAAGACTAAGTTATTTTCTTTTGGAAAATAATTTTATAAAAGGGAATGTTGACACTACTTTTTTATTAAAAAGCATAAGCATTATACTCTAATTGTTCAAATTTATATTGATGACATCATATTTGGGTCTACTAATGAATTGCTTTGCCAAAAATTTGCTAAGTGTATGACTAGGGAATTTGAAATGAGCGTGATGGGTGAGCTCAAAGTTCTTCCTCGGTCTACAAATAAAACAAGGCAATGAGGGCATATTCATCTATCAATCCAAATATGCCAAAGATTTGATTAAGAAATTTGGAATGGAAGGTTGCAAAAATGCCAAGACTGCAATGACCACATCAATAAAATTGGACAAGGATGAAAAGGGTAAGAGCATTAATGAAAAGCTCTATAGAGGTATGATCTGATCACTCTTATATCTTACTGCCTCTAAACCTGATATAATGTGTATTGTATGCTTATGTGCTCGCTTTCAATCATGTCCTAAAGAGTCACATTTAAATGTTGTAAAAAGAATTTTAAAATATTTACATGGCTTATTGCATCTAGGTTTATGGTATCCTAGAAATTCATCCTTTCACGTTATAGGATATTCAGATGCTGATTATGCTGGAAGTCTTTTGGATAGAAAAAGTACTTCATGTACTTGTCACTTTATTGGAGAATGCTTAGTTTCTTGGTTTAGCAAGAAACAAGTTTCAGTTGCTTTTTCTACCACTGAAGCAGAGTATGTCACAGTAGGATATTGTTGCACACAAATCCTTTGGATGAAACAACTTAAGGATTATGGTCATAGTATTGACCGTATACCTATTAGATGTGACAATACAAAGGCTATAAATCTATCTAAGAATCCCATTCAACACTCTAGAAGTAAGCATATTGACATAAGACATGAACTTGGTATGATTGATGGATTAACTTTATGATTGCCAAAATTGTCGAACCTTGATTGATATCTTGTGTTATTATCTCATCTTTTAAGGTAAGAAGTAGAAAAATTAATAGAAATATATGTTATAGGTGATAGAAGCACCTTAGAAATCCTTTGGTCTTGTTTTAAACTTAGTTTTATTTAAATGAGAATTTTAGGTAGTTATAGCCCGTGACATATATTCATGGTCATGATCATAATCACCAAAAGCTCCAGTAGCTTTCACTTTTTGCTTCACGACATGCTTCACGGTTGAAGGTAGTGAAGACTATGTTTCATGCCCATAACCTTTTTCTATCACCCCCGTGAAACCTTTTGTTCACGATTATGACACTTATTCACGACCGTTAACATTTCCACCAAAAACTTGCAGAAGCATTCACACTCTGTCTCACGGTCACAAGTAGTGAAGATTGTACTTCACGATCGTGACTCATTTGTCACCACCGTGATATTTCATCATTCATGCTCGTGACCATTAAATGTCACGACCGTGAATCATTTCACATCCCTCATCACGGGTAAAACGCCTCTTCAGCAAACCGTGAATATGATATTTCACCCCCGTGACTTACCATTCATGACTATGAATATGTCGGCTATAAAATGTTTTCTGCCATTATTTCTCTCATTTCCAACTCTCCAAATTATCTCATTTATCACAATTCAATACCATCTCATAGATTCCGGCCCACTGGCAACTCACTCCATCTATAAATACCTTCAAAAACTATTTCCATCATCAGATATCAAAACTCACTAGGTTCTATTCAAACATCCCATCAGATTTTCTCTCTTCAAGAATTTATTTCTCAATAAAAAATGGAACCCGGCTCCTCTAGAGGTACCAGAAAGAAGTCTCATGCTCCAAGAAGATACACGGATTACCTTCTAAACATTATTCTGGAGCACTGTCATCCAAGGTAATTAGTTCTCAAGCAAAGACCACTCCTTTCCTCTCAATCATTTGAGTGGCACACTATCATAACCTTTGGTCTCGAGACAAGCATGACGGAACAACTTAGGGCTTGTCATATAAAAGATTTTGTTGATATCCATCAACCGACACTAAGGGAACCAACTCTCGAGTTCCTTAGCACCCTGCAAATCTCTCCCACCGGCATGATAAAATTTCAACTTTGCAAGCATCCGAACACCCTCACTCTCACGAAGTTTGGTGACATGTTCAACCTTCCCTCTAACAGTATCCTTAATGAGAGTGAGGTGGAGTTCTATGCTACTCAAGCATGGACTCATTTCGGGCTCGACTGTAGCTGGGACGTTAAGAAGACGAAAAGCAACCATCTTCGATCACCAGTGCATAAGTAGTTGCATAGGTTTCTAACCTATAGCATTTTTGCCAGAGGAGATAGGAATGGATCAATTCAAAAATCTGAGCTCTTTCTCTTAGAGATGGCCCGAAGAGGCCTAACGTGGCTTTATCTCAATGGTTTGCAAACCATGTACTGTCTATTGCCACGAAGCCCTCTAGAGACATTTTGATTGGTAGGTACGTGACTCACCTTGCTATAAAGCTTGGGTATTTTAAGCTAGAGGAGCACCACTTCAATCTTATACCAGCACATCCTTAAGACCGACTAGACATCAAGTCATTAATCAAACTAGGAGTGGTGGTTTGCATAGTTCATGAGAACAACATCTACTACCGCTTCACCAACACAGCTGGTGAGATTATTTGGGAGGACAATGATTCGGATGACTTCAAGGCTGGCCTCCAAGGAATCCAATAGAGGAAGAGAGTTTGAGTTGAGACGGCGACCCCAGAGGTTGAGCAGGAAATTGGACAATCTTCAGCCTCAACACCGAACTTGGCTCAGCAAGCGGCTGATCTATTGGCATGACATTTTGACCAATTGTAGGCTTCGATTGATGAGAGGTTAGAGAAACTCAAGGATTTCATGGAGTCTTGCATGGAGAGCCTCAAGGTGAAAGTAGCTCTCTTTAGAGATGGGATGTCCGGCTCCAAATCTAGCTAGACTATATTTTTTTTTTTTCACTATGTTAATTTCTAGTATTTCTAATGTAGGATTTTAAAATGCTTTTCAAACACTATGTACTTTTTTCTTTTAATATTAATGTAAATGCATTAGTTTTCCCTTATGATTTATCTTTTTTTTGTTTTTTTTGTTGATGACAAAAGGGGGAGAACCTAGCACTATATTATATTAAAATTTAATTGCAATATATTTGATATACTTATTTGAATTAAAAGAATATGCAAGTATTCAAATGAGTTGATATACCTTGAATTTACCTTAAGTATACTTTGCATATACCTTGATACAGGTTACATGAATGAATATGCTTGATATACTTTGAATATACCTTAAATATACTTTGCATATACTTAACTAGTTTTGAGTAAAAATTTGGTATACATTGGATATACCTTGCATATACCTAAACTAGGAAGAAATCATCCATGCTATACTTCATCATTCTTTACAATTCTTGCACTTCAGTAATTTTTTATCTTAAGCATCTTTTGAGGGGAAGACTTCTCAAAAGCACATATTGCTAAATTTTTTGTCACCATAAAAAAGGGGGAGAATGTTTAACCTTGAGGGGTATTTTCATCATTTTGATGCTAACAAATAAAATAGCAATAATGTATTTAACATACTTGTTTTCTAAGTTTATTGAACAGGGTATGGAACATGATGCAAGAATGGAGAATGGAAGACTAACCTCAAAAAGATAAAAATTGAAGAAATAGCAAGTTCATGCACATGACCTTTTATGTCACGCCCGTGATAAAGCTTAGTGCCAACTACCCAATATTTAAAGTTCACGGCCATGAAGGATCATAGCAACCGTGAATGATCATATCAATCACGCCCGTGAAATAAAGTCACGCCTGTGAGAAAACATGTCAAATTCCTCTAGAGAGCTTCACGGTCAGAGTCACCACTTGGACCATGACATGGAAAGATGTTCATGCCCGTGATCAAACACTTCAAATCCTTCCAGAATGCTTCATGGCCAAAGTCACCACTCAAGTCACGGCTTGGAAGAACAGTCACGACCATGACACACATATTCATGACCGTGAAAGAGTAAAGAGGAAAGAGAAACATGTCAGGCGCAAAATTAAGTGTTGGTGCAACTGCTATTTTCGCAATAAATGCAACCAAATGGCTATAATTCGCCATAGAAGTATAAATGCAAGTCATTTATGAATCCAGAATAAGAGAATAACAAATACTTTGAATCAAAATCTTGTTGTAGCCATTTGTGCATTTACTACTTTCAAACAAACATTAATTCTTTGTAAAAAATCTTTTTGGTCATTATTTTCTGAGCATTATAGATTTGTGAGTGTTTCTCTTTGTAATGTACTACTCAAGTGAGTTTGGGTATATTAGGTTAAGAGTAGAACACTTGTAAGGGTTACTTGTGTGAGCCTTTAAAACACAAGGAATTGGTTTATTGTGTGTGTAACATCTAGTGATTTAGGCTCCGATTGCGCGTGACTGTAGTAGGGTCCACTGGTTCAATCGGAGTCTAAATTTGAACCCATAAAAAATGACTAATAACAAGGAAAAATAATTAAGGGTATTATTATTTGGGAATTAAAAAGATTAGTGGTGGAATTAGAAAAAAATAAAATTTCCTATGGACAAAATCATTATTATGGAGATTGTTGGGGGAAAAAGTGTGAATATGGAGGAAGATGTGGCAAATATGGAATTTCTCAAAGTTTAAATATTAATCAAGATTATTTAACTTAATGAACCAATAAGAATTAGGATTAATTTTAATTGGTGGGATCCACACCATAATGAAAGTATAAAAGTCAAAAATTGGAGGAATTCTCCATTCTTCCACCAAAATATCTAACTTTTCTTCATCTTCTTTTCTCCTCTTTTTGCTGTCAACTCTAGCCTTCCATAAGCCACCATTTTCCTTCAAATCAAGCTTGAAAAAGTGAGGAAAGAAATTAGTTTTGAGAGAGTAAAATTCGGAATTAAGGTGTTCTTACCATAAAAGGTGCCAAAGGAGCAAGAAGGAAGGAAGAGAAAAAGAAGAAAAAGGGAGAGGAGTCTGCGCAATTTCGGCCCACCTTGGAGAAAAATTAAGGTTTAAGGGAAGGAGAAAGCTAGCTAATAATGGAAGAAAAAGAAGGATTAAGGGAAGAGCCAAGGCTGATCAGTTATGTGCTTCATTGATAAAAATTTTACATGATGTTCATATGTGTGTAATTATGTGTTAAAGTTTAATATGATTGTGTGTTTGATGTGTTATGTAATTAGTTGTTGTTTTTGATATTTTATATGGCAATGAGACCAAATGGTGTGAAATAATTGAGAAACATGAATGTATTTGTAATTCTGGAAATTTTAGTATTAAAATGAATGCAAAAGTTAAATGTGGTTGAAATATGGATTGATGTCAATTAATGGCTCGGGTACAAAATTCTAGGAACAACCCTAACTCTTTTGATGATAACTTAAGTTCTGGAATTCTGTTTTGTATGTTCTTTATTGGAACTGAAAGCTAAGCCACAGGGCTTTAATTGTTGTTTAGACTATAAAATCTAATTACATCTAGAGGTTCCCAGAAAAATGCATGAAGTTCAAACCTAGAATCTATCCAGAACATTTTGGGTAGAAATGTCTGTGATGATGCAGTATTCAATTGATCATAACTTTTGATAGAAATATTGGATTTAAGTGATATTTGATGAATCTGAAAGATAAGACAATAATATAAAAATGGTTGGAAGACCAGAACTCCCAATTCGAATTATAAAAGGGCTAACAATGAAGCCCACAAATAGGTCTGAAATCTGCCATAGGTAAAAACATGAAATCTTGGGCTGCTGCATGTGTTGTGATTATTATATGTAATAATTAATGTGAATATTTACTTTATTAACAATTATAAATGTTTAATAAATTATTTATACGTGAGATTTTAGTGCAATAATAATGGGAATAAAGAACAAAAATAAATAAGCATATATATGATAATTGAATAATATTGGCATTTTTGGAAATATTGTGAATTAATATAAAAATAGTTAAGCCCAAAGACACCTAGGCTAGAATTAGAATAGAGAATAGTTTGGCATGCCAATCAGGAGATTTTAGGCACTCTGTGCCAAATATAAAAGTCAGTAATGGCAAATTGATAAATGCGCTCGGCACAAAATTATTAAGCCGGTAATGTCAATAATACAAAAGCCGGTAATGGCATTATTATAAAAGCGCTCGGTGCTATATTATGAAAGCCAGAAATGGCAACCCCGTTATTCCTATTAGTTAGTTCAGTTATAAGTGTTATGGGCACAAGAAAAATGAAAGATAAACATCATGTTAAAGTATGTCATTATGATAATGTTATACGAATTAAATTGTTAAATATTACATGCTTGATGAAATTGTTTGATTTTATATAATTCTTTATTTTGTGTCTTACTTGTTAAATTTATAAATGACATGTAATCAAATATGCGCATGTAAAATTTTTATCATTGAAGCACCACTAAGCTAGAAGCTTAGCACGGGTGGTTTCCTCTTGCACAAGTTAGAAGGGTAGCCGTAGAAATTAGAATTGTCAGAAGAAGAAGGCTACCCGTAGGAAAGCAGCTAGCAGCTTTGGTTTTCTTTTTGGTATATTTTGTTAAAACCTTTGTAAAATAATGTATCATTTTTATTTCATATAATGTATATTAAATATGTGAGTCACTATGTAAAAGAACATAATTTGAATGTAAATTAATGCACTTTATAAATAAATAAAATTTTGAGTATTTATGCTTGTAAGAATTTTTATTTCAATGTATACAATATTTTCGTAAAAAAAATTAAAAAAAGAAGTTTACTTCACTTCATTAATTTTATAAAACAGTAAGACGGGTAATGCTCACTTACCTTGCTGAACTACAGTGGGGTAAAAGGGTGTTACAGTGTGAGCCATTAAAACACAAGGGATTTCTGGGTTAGGTGTGATCCATTGATAGAAACACCATAGTTGGGAGTGAGCTTGTAAAACTCCATTGTAACACTTGGTGTGTTAGTGAAACTCCCAATTGAGATTGGGGAGAGGAGTATGGTTTGTTAACACCCGAACCTCTATAAAAATTCTTGTGTGATATCTTCCTATCCCTACTTTACATATCTTTTCTCTCCGCACTTAAAAGTTAGGAATTTTGAATATCCAATTCAACCCCCCTTTTTGGCTCAATTTCTAGGCAACAATGTTGATGAGAAAAAGCGAGAATTTCTAAACTTGAAGCAAAGGGGTATGACAGTAGCTGAGTATGAGATGGAGTTCACCAATTTAAGTAATTATGCAACATGGATTATTGGATATGAAGCTGATAAATGTCATAGATTTGAAGATGGCCTCACTGAGGATATTATATATTTAGTGGCTTCCCATAAGCATACAAACTTTGCTACACTAGTGTCCTCTACTATTAGTGTTGAAAGAAGGAAAAAATGAAGACAAAAGAGTTCTTCAAGAAATCAATAGCTAATGTGACCCAGACATCTAGTAGGAAAGGGCGGATACTACCTAGACCATTTAAGTCATGGATTGCTAGGCAAACATTTTTTGTTAGGCGAGGTTAACAGTTTATACCTGCAACATCATCTGCTAGTTCACCAGCATCATTGTCCAAAAGGCCAGCTCCTACTATGGGTCATCATTCTGGTAGAGCTCATACAAGAACATGTTGGTGGTTGACTGGGGCATGCTTGAGATGTGGAGCTTCTGATCATATGAAGAGAAATTGTCACAAACTTAGTATGGCACAAACACAAACTATGGCACCTGGATAGAGCTGTGTTATAGGTTGAGGAAAGTTTAGAGATGGTCGTACAAGAGAGAGTCAGGGGGTATCAGACACAGTTGACAAACCCATAGGTAGTAGATGTAATGCCCACTAATTAATGTAAGTTAGAATAAGTATGCGATATAATAGCAAATATATGATAGAAAATAAAGATTAAAATAGATGGAATAAATGACTAAATTAGAAATTAAAATAAATTAAATTGATTGACATGATAAATGTGATTAAATTAGACCATATAATTAAATTGTACTTTGGGTAAAAATTAAGGGGATTAGATATAAGTAAATGTGTGATGATGATGATGACGACGATGATGATGATAATAATAATAATAATAATAATAATAATAATAATAATAATAATAATAATAATAATAAAAAGTTAAAAAAGAAAAGAAAAAAAGGCACAGTAGAAAAATAAAAGTAAGAAGAAAATCGGGAGATAGGGTTGAAGTCAACTAAGACTTCCTTTGCCCCCATTTTAGCCTAACTTTTATACTCTTCTATTTTCCACCATCATTTATTTCCTCCCTCCCAATAACAGCTCCAATTCTTCATAATCTCACTCAAGATTTGCATTAAAATTTCTCCAAATAAATATGTTCTTGGCAAGTAATCTCTTTTCCACTGCTATTGTGTTACTTAGAGCTTTTAGGGGTACATTGTAGCAGTATATTTCGCTCTATTTTTTATTGCCTTATGAACCAAATTTGGAGAAGTTTCAAACATAAGAGTTATTCATTTATTATTTGTAGGAACTGGAGCTTGCAAATAGTAAATTGTGAAGTGGATAGAGGAAGTACAAGCCCATACTAGAGGAAATGCATTAGAACTGGTTGAGGGGCAAATGCATGTTTTTTTTTTGCATTTTTTTCATTATCTTGGATATGGATTTGATAGACATGTCTTGAATATACTTAAGAACATGTCTTATATTTTGATATTATATCTATATAGTTAGATGTAAGGTAAAAGCCATTAATTTTGATAGTTATAATGAAGTATAATATTTAAGTAACAGGATAGTGTATTTTGATAATTGAATTCATATGTATATTCGAATATTAAAAAAATGTCAATTAAGTTATTAAATGAAAATTTTAAACTCAGGCTAGTTTCATTTAGCTTGTCTGTGTCATTCTGCTTATGTAATGGAGTTGTTCCTATTATATAGGTGGGATGCCACATTTGTTGGTATTAGAGCTCGGGTTTAAGCATCTCTTGACCTAATTTAGGAAGGGTTTGTCAAGCATGCATACATGTGTCTCATATAACTCTGATATGGGCTATTTCTCTGCCAACTTGTAAGCTTATAGAGACATGTTTTCAGTTGTGCCTGGAATGGTTGATAATTTTAGTTCTCTTGACACTAGGTCACCACGTCAGTCTAGTGCAATAAGTATTGAGGGAATTCATGCTACTCCTAATCCTTCTCAACCTACATCAACTGCAAAGTATTAGATAAAGAAGACTAGGAGAAACAAAAGAAGAATAGAGGAGCCATCTAAGAAATCTGCTATTCTAGAGACCCATGTTACTAGAAAGAAAGATTATATCCCAAGTGTAGTTGCAATAGACACCATAAAGGAGAATGTTGGCATGTCACAAGTGTTTGCTTTAAATGTGAGTCCAAGGAACACATATGGAAGGATTGCCCACTTTGACAAATAGAACTCCTACTTGCATGACAAAATTAGTTCCTATTCAGCCTATAGTTCAAACTAGAGGAGGACCAAGCCACACTAGGCAGGCTATTCCAAAGACAGTGAATAGACCTAGACCCAATAGAGTTTATGTAACATCCTTGACCTTCCCCATATGCATTTCATCGAACATAAGCATCTTGCATACAATTCAATTGAACACATGCATTTCATACGTATTTCTATAGGAACAAGTTCATGGCATGCACTAGCTATGTGTCCTAGTATTTGGCACTTGTATCGAGTCGCACATGTGTAATTATAACCTAAATGAGGATAACAAAGTATTAGAAATGAAATGAATAAGGTGTCTAAATTAAAGTAAGAAAAATGATTAGATTAAGATTAGTGAACATTTACATTGCTAATTTAGTTAAATGGGGTCAAATGATGAAGCTGTATTATTGTGTGAATTTGTGGAATTATAAATCTATGTAAATAATAATAATAATATAGACAAAATAAAATGAAAATGACACAAAAGAGAAATAGAAGAGAAGAGAAATGAGAAATGAGAAGAGAAAAGAGAAGAGAAGAAGAGAAAATGACAAAATGAGAAAATGACAAAAAACAAGTTGGCTTTATCTTCATATATCTTTCCCCATTTCTGCCTCCTCACTCCAGCCCGACTTCTTGTTCAATTTCCTCCATTTCAGAATTAAATTATTCCTTGTTTCACCTAGTGTTTGAAGCTAATTGATCCATTTCAAGGTTGTTCTTGGTAAGTAATCAATTCTTATTGCTATAGGGTTGATTTGAGTTGCTTAGGTTCAATATTAGGCACTGAATTGCATCCCGATTTTGATATTAATAGAAATTGATTCTGGAAATGTGTAAAACACAAAAGTTGTTCCTTTATATCTTATATTTGTGGATATGTAAACATTTTTGCAAGATGTTATGTATAGGGAGAGATATTCCCTTCGTACTGAAACTGGTCAGGGTATAAACCCTAACCAAGTTAGCTACTGTGTGGTTTGATTTCGAATATGTTAAAGGCCTTATTTTAAGTCTCTCAAAAAATAATAGTTGTAGATATATGTGTTTTTTATCTTTATACCAAATTTCAGGTTCATAGGTCTTGTAAATGGGGAGTTATGGTGAATGGAACCATGACTGTTCCATGGTTTGAACTGCCTACTGAGTGCCCTGGGCAGATCTAGTACATTGGTTGGCAAATTTGAGCTTGTTATATCTACATTACGTAAATTATCAAAAATGAAATTTATAGGTATATTTCTTATATAAATTTTGGTACTAATTTTAGCTTAATTTGTTATTTATAGACTAAGTTATGGCCTTTGTAAGTCATACTGGTCCGGAAGCCAATTCTATTCTAGAACAGTAATATGTTTGGTATAATTAGAAGAGCTTAGAGACATAATTGGTAAACATTGTAAACATGAAACATGTTACATATGAACCCATATAACTTTCTGTAAAGTTTCATTAAAATAGGACTTATAGAGTGTAAGTTATGATGAACCCAAATGAGTACCCTGAAACTGCCTAAAGGAAGAAAACAAGGCAGAAAACAGAACACTCTTAGAAATTCCACCAAATATTATACAATGATCCAATTGGTCTGAAATTTTAATATGTACTATATATATGTGTTATTGTTAATTAGGAACAAGAATCATATTAATTGGTCAATTATAGAAAAATTTATAGGCTAAACAGTCCCATAAGGTCACACTGCCTCATAGGAAAAATCTTAACTATTGACATGAACAATGCATATTAATTTGTTTAAGCCACATTAAGTCTCTCTAATCATGAGTTAATTGATTATGTTTTCATATTAGGCTCGCAACATATTGGAGAACCACAAGGAGCAGATAGACAATAAGTTAGGGGACAGAATCAAAGGAGAACGGTGAGTCTAATTATCGATTGAATTCTTTAGTGCAAATGAATGTTGCTTGCTATGTGATTCATGTGATTGTCATGATTGGTCCTTGATAATGTAATGATGGATAATTTGTGACATTTTGGTACATATAAATGGTATACTTATGGTATATTTGAGGTATATGTTTGACAAATGTGATATATATGCATGGTACATGTATAGTATATACAAGGTGTATGCTTGACATATGAGGTATATAGGGAATATATGTATGTTGTATATGATAAAGATGCAATGGTTGATGAATGCTTAAATACAAGTGCATATGCATATGGGAAAAAAAGGCGTTGTGACTAGTTAATCGACATTGCAAAGCAAAAGAAGAGGCCTATGGCCCAACAGATGTGCAAAGAAAAAGAAGAGGCCTATGGCCCAACAAATGTGCAAATGAAACAAATGATCAAGCTAGCTAGCAAATGCAAATGCAAATGTTCACATGGAAACCCGGGGCAATGTTCGTTTAATCTGGTCACAACAAAATAAAATGTACAAGCAAAGCATAAGTAAATAACAATTATTGAATACTTGATTTTATCTATATTTATATGTTATTGACTAATGAATGGAATGAAATACATGGTATATATTGGAATTGTGATTTATGACTATGAGTTGTTTGGTACTTTAGAGCTCATTGGATGGTTATTCTCACTGAGCCGCAACTCATCAATTTGCATCATTTTTCAGGTAAAGAGAAGTGATAGCTCATTTTGAGTAGCGTATAAAAGACATGGAGCACAGGTCACTGGCCGAGCCTCATCACTCTCTCTCTCCTTGCATTCCACACAAGCATGAAAATATGTCATATGTGTTTTTTTGTATTTACGTGCTTGAATGGGTATAGTCATTTTGGAATGAGTCTAAATATGTATAAATGAAATCAACTCGAAAATACTTATGGGAAAAGTTTATGTTTTGATATATGTGATATATTATATTGTGGTGAAAAGCTCAGTGTTAACTTTGCAAAGTCAGTGAATAATATTACAGGATATGAGACTTGCAAGTCATTGAATGAAATTATAGGATATGAGACTTGCAAAGTCATGGAATTATATTACAGGATATGAAAAACAATTTTACTACTATTGTTAACAGGGTATTTTACCTTTCCAGTACGCCATGTATGATTACTTGATATTTGGATAGGTTATACTAAAATGCATAAGATGTGGTGTTATAGTTTAAGCCAGAGCCTATGCCATGAAAGCTATAAAAGATCAGGCAGCAATATATTTTATTGTTTCTATGTATTCATTAGATGATTCTGACCTTTATATACTTATAGATCTGGGTTCCACACGTTCATTTATATTTGCACAAGTACATTTAGTTAACAAAGCATAATTGGAGGGTCCCTTGAGTATGAGATTGAGGTTTTAAATTCTTTAGATCACGATGTGTGGGTAAGTAAAGTAGTTAGAGATTTCCTCAAATAATGTATGGGAAAATTATTCTATGTATGATCTAGAACTGACAACTATAGTTTTTGTATTGAATTTTTGTACTATAATCTTCTTCGAGGGAATTGTTTTTTTCTACATGGAAAATAAGAATTTGAAATATCTTCCCCCTTTAGGAATAGTTGAATTTGAGAAAGAGTAGATATTGTGAGTAGAGAGATTGTGGTAAGGTTGTGTGTTCAGCTTACTTTTACCTACAAAATTAAGGATACTTAGAGATAAGATAATAAGCTTGTTGAGTTAGCTGAGTTGGTCTCTAAGGGGGATAGACCCGAGTTTATTAGGTGGATTGTCAAGTAGAGATTCTCTGTTTGCATATCAATTTTGGGGTAATCTACAAAGTACTTTAGACCCTAAGCTCAATATTAGTATAATCTTTCATCCTTAGGTGGATGTATTATGAAGGAGAACTACCTGATAAAAGCTTAAGGAAACTATAATAAGGTAGAAATCATATTATGATATTAAGAGATTAAATATTAAGTATGCAGGGGGGATAAAGTTTATCTTTAAAACTTCACCTTGAAACAAGGTATTGGAATTTTGAACAAAAAATAAAGAGAGGACAAGTTAAACCCAAGATTCATTGCACTTTCTGAAATTGTAATGATAGTTATGGCAGTGACTAATAGACTCGTTCTGTCATTGCAATAAAGTCAATACTCCACAATTGTTCAACCATAATCTATCAAGTACGTTTCGAGGATGAAACATCTTAAAGGGGAAAGAATTGTAACACCCATTAATTAGTCTAAGTTGGAGTAAGTATGTGGTATACATAGGAAACACATGATAGACAATAAAGATTAAAATAAATGGAATAAATGACTAAAATAGAAATTAGAAATTAAAATAAATTAAGTTAATTGACATGCTAAATTTGATTAAATTAAATCACATAATTAAATTGTACTTTGGGTAAAAATTAAGGGGATTAGGTATAAGTAAATGTGCAATAATAATAATAATAATACAGTTAAAAAAAAGAAAAAAAAGCACAACAGAAAACAAAAGAGAAAAAGAAAAAAAAATCGGGAGAAGGGGCTGAAGTCAATTAAGACTTCATTTGCCCCATTTTAGCATAGTTTCTACATTTGAATAATGTAATGAAAATGATATTGCATGCATGTGTGAAAATATAGATCAATGGAATTACTTAGATTAGTAATCACCACTGGGCATTTTAATGCGTAACACGTAGTTATTTGACTGCATGCAAGTAATAGTGGGAAAGGCACTGGAGCAAGCATATTACTTTGGAGAGCAGAAAAAAGAACAAAATAGTAGTAGGATATTACTAAGAATGACATGTATATATATATGTATAGAAATGTAAGCTAAAGTGGAATTATGTATATATTCCGATAAAAAATATTTATGAATTATTATGTGTGTAATGAATGACATGTTAAGTTTTATTGAATGAAAAATATTTTATATTATATTTGAATTGTTATGCCCAATATGGGCTATGAATTATTTGGTGTGCAGATGTGATAGTTAAATTTATAGCCATTATGTTGTCAAAATTTTTAAAAAATAAAATGAATTAAGAAAGTAGTAATGATATTATGGTTATTAAGTTAATAAAAAAAATTTACACACATCTGGTATAATCAAAATTAGAAGATACCAATAGTCTTGATAATCTTACTAGACTACGTAATGTACGTTGAAAATAATTGTTATAAGGGTGTCACATTAGGTATTTTAGAGCTTAACTATTTTTATATTTATTCACAATATTTTCAAAAATGATAATTATATCAAATTTTTACATACATGTTTATTTATTTTTGTTATTTGTTCTCATTGTTATTGCATTAGAATCTTACACATAAATAATTTATTAAACATTTATAATTACAATTTAAGTCAAGATTCCCATTAATTACTATATATACGCATCTTACCACATGCAGCAGCCCAATATTTCAAGTTTTTGTCTATGGTAGATTTCGGTCATGATTTTGGGCCTCATTTTTATTATATTTATAATTCAAATTTGAATTTATGTTCTTCAAATATTTTCTAGGTTATTGTCTCAGCTTTTCAGATGCATCAAAATCATTAAAGTCCAATTTTTCTATCAAAATTTATGGCCCTTTTACTGAAGGGCGTTGCATTAGTTTTACCCAATATTTTCTGGATACCTATAGGTCCGAGATTTGGTTTCCAATTTTTAGCCCATTTGATATTAAAGTTTGAACTTAGATTCTAAATGAAAGTTTTATCCTTATGAGTCCACTTTCATCTACAACTAATTTTACCTCAGTATCATTACCAGAGCATTAGTTATGATCAAAATAGTCAAGATTGCTCCAAAATTTCTATAGCATGCCCATCAATTGGCACACACCTATCTACTAATTAAATCCATCATATCCATTCATTTTTATGCCACAGTTTCCAGATCACAATTACATTCATATATCTTAATGTTTTCACACCATATAAAATATTAAAAGTAACAACTAATCACATTCCATGTTAAACCACATTCATATGAAACATTAATACATAATTTCACACATTTAAACATGCAAGATTTTTATAATGAAACACATACATAATCAGCCTTGAAGCTTTCCTTTTTCCTTCTTTTCCTCCCATCACTAATTTTCTCTCCTTACTTTTTTCACCCTCTTGAGGGCCTGTAATTTGCTCACTTGGTTTTCCTACACAACCATACCATATCTCATTCATATCATTCATTATCAAAACTTTTTATTCCTATATAAAATTCTAATGCTCCTTATATGTTTTATACTTTAATTTAGCCAAAATGTACTAAAGTTAAACTTTCTTCTTGATATGTCATGGCTACCTAAAAATCTTATCACAAGTCCTAATTTATTTTCTTCAAATCAACACTCTAATCACACTTCATTTATCACCAATTGTGTTGCTTCTAGGTTAACTTAAAATTTCCTCAAATTAACTTAACCAAGACAACCCCTCATTTCTCTATCCAAGTTTCCTTTCTATAGTTTTTAAGTCATAAAACAATTAACTAATATCAATTATCATTAATTAAAAATTTAACTATATTTTTCTTGAATTAGTTACAACTTTCCATTTCTAGTTCCATTCTTGGCAAATAACCTAAATCTACTGATCCTAATCATATCTATCATCCTTATGGATCTCAAATGGAGGGAAAAAGGTTGAAATTAAGAAGAATAAACTCACCTTAATGGTTCTCCAAGCTGGACCGAATCTGTCCCAAGGTTCCTACCTTTTCTTTTCTTTTTTCTTTTTTCCTTCTTGCGCCTTAGCTCCCTTTATTTTCTTTTTTCTTCCTTCCTTCTTACTCCTTAGCTCTTTTTATGGCAAGAAATCTTTAGTTCTGAATTTTTCTCTCTCAAAACTAATTTTTTTCTCCCTTTTTCAAGCTTGGATTGAAGAAAAATGGTGCCTTTTGGAAGGCTATGGTGGATGGGCAAAGATGTGAAGAGAGGAAGAAGATAAGTTAGATTTTTTAGGTGGATGAATGTAGAATTCTTCATCTTTTTGACTTTTATACTAAAATTAAGGAATGGCTTTCACTAATTAAAATTGATCCTAATTTTCATTGGTTCATTAACTTAATTAATCTTGACTAACTTTTAAACTTTGATAAATTCCTTATTTTGCACCACTTCCCTCATCTTCACACTTTTTGCGCCAACAATTCCAGTAATACCGATTTTCTCTGCAAGGTAATTTTATTTTATTTTACAGTTTTAGCATTAGTCTTTTTAATTCCCAAATAATAATACCCTTAATTATTTTCCCTTATTATTAGTCATTTTTTTGGGTCTAAATATAGACTTCGATTGAACTAGCGCACCCCTCTACGGTCACGCACGATCGGGGCATAAATCACTGGATGTTACAATTCTCTCCCCCTTAAGAACATTTCATCTGATTAGATGGAGCTGAATAACTGAGGATACCTAGTTCTCATCATTTCTTCACTCTCCCAGGTGGCTTCTTCTATTGCATGATTGTTCCATAGGACCTTTACTAATGGTACCTTCTTGTTTCATAGCTCATTGAGTTGTCGAGCTAAGATTTTCACCAGCTCTTCGGCATAGGTCAAATCTAGATGTACCTCTATTGATTCCATAAGTATTACATGTGTTGGATCCAATATCTATCTCCTTAACATTGAAACATGAAACACATTGTGGATCTTATCCAATTATGGTGGTAAGGCCAACCAGTAAGCCATTAGACCCACACATTCAAGTATTTCATATGGTCTAATAAACCTAGGACTCAGTTTCCCCTTTTCACCAAAATGAAGTACTTTCTTCCAAGGTGAGACTTTTAAAAATACCTTGTCTCTGACAACATATTCAATATCCTTCCTCTTCAAATCAGTGTAGAATTTTTGTCGATCCATTGTAGCTTTTAATCAATCTTGAATTAATTTCACATTATCCTCTATCTGCTACACTAATTCTAGGCCCGTTAACTTTTTTTCATGAAGTTCTGCCCAACATAAAGGTGTCCTACATCTTCTTCTATACAAAACTTCATATGGAGCCATGCCAAGACTAGCTTCATAGCTATTGTTATATGCAAATTCCATCAATGGTAAATACCCATGCCAGTTACCCTTAAAATCAATTACGTAGCTTCTAAGCATGTCTTCCAGCAATTGAATAACTAATTTGGATTGCCCATCTGTTTGTGGGTGAAATGTTATACTAAAAGTAAGTCGAGTCCCCAATGCTTGTTGTAGACTTTTCCAAAATTTTGATGTGAATCATGGGTCTCAATTAGAAATAATAGATACTGGCACCCATGCAGTCGAATTATCTCATAAACATATATTTCTGCTAATCGACTCAATGAATAATCCATCCGAACTGGCATAAAATGAGCCTATTTGGTAAGCCTATCAACAATTACCCATACTGCATCATGCTTCTTTTGTGTTAAAGGCAAACAAGATACAAAATTCATTGTAATCTTTTTTCACTGCTGTTCTGGGATAGCAATAGGCTGCAACAATCCAGAGGGTACCTGGTACTCTGCATTCACTTGTTGGCATGTCAAGCATCTTGTTGTGTATTCCACAATATCCTTCTCCACTCCTGGACAATAATAATGAGTCTTCAGGTCTTGATACGTTTTATTGCTCCCTAGATGCATGTAATAAGTTCTATTATGCGCCTCTTTTACAATTATTTGCTTTAATCTGCTATCATTTGGGATGCATAATCTTCCCTTATAACTTATACGCCCATCATCTTCAACCTTGAATTCAGGTCTCTCCCCCTTTTTAACTGTCTCAGTAATTATCATCAAGTTATGATCTTGCCTTTGAGGTTCTCTCACTTGTTGCCTTAAAGTAGGATGAACCCGTAACTCTGCCAAAATAAAATATGAGTCTCCTTTTAATTGATTATTAATTTCTATATATTATATTATAAATGAGAAAATTTTAAGGTATACCTGCCACTGTTTTTCTACTTAAGGGATCAACTACTACATTGGCTTTGCCTGGCTGATAGTTAGTAATACAATTATAATCCTTAATTAACTCCAACCAATGTCTTTGCCTTAAGTTCAACTCCTTTTGTGAGGTCTTATATTTGAGGCTCTTATGATCTGTATATATGTAGCACTACTCGCCATACAAATAATGTCGCCATATTTTTAAATGAAACACTATTACTGCCCACTACGAATCATGAGTAGGGTAATTTAGCTCATGAGGCTTCAACTGCCTAAATGCATAAGCAACTACTTTACCCTCTTGCATTAATACATAACTTAGCCCATTATGAGAGGCATCACTACATATAATAAAATCTTTCTCTAGAGTAGGTTTGGTTAAAACAGGTGCTTCGGTTAACATGACTTTTAGTTTTTCAAAGCTTGCATGACATCGATCTGTCCACTCAAACTTAGTTTCTTTTCTAAGCAACTTTGTAATTGGTGCGGCTATGCATGAAATCCCTTCACAAACCTTATGTAGTAACCAGGTAATCTAAGGAAACTCTAGACTTCTGTCACATTGCAGGGCGACTTCAAACTTAGAATCGCTTCTATTTTGCTAGGATCCATATAGATTCCTTCAACTGACACAACATACCCTAAGAATCCTACTTCTTCCAACCAAAACTCACATTTTGATAGCTTTGAATACAATTGATTTTCCCTCAAAGTCTAAAGTACTCTTATGATATGTTTGACATGCTCTTCTTTGTCCCTTGAGTACACCAGAATATCATCTACAAAAACTACAACAAATTGATCAAGGTAAGGCCTAAAAATCCTGTTGATTGAATCCATAAAGGTAACTGGTGCATTCGTTATGCCAAAAGGCATAACTAGGAACTCACAGTGGTCATATCGAGTCCTAAAGGCTGCACCAGGAATCACATCAATGGAAAACTCTATCTCCCTATCTGGTGGTAACCCTGACAAGTCCTTAGGAAACACATCTGGGAACTCACACACTTTGGGGATGTCCTTGAGTTCTGAGCTCCCCTTCCTGGTATCTATCACATGGGCCAAATATGCCTCACATCCCTTCCTAATGTATTTTTGAGCTGTTAATGCAGAAATAACACTAGTCAAACATGTTTGGCCTTCACCCTAAATGATAGCGTCATCTTGCCTGTTAATTTTAAGTACAACTTTTCTAGATCGACAGTCGACTATAGCTCTATGCTTGGTCAACAATCCATACCCATAATAGCATTTAATTCATGAAAAGGTAAATCTTTTTGCTCTTCATTTATTGAGCAATTAAGATTTGTAAGTGGTTCTCTCTGTAATCTTTACTCAAGTGAGCTGTGGGTATTTCTGGGTTAAGATTAGAACACTTGTAAGGGTTTGTTGTGTGAGCCTCTAAAACACAAATTAAAAGGTTGTTTGTGCGAGCCTGTAAAAACACAAAGTGAAGGTTGTTTGTGTGATCCTGTAAAAACACAAAGTGAAGGTTGTTTGTGTGAGCCTGTAAAACACAAGGAATTGGTTATTGTGTGAACCATTAAAACCCAAGGGATTTCTGGGTTAGGTGTGAGCCATTGTGAGAAACACCATAGTTGGGAGTAAGCTTGTAAAACTCCATTGTAACACTTAGTGTGTTAGTGAAACTCAAAATTGCGATTCGGGAGAGGAGTAGGGTTTGTTAACACCCAAACCTCTATAAATCTTTGTGTCAGATTTTCTCTATCCCTCCTAAATTAATTATTTATTTCAGCATCTTAAAGTTTAATTTTTTGAAACTCCAATTCAACACCCCTTCTTGGCCTAATATCTGGGCAACAATTGGTATCAGAGCTTTGTCTAGCATCGATGCTTAAAAAGTGCTAGTAAAGATCAAGATATGGCCAGTGAAGGATTCCAAAGTCTCAAACCTTACTTTGATGGAGCAAATTATGCCCATTGGAAGTTTTAGATGGAGACATATTTGGATAATGAAGGAATTGAAGTTTGGGATAGTATTCGAAAAGAATGGACACCACCAATTAGAAGAGGAGTTAATGGTAAAGAAGAAATCCTGTCAAGAGATGATTGGATAGAGCCTCAAAGAAGAGCAAATTTCAAAAATAAGAATGCAATGACAATTCTCTCAAGTTCATTATCTATTGAAGAATGTGGTAGGATAGCATGTGGAAAACATTAGAAAACTATCATGAAGGCCACAAAGCCATATGGGCTGACGAAAGCTCTTCAAGTAAAAAAGGTGACAATGAAAGCGAAGAGGTCAACCTATGCTTCATGGCTATTAAGGATCACGTCTCGAATAAGGTAAGATCACTACACTCATGCTCCTTGAATAATGATAGTAGTGATAATGATGATGATGATGATGATGAGCAAAGCCTAATAAAAGAATTAAATATAGAATTAGAGAAATATAGAACTAAATTTAGTACTTATAGAAATAATATCTCTAATTTAAAAAATAAGATAGATGTTTTAGAAAAGGAAAACATAAAACTTAAATCATCTAATGAATCTCTTCAAATGTCATTAGATGAATAGTCATCAAGACCCTCAACAGCTTCATTGTTAAAAGAAAATAATACTTTGAAAAATGAAGTTGAGGAACTTAGAAATTCCATTTCTAAATTTCACAAAGGTAAAGAGAGCTTAGATACTCTCATTGTGTCTCAAAGATCACCTTTAATCAGACATGGTCTAGGATTTAAGGACACATCATCATCTTCTTACAAAACTATATTTGTAAAATCTAAAGAATCTCACATCTCCACACCTGTTAGAACAGCACCAAGAAATAAGCATGTTAAACCTTCTATACGGAAAAAGAATAATCATGCCTTTATGTACAAGAAGCATGCATCTACAAAAATGCAAATTAATCATGATTGTGCATGCCATTGTTCTCAAAATTAGTCTAATAGAATTATGGCATTCAAATACATTGTAAGACCAAAAAGCAAGTTTAGACTAAAACAATGTAATTATTGTATGAAAATTGGTCACATAAGTAAACATTGCTGGATAAGGAGGCTCATTGGGAACCTTCATGTGCTAACCCCCAAGGACCCAAACTCATCTGGGTACCTAAAAATCATACTTGAATTGTGATTCTATAGGTATGCCTCAAGTCCACAATAAGCAAAAATGCTTGGCTTGTAGACAGTGGATGCTCAAGGCATATGACAGGAGACAAAGAAATCTTCAATGAAATCAAAAGTATTGATAGAGGTAAAGTTACCTTTGGAAACAATGCAAAGGGTAAGGTAATTGACATTGGTTCTATTGGTATTAATGGTACTACTTTTATTAAGGATGTCTTACTTGTTGATGGCTTGAAACATAACTTCTGAAGTGTAAGTCAATTATGTGATAGAGGAAACAAAGTAATCTTTACTTCAAATGAATGTCTTGTGATCTCTATCGATGGTCAAAAAATATTCAAAGGAAATAGAGATATTAATACATACAAAATAAACTTACATGAACTATCTAACCATTTCTCTAAGTGTCTTATGACTACTAGTGATGAATCTTGGCTGTGGCATAGATGACTTGGTCATGCTAATATGGACTTAATACAAAGTCTCAGCACAGGAGAACTAGTGCTAAATATGAAAAAGGCAAGACATGTGATCCTTGCCAAATAGGAAAGCAACACAAGTTATCCTTCAAAGCCAAAAACATAATAAGTACTTCAAAACCTCTTCAACTCCTGCATTTAGACTTGTTTGGACCTACTAGAATTGCTAGCTTAGGAAGAAAACATTATGCATTTGTCATCGTAGATGATTACTCTAGATTTACTTGGGTAATTTTCTTAGCTCAAAAGAGTGATGCTTTTGAAAATTTCAACAACTTTGCTAAAAGAGTTCAAAATGAAAACGGGTACTGCATTTCAAAAATAAGAAGTGATCATGGGAAAGAATTTAAAAATGAAAACTTTGAAATTTTTTGTCTTGAACATGGAATTTCACATAATTTCTCATCTCCTAGGACACCTCAACAAAATAGGGTAGTTGAAAGGAAAAATCGAACTTTAATTGAAATGGTTAGGACAATGCTTAATGAATATGAATTACCAACTTATTTTTGGGCAGAAGCCACAAACATTGCATGTTATATTTCAAATTGAGTTTTCGAAAGACCTATTTTAAACAAAACCTCATTTGAGCTATGGAATGGAAGAAAGCCCTTGATATCATACTTTAGAGTATTTGGATGCAAGTGTTTTATATTGAACACCAAGGACAATCTTGGAAAATTTGCCTCTAAGTCTGATGAAGGTATCTTTTTAGGGTACTCTAGAACCAGCAATGCATATAGAGTATTTAATAAAAAATCTTTAACCATTGAAGAATCCATGCATGTTGTTTTTAATGAATCTAGTAGACTTGATCTTGTGAAAGGTAGTGTTCTTGATAATGTTGTAGGTAATATGGAAAGAGTTGATATTGGAAATGGAAAAGAACAAAATGATCAAGAAAATTTACTGCAAAATGACACTCTACCTCAAAATCAAGAACAAAATGATCAAGAACTTCCAAAAGAATGGAGAATGATGAAAGATCATCCAAAAGATCAAATATTTGGTGATCTATCAAGGGGAGTAAGTACTAGATCTCATTTCAAACATTTAGTCACTGACATTGCTTTTATTTCACAAATTGAGCCTAAAAGTATTGATGAGGCTCTTAATGATGAAAGTTGGGTAATTGCCATGCAAGAGGAACTCAACCAATTTGAGAGAAATAAAGTATGGACCCTAGTACCTAGACCCAAGGATTATCAAATCATTGGTAGCAAATGGGTATTTAGAAACAAATTAGATGAACAAGGGTTAATAACCAGGAATAAGGTTAGACTAGTTGCAAAAGGATATTGTCATATCCGCTAATTTAGACCTAAGTCACACGAGTTGTTAAATCGACTCGTCGGTTTGACAGAAGTCTAAATTTGGATTTTTATCGAAAAATAATTAAAATAATTATAATTAAGTATGGAATATAATCAATAAATTGTTCAAAATATTTAAAGATGTTAAATTTTGGTAAAGGACTAAATTGCAAATTTTGAAAAGTTTAGGGGTCAATTTGCAATTTACCAAAAATTGGAGAATTTAAATGGGATAAGTATAAATTAAATAAATGATTGGGACATTAAAAACATGGGAAGGGCCTGGCCACACCAAGTGGCACATTTTAAGAAGATAATTGACATACATGAATTTAACATTAATTGAAGTTTCTAGAATTTGGCTTAGGTGTCCCATAATTGATTAAGTTTGTCATTTTCTCTTAATTGCCTCTCTTCTTCTTTATCACTTAAACATCTAGAAGACTTTTATCTTTTTTTCAAATCAGCCCATGTTTCTTGAAGCATAACACACCAAATGGCATACAACAATTAGCCAAGTGATGTGCATGAATGACGCATTAATTAAAGCTTCTAGATGAAGCTTAGGTGTCCCCCCATTTTAATGACTTTTGTCACTTTGTTCTTGATTGTTTCTTTTTCTTCCTTATCCATTTTCATTGATGAAAATTCTGTTCTCTCAAACCAGCCACGTTTTCCCTTTTTCCTCCATAGCTAAAGCTTGATTTTAGAAAGAGAAAGTGAGAAAAGAGAGAAAAAGTAAGGTAAAATCCCATTCTCATGCTTAAGGAAGCTTAAGAGAGTAAGGAGAAAGGGAGAAATTAGGTTTATGAATTTTTAAAAATCTGTTTATGAACTTTAGGAACTCAAAGTGACAAAGAGTTAGATAAAGGAGCAAAGGAAAGGAGAAAAAGAAGTGAAGAGAAAGAAAAGAGAAAAATAGAGGTTTGTGCATAACCTAAGGCAATAGCCTTTTTTTTTTTTTTATTTGCATGATTTAATTATTTGGCATGTTGACAATTCTGAATTGATATTATTTTTTGATTAAAATCTTGGGGATGCATTTTTGCTAGACTTAGGATTTAATTTGGTAAAAATTGAATGTGATTATCTTGTATGTTCCTTGCTGGAAATTGATGAGCAGTGTTCACTTAAACTATTATAACTTAATATCTGGAGTTAGGTTTTGTATGTTCTTTGTTGGGTTGGAAATAGAAGACATAGAACTATAACTTTCATTTAGACCATAAAACCTGAATATGTCTGTAATTATCCAGAAAAAGTCATAAAGCTCAGACATAGAATCTGTCCAGAAATTATGGGCAGAATTATTAATAATGAGCAGTAAGTACTTAAGCTGTCATAACTTGAGTTATGGAGCTTGGATTTATGTGTTCTTCATTCTGTATGAAAGCTAAGACATAGGGATACATTTTGTATTTAGACTATAATATTTGAATATGTCTGTAATTGTCCAGAAAAATTCAAAAATATTAGACTTAGAATCTGTCCAGAAAATTCTGGGCAGAATTATCAGTGACCAGTTAGTGTTAATATTATCATATCTTTTGATAAAAAACTAAGAATTACGTGATTCAAGTTGAATATTAAAGCTAAGATCAATATCTAAAATTTGTATGCAGATCAGGTAACTAAATTCAGAACAGAACAGGACGAATATTAAAGTCCAAAACAGAGAACAAAATCTGCCAGTAACAGGGCAGCATGTGAATTGAGAAATGAAATGAGTAAAATGATGAGAAATTTATTATATTATGTAAATATTATTTTATTTGAGTGATTATGTGATTATTTTGATATATTACATGCATGAAAAGTATTAAATTAATTTTTATGAAATTTAAAGAAATTGTATAAGTCCTAGAACACCTAACTAGAACCAAATTAGGATAGTTTGGCATGCCAAATAGGGGGGGAGTATGATGAAAATGATTAAATCCATTAATGGTATGATTATCTATGCCGGGTTTGGCAATGTTATCTTCACTGGGTTTGGCACTGTTATTTATGCTGAGTATGGCATTATTATCTACGCTGGGTTTGGCACGGTTATCTACGCCGAGTTTGGCACGGTAATCTATGCCGGGTTTGGCACTTATATGTGCACATCATATTGCCCGGGTGGCACTCCTAAGTGCCTGGATGGCAACTCCATTATCCTATTCAGTGGTTCATATATGTCCTGGGTAGAAATGAAAATATAAATAAAGAAGTTATGGGACATAAAAGAATTATTGAAAGTAAAACGGGAAATATGATTTGTGACATGGATAATAAGAATGGAATTATGAATTATGGCATGGATAAAAAGAAGGTTTAGTGTTATACAATAAGGTGGTAATAAAATAAATAAGTGTGAGATAATATAATATAATTTGATGTCTATACATGCTAGAATACCATGATTTGCATGAGAATGATGATTTGATTATGTTAAACAAAATGAGATACAATAAATTGATGTTATTCATACTAGAATATTATGAAATGTATGTTTGCATGTTTTGATCATAAATTTTTATATGAAAATGCATGTCACATTAAAAATAGTTTATTGCCTTATCTATATGCACCACTGATAGAAGATAGTAGACAAAGCCAACAGTGACTTGACCCAGTAAAACAACATATATCAACCACCGTGGGTCACACATCTATTGTATTTACATAATATAACAAAGTTCTCATCATTTTACTCATTTCATTCCTTAACTCATATGCTGCCCTATCACTGGCAGATTTTGTTCTCTATTTTGGACCTTAATTTTGGTCCTATTACATTCTGAATTAAGTTATATGTTCTTCTTAATAATTTTAGGTCTGGATCTAAGATTCAACATGCAACTTGAATCATTTAATTCTGAGTTCTGTATCAAAAGATGTGATAAAATTAACACTAACTGGTCACTAAAAAGTATGCCTAGAATTTTCTGGACATATTCTAAGTCCAAACTTTATGAAATTTTATGGACAATTACAAACATATTCTGGCATTATGATTTAAATGAAAATTATAACCCTATGTCTTACTTTCAAACCCAACAAATAACATGCAAAACCGAGTTCCATAAATTAAGTTATAACAGTTTAAGTGCTCACTACTCATCCATTTACAGCGAGGAACATACAAACTAATCACATTGAATTTTTACCAAATTAAATTCTAAGTCTAACAAATATGCATCCGCAAAAATTTCATCACAAAATACTATTAATTCAAAATCATCAACATGCCAAATAATCGAATCATAAAAATAAAAAAATAAATAGGCTATTGCCTTAGGGTATGCACAAACCTTTCTTTTTCTCTTTTCTTTCTCTTTACTTCTCTTTCTCTTTTCCTTTGCTCCTTTGAGCCAAATCCTTGTCACTTTGAGTTCCCAAAGTTCATAAAAAGATCATTAAAAATTCATAAACATAATTTCTACCTTTCTCCTTACTCTCTTAAGCTTCCTTAAGCATGAAAAATGGAATTTCTCATGCCTTTTCTCTCTTTCACACTTTCTTTCACTAGAATCAAGCTTTGGTTATGGCAGATCAAGGGGGAAACGTGGGCTGGTGCAGATAACAAAATTATCCTCAATGAAAATGGATAAGGAAGAAGAAGAAACAATCAAAAAGAAGATGACAAAAGTCATTAAGATGGGGGACACCTCAGCCACATTCTAGAAACTTTCATTAATTTCTAATTCATGTATGTTAATTGGTTTTTTAAAATGTGCCACCTTGTGTGTGGTGCTTCAAGAAAACATGGAGATAACTTAATGTTAGAAAATTCTAGATATGAAGAGATAAGGAAAAATGAATGAACACTTAAGAAAATGAAGACAAACTTAATTCATTATGGGACACCTAAGCTTATACACATTAAATATCTCATTCATGCATGTAATATGGCAAATTAAGGGTTGCTACTTGGTGTGGCTGGACTCCACATGCATTTTATATCCCAATTCATGTATTTAATTGATGATTAGCCCAATTAATCCTCTAATTTTTGGTAAATTACAAATTAACCCCTAAACTTTTCAAAATTTGCAATTTAGTCCGTTACTGAAATTTAACATCTTAAAATATTTTAAACACTTTATTAGCTATTTTCCATACTCAATAACAAATAAATGGGAATTCCTAGTTGTACCTCGTGAAAACCAAAACTGACTTCTTGAATTTGAATTTTTTTTTCAAATAAAAAAAAACTTTGGGTGCAACAGCAAGCACCAGTTTGACTTGAGGGGTGGTGATTTAGTGGCAGTGGGTGGCAAGGTTGCTTTGTTACCGATTCCATTAGGAGCCACAGATTTTTTGGTACATCACATTCTCCAAAAATCCATCATTAGTTCGGATTGTAGGCTGCAACTCGCCTGCATGATAGAATTAAATATAGAAAATATAGAAATATAGAATTCCCACCGAAGAAAGAGACTCAAGTCCTAGTAACCCCGCTAAATGGTGATTCAACACAATAACTGCAAAACCCTCTGATATCATTTGATAATATAAATTCCTGATTAATTGCCATTATTTTAATTATTTTTCAATAAAAATCCAAATTTAGACTTCGGTCAAACCGATGAGTTGATTTAACAACTCGCGTGACTTAGGTCTAAATTAGCGGATATGACTATATGTGTATTGTTGTGCCTAAAAATGGGCTGTGGATTTTTTGCATTGTAGGTGAGATAGATAGATTATAGTCATTATGCTGCCAAAATGTTTGAAATATAAAAAGGATTAATTAAGTGCTAATAATAGAATGGTCATTAAATTAAATTAAGAAATAATAAAAAAAATTTGTAGCACACATTCGCTATAATCGTATTAACCCACGTAATGTACGTATATAATAAGTGTTATGAGAGTGTCACAAATAGACACCTATCAGACCTAATTTCTAGCTTGTCTAACATTGTCCACTTCACATAAGTAGGACAACCTTATACTTTCATATGAGAAATGGTATTTTTTTGTTATTCTATATCTCATTACGAGTAACATTAACTGACTTTAAGGGAACTTTGTTTAGAATATAAACAATAGTTTCAAGCGCATGTCCCCAAAAGGATTTAGGTAATTCTGCAAAACTCATCATCGACCTTACCATGTCCAACCAGATTCGATTTCTCCTTTCAGCTACACCATTATGTTTTGATGTGTAAGTGGAGTCCATTGAGATAAAAGCCCATTATCTCTTAGATAACCTTGAAATTCAAGACTTAAGCATTCCCCACCTCGATATGATCTTATTGTTTTAATACTCTTGCCAAGATGTTTATCTATTTTATTTTTGAAGTCCTTAAACTTTTCAAAACATATTTGTATTTCATAACATACATATACACAAATCATGAATAATCATCAATATAGGTAATGAAGTAGATAAAGCCACTTATGGCATGCATTGACATTGGTTGACATATATCTATATGCACTAGTTTTAATAATCCATTGGTACCTCCGCCCTTTCCACTAAAAGGTGATTTTGTCATCTTGCCTTTCAAATATGATTCATATGTGTCACATAATACATAATCAAATGACCATAACTCACCATTCTTATTTAACCTAGTCATGCAATTCTCATTTATGTGCCTAAGGCAACAATGCCATAGATAAAATGCTTTTAGGTTATCCAATTTTTTTATTTCATTATTGATATTAAGGATAGTATTAGACATATGAAGAATATAAATTTCATTGCATTATGAACTAGTTCCATAAATAATATCATTTAACCAACTAGAATGTCAATTCAATTTATAGTCAAATGAAATCATTTTCTATTGAAACAAGAAATATAAATAATATTCTTAGTTAAAACTGTAACAAAATAACAATTGTCTAATTCCATAATAAGCCTATTAGGGAGTGTCAATACATTAGTTCTTATAACTAATACAACAATGCTTGCTTCATTGCCAACTCGTAGGTTTGACTTTTCCTTTTTGAGTCATCTACTGTTCCTTAGGCCCTATATGTTAATACATATGTGTGAGCCACATTCGATATTCAATACCCATATGTTATTATTAAAAATAGTATTTACCTCAATAACAAAAATACCTAAAGTAGAAGGTGCATCCAATGTCTTATCATTTGCCTTTTTTAAAGACTCTAGATAGGCCTTGCAATTTCTCTTCCAATAGCCACTCTTGCCATAATGGACGCAAGTTTTCTTGTCCTTTCTTTTTTTGGAAGAAATTTCTATTCCCAAACTTCCTTGACTAGCTTAGAAACTTAAGAAGTGTTCTCAAAATGAAAAAGATAGCCTACATCTTAGAAGAGGTGCTTCCCTCCTCCCCTATTGAAAATCTATTGAGGAACAAGTGGCATATTAGAAGCACTTGGATGATAGTGAGCTACCAGGTTGTATTATCCTTACCTCTATGTCACTGTAACTTTATAAGTAGCATGAAAACATGAATACTAATACCATTGTGTATCATCTAAGTGAGCTATTCGATGACTAAGCTCCTTTTAAGCAATATGAGATATCCAAGTTGCTTTTCCACTCTAAGATAGTAGAGGGGACATCTGCAGTGCAACATGCATTGAAGATGAATGGTACATTGAGAGGATGGCCTCATTGGTATTCATGATGGATCATGAATTAAGTATAAACTTAATAATCTAAAGTTTGCCTGATTTTGATTCACATTTTGTGTTAAACTATTAGATGAATAAAATAGTCACTTCGATATCTGAGTTGATCAACATGCTCAAGATAGCTAGACTTTTCCTTAAGAAAGTCAGTCAACTTGTTTGACTCAAGCATAAAGTTTAGGTTCACATTACATGAAATGATTCTAGCATCCAAGATGTGAACAAAGATTATGTTAGAGTATGTACATGAATGCATGATAAGGTTCTTAATAAACACTTATCATTACTTCCACTATTTTATTACGAACCCATAGCTCTCACTATGAATTTGAGAGAACTTATTGGAAGATCTCTTAGAGGGTTAGTATCCAACATCATTAAGAATGACCTTCTAACAACCCCTCACCCTAGCAGTTCGTGCCAGAATGAGGGTGTGCTACGCTGACTTTATCGGTTAAAATTTCATTTTATTAAATTGTGTTTAACTTAAAATTTCTCATATATATATATATATATATATATATATATTATTTGCTATTTGTTTACTTTGTAATATAAAAGAAATTATAACATAAAAGATAAACGACCTTTTTATATAGTAACATGTTCTTTACAAAACATACTGTTTATTTTACAAATACTATAAAATAAAATTTACATGATAATATACAAAAGTTGTGTAACCCACGATGTGTGTAACAGACTGCTTTACTCTATTAGGTCACCGCTGGCTTTGTCTACTATTTTCTTTTTATTCTTTACTAAATCTGCGTGAGAAAACTCCCACGCTAAGCTCTTGGCTTAGTGGTGCATATAGATAAGGCAATAAACTATTTTTAATGTCACATGCATTGTCATATAAAAATTTATGATCAAATCACGCAAACGTGCATTTCATAATATTCTAGTATGCATAACATCAATTTATTGTATCTCATTTTGTTTAACATAATCAAATCATCATTATCATGCAAATCATGGTATTCTAGCATGTATAGACATCAAATTATACTATGTTATCTCATACTTATTTATTTTATTACCACCTTATTGTATATCATTAAACCTTCTATTTATCCATGCCACAATTCATAATTCCATTTTTATTATCCATGTCACAAATCATAATTCCTGTTTTACTTTCAATAATTCTTTTATGTCCCATAACTTCTTTATTTATGTTTTCATTTATGCCCAGGACACCTATGAACCACTGAATAGGATAACGGAGTTGCCATCCAGGCACTTAGGAGTGTCACCCAGGCAATATTATGTGTGCATATAAGTGCCAAACCCGACGTAGATAACCGTGCCAAACTCGGCGTAGATAACCATGCCAAACCCGTCGTAGATAATCACACCATTAATGGATTTAATCATTTTCATCATACTCCCCCCTATTTGGCATGCCAAACTATTCTAAGTTGATTCTAGTTAGGTGTTATAGGGCTTATACAATTTCATTAAAATTCATAACAATTAATTTAATACTTTTCATGCATTTAATATATCAAAATAATCACATAATCACTCAATTAAAATAATATTTACATAATATAACAAATTTCTCATCACTTTATTAATTTCATTCCTCAATTCACATGCTGCCCTGCCACTGGCAGATTCTGTCCTTTGTCTTGGACCTTACTTTTGGTCCTGTTCCGTTTTGAATTTAGTTACATAATCTTCATAAAACTTTTAGATACGGATCTTAGATTTAATATTAAACTTGAATCATGTAATTCTGAATTCTTTATCAAAATATATGATAATATTAACACTAACTGGTCACTAATAATTCTGCCCAGAATTTTCTGGATAGATTCTAAGTCTAACATTTATGAATTTTTCTGGATAATTACAAACATATTCAGATATTATAATCTTAATAAAACTTGTAGCCCAATGTCTTCAATTTCATACAGAACAAAGAACACAAAAATCCAAGCTCCAGAACTCATGTTATGACGGTTTAAGTACTTACTGCTCATTATTAACAATTCTGCCCAGAATTTCTAGACAGATTCTATATCCGATCTTTATGAATTTTTCTGGATAATGACAGACATATTCAGGTTTTATGGTCTTCATAAAAGTTATATCTCTATGTCCTATCTTTCATGCCCAACAAAGAACATACAAAACGGAGTTCCAGATATTAAGTTATAACAGTGTAAGTGAACACTGCTCATCAATTTCCAGCAAGGAACATACAAGATAATCACATTCAATTTTTACCAAATGAAATCCTAAGTATGGCAAACATGCAACCCCAAGATTTTCATCACAAAATAATATCAATTCAGAATCATCAACATGTCAAATAATTAAATCATGCAATTAAAAAAAATAAAATAGGCTATTGCCTTAGGTTATGCACAAACCTCTTTTTTTCTCTTTACTTTTCTTTCCACCAGTCATAGGTGGTAAAATTGATTTCCACCAGTCATAGGCATGATCTTTTAAAAGGGACACTGCATATCTGACCTTTTGTTCCTCTGGACACTCAAGTTCCTCAAACACCCTTTCTGTGGACTCCATCCAAAACTCTAAATCTGCTGGGTCATCCTCCCTCCTTCCCATAAAATCCGTGGCCCCATATTTTCTCAGCTTATCAATCTGGGGTTTTGGCTGAGGTGGAGGAGGAGGTGGAGATGGTTATGGAACTGCTTGTACTATCCGTTGCAACAAGTTTGCTATCTGTTCCATAAGAGGCTCCTGTCCCAAATTAGCCTGTCCCTCTGCTCTCAGAGGAGCTACTACAATTGGCCCGGAATCTCTTACTGATTGAGGTTGTCTGAGATTGGCTGAGTCTGAAAGGCTATTACTCAGTTCATCTTCTGAGAAATCTTTTTCCGATCCTGAATCCATATCTACCTATAAACCAGAAGAAGGGACCCAAGTCAGATAATTGCAGCATTTTATACACATGCATGAGACACATATTCTATTTTACACCCACTGATTAAGAATCAATTAGCCTGGACTTTGATACCACTAAATGTAGCGCTCCCTTACCCTACTAAACGTTAATAGGATATGGAAGTGCTAATAAGCTTTTTTTTTTTTTACATCCAATGTACAAATCATTGTAATAATTTTTTTTTGAGTTTATTATTAGCGAAATATTTATTACTATTTTTTTCATTTAAATATATAACTAGTGATGGAAATAGTTTGATTTAATTGAACTCATGCAATTAAACCATAATATTTAGAAACAATACTAGATTTATAAAATTATAAAATTCATTCCTTATAAATCCTACATGCCACAAACTCATATAAAAAAAATGATTCTTAGAATTTAATTTTTACAACATAATTTTCAAAACATACAAAAAGAACTAGACTGCTGCAATCTAATCTTGGGGGTTCCCTCTTCTTCGGTCGCCCTATCGGAATAGCTACTTCTATTTATCTGTGCGTGAAACACATGCGCTAAGCTTCTAGCTTAGTGGTATGTTTGACAATTATCCAATAATTACATAAATAATTCTAAAATAAAATTTTTGAAACTACAATTAATTTATTAAGCATGCCAAATATTCAATTAATAATAAAACCATTTTCTTCATGAAAAAATATTTAATCAATCAATTATGACATGTCATTCATTAAGCATGCTTGAAATTTTTTAACAATTCAAGATATAAAATTCACAATTTCAATTTCATAATTCACATTTTTTTCTGTTATTTATTTAATAGCCCACGACATCTTAGACCAGAACTAAACACTGGATACAGGGTTTCTGCTCTCCGGCAGTATACTCGGAGCCTACATAATTATTTTATAACTCGGCGTTTAACGCCTACATTTCCAATAACAACTCAGCACCTTTTTGGTGCCTACGTAATTTTTAAACTCAGCACTATTTCTTAGTGCCTACGTAATTTCAACTCAGCACTATTTCTTAGTGCCTACTTAAATTAAATCTCAGCACTATTATTTTTAGTGCCTACATTTCTACCCTTTTATTGACATGTCAACTTATCCTAATTTCTATTTCTCGACTAGATGTTATAGGGCTTAAATTATATTTGTTACCTTTATTAATATTTACATAAATTATGTAGGGAATATTAATATAAACTCCATATAAATGCAATAATTCCCATTCAATATTTTACAACCTCATACTAGCTCATTCAATTATTATATTTATAAGAAAAATTCAATTCATACATTTTATGTCACACAAATTCACAATCAACACATTTCTTCCAGCTGTTCTATTCTGGACAGCATTTCTTCCTTATGATGCTCTGTATTTTTCGTCTATTGTTAGATAGATTTCTGAACATATGATCAACTAACAAAATATAGATACATGTCTTATCTTTAATTTCCAAGTGGAATCACATTAAAAGGCTTTTGTTACCAAAAGTTATAAATTTTCTCCTAAGCTACGTTCACTGCAATCTGCCCAGTATTTTACTGGACAGAATTATGCCTTATTTTACTCTGTCACTTTAATCTATTTTTATATGGAATTGGAACAAGTGATCAAATAGAAATATTTAGATACATGGCTTAGATTTAATATACAACTGGAATCATATTAAAATGAATTTTTTAGCAAAAGTTACAAATTTTCTCCTAAACTACGTTCACTACAATCTGACCAGTATTTTACTGGACAGAATTATACCTTATATTGGTCTGTATTGTTAATCCCTTTTTCGATGGAAATTGGACAAGTGATAAACTAACCAAATATAGGTACATGTCTTATATTTCATTTACAACTATAATTACATTAAAAAGAATTGTTTAGTAAAAGTTATGAATTTTTCCCTAAGCTATGTTCATTTCAAATCTGCCCAGTTTTGTTTTTTGAATAGATTTCTAGGTCAACGTTGAGTCATGTTTTCACCTAATTTCAGACATATTCATTTCTAATGGTCTGAATAAAAGTTCAAGACCTATGTCTTAACTTTCCAACCCAACAAGAATCACTCATAAATGATTTCCAGAACTCAAGTTATGATCAAAACACTATATACTGTTCATAAGACGAATTTGTGTTGACTGTTGTGTGGTTAGAACTCTCTCAACTGTTCTGGCAGATGCTAGCAAACTAGGAAAACTCATCAGACGTACAGCTGAGACTTGTAGCTTGATTGGGTCTCTCAATCCATCTTCAAATCGTCGACACTTATCTGCCTTAATGGATACAATGCCTCCAGCATACTTGCAAAGATGTGTGAATTCTCTTTCATATTCTGTTACCGATAAATTTCCTTGTTTCAGCATCAAAAACTCTCTTTTCTTGTCATATGTGTAGATAGGAGGAATATACTGCTCGTTAAACTTCTCTAGAAAGAACTCCCATGTCATAGGGTCAGGAGCCTCTATGCTCTGTGATTCAGATCGCCACCAGTCATATGCATGCTCCTGTAGTAAAGATACTGCATACTCATATTTATGCTCGTTTGTGCAATGCAGCTGATCAAAAACTCTCTTTGCCCGTTCTAGCCAAAACTCTGCCACTGAGGGGTCATCTTCCCGTTTATCGTAGAAATCGGGTGCCCCTAACTTCCTCAGTCTCTCAAATTGTAATCCTGATGAGGATGGTTGTGATGCTCTTTGTAGCAAATCTATCATGTTCCTCATAAGCTCTGTTTGTCCTGTACCAGCAATAGATTGCCCTCTTGATAGGCTAGCACTAGATCTAGATACATTAGCGTGGCGACGATTGGGTCGCGATGAAGCCTGTGTTTTAGTAGGCTCATTATTTTTGCCTCCTTCAGCCACAATATGTCGTGACCCTGAAGCCATACTATACCTATATCATAAAATAACGGCCCCAATAAGTAAGCAGCAACTTTAATACTTAATTGTGGGTACACACATATCATAATTATTTTTGAAAACCATTTTAAAATCTCAAAACCGCCCAAACCAGGCTTTAATACCAAAATCCAGAAATACCAACCTGGTGCTCTGATACCAAAAACTGTAACACCCCCTTACCCTAGCAGTTCATGCACGAATGAAGTGTGCTACGCTGACTTTATCGGTTAAAATTTCTTTTTATTAAATTGTGTTTAACTTAAAATTTCTCATATATATATATATATATTATTTGTTATTTGTTTACTTTGTAATATAAAAGAAATTATAACATAAAAGATAAACGACCTTTTTATATAGTAACATGTTCTTTACAAAACATACTGTTTATTTTACAAATACTATAAAATAAAATTTACATGATAATCTACAAAAGTTGTGTAACCCACGATGTGTGCAACAGACTGCTTTACTGGATTAGGTCACCGCTAGCTTTGTCTACTATTTTCTTTTTATTCTTTACTAAATCTGCGTGAGAAAACTCCCACGCTAAGCTCTTGGCTTAGTGGTGCATATAGATAAGGCAATAAACTATTTTTAATATCACATGCATTGTCATATAAAAATTTATGATCAAATCATGCAAACATACATTTCATAATATTCTAGTATGCATAACATCAATTTATTGTATCTCATTTTGTTTAACATAATCAAATCATCATTCTCATGCAAATCATGGTATTCTAGCATGTATAGACATCAAATTATACTATGTTATCTCATACTTATTTATTTTATTACCACCTTATTGTATATCACTAAACCTTCTTTTTATCCATGCCACAATTCATAATTCCATTTTTATTATCCATGTCACAAATCATAATTCCCGTTTTACTTTCAATAACTCTTTTATGTCCCATAACTTCTTTATTTATGTTTACATTTATGCCTAAGACACATATGAACCACTGAATAGGATAACGGAGTTGCCATCCAGGCACTTAGGAGTGCCACCCGGGCAATATGATATGCGCATATAAGTGCCAAACCCGGCGTAGATAACCGTGCCAAACTCGGCGTAGATAACCATGCCAAACTCGGCGTAGATAATAATGCCATACCCGGCATAAATAACAGTGCCAAACCCGACATAGATAATATTGCCAAACCCGGTGTAGATAACATTTCCAAACCTGACGTAGATAATCATACCATTAATGGATTGAATCATTTTCATCATACTCCCCCCCTATTTGGCATGCCAAACTATCCTAAGTTGGTTCTAGTTAGGTGTTATAGGGCATCTACAATTTCATTAAAATTCATAACAATTAATTTAATACTTTTCATGCATTTAATGTATCAAAATAATCACATAATCACTCAATTAAAATAATATTTACATAATATAATAAAGTTCTCATCATTTTACTCATTTCATTCCACAATTAACATTCTGCCCTGCCATTGGCAGATTCTGTCCTCTGTCATGGACCTTAATTTTGGTCCTATTCCGTTCTGAATTTAGTTACATGATATTCATAAAAATTTTAGATACGGATCTTAGCTTTAATATTAAACTTGAATCATGTAATTCTGAATTCTTTATCAAAAGATAAGATAATATTAACACTAACTGGGCACTAATAATTCTGCCCAGAATTTTCTTGACAGATTCTAAGTCTAACATTTATGAATTGTTCTGGACAATTACAGACATATTCAGATATTATGGTCTAAATAAAACTTATAGAACAATGTCATAACTCTCATACAGAACATAGAATACACAAATCCAAGCTCCATAACTCAAGTTATGACGGTTTAAGTACTTACTGCTCATTATTAACAATTCTGTCCAGAATTACTGGATAGATTCTACATCCGATCTTTATGAATTTTTCTAGATAATGACAGACATATTCAGATTTTATGGTCCATATGAAAGTTATATCCCTATGTCTTATCTTTCAAGCCCAACAAAGAACATACAAAATGGAGTTCCAAATATTAAGTTATAACAGTTTAAGTGAACACTGCTCATCAATTTCCAGCAAGGAACATACAAGATAATCACATTCAATTTTTACCAAATTAAATCCTAAGTCTAGCAAACATGCATCCCCAAGATTTTCATCACAAAATAATATCAATTCAGAATCATCAACATGTCAAATAATTAAATCATGCAATTAAGAAAAATAAAATAGGCTATTGCCTTAGGTTATGCACAAACCTCGTTTTTTCTCTTTTCTTTCTCTTTACTTTTCTTTCTCCTTTCCTTTGCTCCCTTGATCTAGTTCCTTGTTAACTTGAGTTCCTAAAATTTAAAATCAGATTATTAAAACCTCATAAACCCTAATTTTTCTCTTTTTCCTTACTCTCCTAAGCTTCCTTAGGCATGAAAATGGAATTTCCCATGCCTTTCTCTCTCTTTTTCTCACTTTCTCTTCTTAGAACAAGGTTTGGTTATGGCTGTCCAAGGGAAAAACGTGGGCTGGTTTGAGAGCAAAAATTTTCCCCAATGAAAATGGATAAGGAAGAAGAAGAAACAATCAAGAACAAAATGACAAAAGTCATTAAGATGGAGGACACATAAGCCACATTCTAGAAACCTTCATTAATGTTATATGCATGTATCTTCACTAGCTTATTAAACTTTGCCACTTTGTGAATTGGGCTTCAAGAAACAGGGGAGGCAATTGAAAGATAGAAAATTCTAGATATGAAGAGATGAAAGAACAATTAAGAGAATAAAGACAAACTACATAATTATGGGACACCTAAGCCAAATTCTAGAAGTCTTCATTAATGCATTCATCTCCCTTGGTATATGTTAATTGTCCACTTAATGTATGCCACTTGGTGTGGGCAGTCCCTTCCCATGTGTTTAATGTCCCAATCATGTATTTAATTTATGATTATCCCATTTAAATCCTCCAATTTGTGGTAAATTGCAAATTGACCCCTAAACTTTTCAAAATTTACAATTTAGTCCTTTACTGAAATTTAACATCTTTAAATATTTTGAACACTTTATTAGATATTTTCCATACTTAATTACCATTATTTTCATTATTTTTCGATAAAAGTCCAAATTTAGACTTCGGTCAAACCAACAAGTCGATTTAACAACTCGCGTGACTTATGTCTAAATTAGCGGATATGACAGACCTTAAGTGTGCCCAACAAGCCACCTCAGGTCAATTGGTTGTTATCACATACCAATTATATCTTTTATGCAACTACTGACTCATTGGACTATCAACTCTTGACACTTGCACATCTCATATACATTGGCCCAATATTGCCTCTAATTTGTATTAACCTAATATGTGCCCAACAAGTTAATATAATTAGTTAAATTAATACAAGTGGGCTTGGGTGCGCCTAACAACCCAAAATTTAAAAGAACTATGGTTCTTGCCATATTAATGGAAGACATTGACCTTAATATAATTTATTGGAGATTTTCTTTATCTAAGTCTCATTATGTTGGCATGCATTATATTTCCATTCATCACATTTATATACATAAGATAATTATGCTAATTATATGGTTATGATTATGGACATATTTGTTGGTTTCTTAATATGTATCATATACATGGCATATCAGAAAATTAAAATTTAATTAAATCCAAAACCCATAGAATGCCCTATGTAATTTAAAATTAGATTGAACCATTGAATGGGAGAAGTTGATTACCTTTGTTTGCAACTCTTGACCTTCCATGTTTTGTGCTTTTTTTTTGTTGGGTTGAAGCAAACCACATTAATCCAAAGGTAGAACTGCCTCTAAGAGTATCCATATGAAGGAAGAAAAAAACCTTCAAAGAGATGGGGTTACAAAGCTCCAAAGTGCTAAAAAATTGTCTTATGAAATAGAAAAGGGAGAGAAGAAAAATAACTCTTATTTTTTTTACGAGGGTAGCAATTAACTCTTTAAAAAGAGTATTTATACTCTTTTCTAATCCTTTTTAGGGTTGGAAAAGGAAAAGCCCTAATGGGCCCATTTCCCTAAGGTTTATGCCTAATGTTGACCAAGTCAACAATCCTAATCCAAATTGAATTTGACCCATTTTTACGACTCTTATAATAGGCCCAATTCTCTTTCTTTCTCATTTGGATCTTATCCAAAAACCCTATTGCCCAGATAATGAACCAAGAAGGGGGGTTAAATTGGATATTAAAAATTTTTAACTTTTAAGTGCGGAATAAAAAGTTAAATAGAGTAGGGATAGGAAGATATCACACAAGAGATTTATAGAAGTTCGGATATTAACAAACCCTACTCCTCTCCCCAATCTCAATTGGGAGTTTCACTAACACACTAAGAGTTACAATGGAGTTTTACAAGCTCACTCCCAACTATGGTGTTTCTATCAATGGCTCACACCTAATCCAGAAATCCCTTGTAATTTTATGGCTCACACAATAAACCAATTTCTTGTATTTTATGGCTCACACAAATAACCCTTACAAGTATTTTACTCTTAACCCAATATACCCAAAGTCAATTGAGTAGTAGATTACAAAGAGAAACACTCACAAATCTATAATGCTCAGAAATTATGAGCAAATAGATTTTTATAGAGAATTAGAGTTTTGTTGAAAATAATTAATGCACAAAATGGCTACAATAAGATTTTGATTTGAAGTAACTGCTTTTTCTCTTGTTCTGGATTCATAAATGACTTGTATGTATACTTCCTTAGCAAATTATAGCCGTTTGGATGCATTTAATGCCAAAATAGCCGTTGCACCAACTCTTAATTTCATACCTGACAAGTTTCTCTTTCCTCATTCACGGTCGTGAATATGTGTATCACGGTCGTGAATGTTCTTTCAAGCCATTGTCCAAGTGGTGACTCTGGCCGTGAAGCATTTTGGAAGAATTTGAAGTGTTTGATCATGGGCATGACTTTATACTTTCACAGGCATGAATATCCTTCCAAGCCGTGCTCCAAGTGGTGAATTTGGTCGTGAAGCTCTCTGTGTTGGGTTTTGAAGAATGAATCATATTCATAAATGCAGCGAAAAATAAAATTTTTCAAAACCCAAAACAAAATATCATACTTGTACCATTAAAACTAATTTATATAAATGTAAATGTTAAAAATAATACCTTGTAATTTTTATTTGTTCTTCAAATCCTCACTTTGTTGGATTGTAGCAAACCACAACAATCCACACTAGGATGTCTCTAATGATAATCCACGCGAAGAATTAAGAAGAAACTATCAAGAGAAATGGTTTGAACAAATTCAGAGTGCTAGCTTTGAAAGTGTTTTCGAGAGAATTTTTGTCGTCTTAAAAATATTTTTTTGCACAAAAAATATATTCATTTCTATTTTCTGCCATTTGATGTCTTTTCTATTTGAATCAAATTAAAAAATAAGATAAAAAGTCAAAAATGGAGAAAATGGGAACAAATTAATAGTAATTGGCCATAATTGGCCTAATTAAGGCCAAAAATAGCCGTTGGGCCTGCTGTCGGCTGCTGCTGGCAGCCTAAGCGGGCCAGCAACTGGGCTGCCTAGGCGAGCCAGCAGCCTCCCTAGGCCGCGCGGCCCCGTGACACTCTGGAACGATTTTTTCGTACGATCTCATTGCGATCCATCCTAAAATAATTCTCTCATATTTTTGATCCTATCCAAGACCATTTTACTTATTCTCCATATCTTCAATGCGTATGATCCATTAGGTTCCCGGTTATGTTGGCCACTTAAATTAGCAATTAATTGAAGTTGGTCATGAGCGGTATCTAGCAACACATCATGACCCGCAATTGACCGAAAAGTCACTGGTTTGAGTACGAACCTTTCCATAGACAATTTCTATGCATTTATTCCTTTCACCATTCTCTACCCCACTTGGTTCAGAATGTGGACATGTGTCAACTCCCACTAGACTGACTATGTCACGTCTAGTCCAAGTAATGTTAGTTCTTTTTCTTGAGGCTCATTACTCTATTAGATATGTCATTGAAGACTATCTTTATGACATTTCCACTCCGGCCAGAGATTCCTGAGTAATGACCACGATAAGAGACCATGGGTATACACTCCTTCTATCAAGAGTGGTGAATCCTTTGTTGGTTACCCAATTACTTTCGAATACCTCAAGCTGTATCCAATCACTACCCTATGAGCTACCTTTCTAAGGCAACAAGGAATAGTGTCAAAATACATAATCAGTATTCAAGATATCCTTGAGTACCTCAAGTCTAAGGATACTTGCACCATTGCTATGATAAGACTATCATTAACATTTGAATAGATTATCCATATGATTATCTCATAGTTGGTCATCCAATGTACTTAGCTACACTTTGCAAGCATCAATATGTTAACTCTAAACATCTCATGTTTATATATTATAAGATCTACTACTCAATCTAATCAAGGAGTGTAACATGTGCTAGTCTGTCTGGATTAATAATGTCCCGTCTCATTAATACTATGACTAGGGATAATTTTGATACTAACATAATTACACATGATAAGAATCTCAAGATCATGATCTCATCATGATTTCCTTCATGCTATGTTATGTATAAAGGACTTCATTAATTGATTTAAGATCACTTATTGAAAATGCCTTTTATTAATCAAATAAATTTGTACAATAAGTGCTAAAGGTGATTGCCTTTAGAGCATTCCTCTAACAAGCTCCCACTAGCACTAAAGCCAATCGCCTTTGTATTTAATTCCGTAGGCGAGTACATGAGAATCATATTTCTTTTGGGGAAGTGGCTTAGTAAAAGGATCAACAATATTCTAATCAGTGGGCATTCTTTCTATCTTTACATCATTCCTACTAATGATTTCTCTAATCAAATGGTATCTTTTGAGTACATGTTTGGATCTTTAATGAGAGCGTGGCTCCTTTGCTTGCGCAATGGCTCCATTATTATTACAATTATATTGGATTAATAATGCTGGGAATCACTCCAAGTTCTATGATGAATTTCCTTATCCAAACTGCTTCCTTTGCTGCTTTAGAAGCTGCAATGTACTTTGCTTCGGTTGTGGAATCAACAGTCGTTTCCTGTTTGGAACTCTTCCAACTAACTGCTCCACCATTTAGTGTGAATATATAACCTGACTGAGATTTTGAGTCATCCTTGTCAGATTGGAAGCTGGCATCAGTATAGCCGCTCACAGTAAGATCTCCATCTCCATATACCAAGAATACATCCTTAGTTCTTCTTAAGTACTTAAGGATATTCTTGATAGCCACCCAATGACCCTCATTAGGGTCCGATTGGTATCTACTCGTGACACTCAAAGCATATAATACATCGGGTTTTGTACATATCATAACATACATGATTGATCCTATAGCTGAAGCATATGGAATCAAACTCATGTGGGTCCTCTCATCTTGTGTCTTTGGACACAAATACTTTGAGAGAGTAATCCCATGGGTCATGGGAATATATCCCCTCTTGGACTGTCCATGCTAAACCTCTTTAGCATGTTATCTATGCATGTAGACTGTGAAAGACCAAGCAATCTTTTAGATCTATCTCTATAGATCTTTATTCCTAAAATATAGACTGCTTCTCCAAGGTCTTTTATAGAGAAATTCTTGGATAACCAAAATTTGACTGATTGTAAGGCTGAGACATCATTTCCCATTAACAATATGTCATCTACATATAACACAAGAAATATGATTGCACTCCCACTAACCTTCTTGTAAACACAAGGTTCATCCGGATTTTGTAAGAAACCAAACTATTTTATTGACTCATCAAATCGAATATTCCAACTCCTGGATGCTTGCTTTAATCCATAAATGGATCTTTGAAGCTTACATACCTTTTTGCCATCTTTGGATATGAAACCTTCTGGTTGTGTCATGTACACTTCCTCAGTCAGATTTCCATTACGGAAAGCTGTTTTCACATCCATTTTCCATATCTCATAATCATAATGAGTAGCAATGGCTAGGAGTATCCTTATGGATTTAAGCATAACTACTGGGCTAAAAGTTTCATCGTAGTCAATTCCTTGTCTATGATGATAACCTTTACCAACAAGTCTAGCCTTATAGGAAATCACATTACCATCCATGTCAGTTTTCATTTTGAAAACCCACTTGTACCCTATAGGCTTTATTCCTTCGGGTGGGTGAACCAAAGTCCATACTTGGTTTTCAAATATGGAATCCATTTCTGACTTAATGGCTTCAAGCCATTTGTCAAATTCTGAACTATTCAGAACCTCTTCATAGGTTGTAGGCTCATCATTTTCTATGAGCAATACGTCATTTGTTCACTAATGAGAAATTGATATCTCTCTAGAACAGTACGTATCCTACTTGACCTACGAAGCTCCTGTGCTTCAGAAGGTTGAGCTGTTATATCATCTGTATGAGTAACAAGCTCAGGTTGAGGCAGTTGATCAGCATCTGTTTGAGCATCTTGAACTTCCTCAAGTTCAATTTTGCTCCCACTATCTCCTTTAGAAGGAATTCTCTCTCTAAAAAGATAGCATGTCTTGAAACAAAAACCTTTTGTTCCAAGGGGTGGTAAAATTGATATCCATATGATGCTTTTGGATATCCCACAAACAGACATTGGTCAAACTTAGCTTCTAGCTTATTTGACATTGTCCGCTTCACATAAGCAGGACAACCCCAAATTCTCATCTAAGAAAATTCGGCCTCTTGTTATACCATATCTCATATGGAGTAACATCAACTGACTTTGAAGGAACTTTGTTTAATAAATAAATGGCGGCCTCTAGTGCATAACCCCAAAAGGATTTAGGTAATTCCACAAAACTCATCATAAACCTTACCATGTCTAACAAGGTTCAGTTTCTTCTTTCAGTCACACCATTGTGTTGTGGCGTGTAAGGTGGAGTCCATTGAGATAAAATCCCATTATCCTTAAGATAATCTAAAAACTCTTGGCTCAAGTATTCACCTCATCGGTCTGATCGAAGTGTTTTAATACTTTTGCCAAGTTGTTTCTCTACTTCATTTACGAATTCTTTGAACTTTTCAAAAGCTTCAAATTTGTATCTCATAAGATACACATATCCATATCATGAGTAGTCATCGATAAAAGTAATGAAGTAGATGAAACCACCTATGGCGTGTGTAGACATTGGACCACATACATCTGAATGTATTAAGTCTAAAAGTCCATTAGCACGTTCACCCTTTCCCTTAAAGGGTAATTTAGTCATCTTGCCTAGTAAACAAGATTCACATGTGTCATATGAGTCATAATCAAATGACCCCAAACTACAACTTTTGTGTAGCTTAGCCATGCGTTTCTCACTTATATGCCCAAGACGACAATGCCATAAATAAGATGATTTCAACATATCTTGTTTTTGCCTTTTATTATCATTGATGTTTAAAATTGGATTTGACATATCTAATATGTATATTCCATTGCATAATGTACCATTAGCATAAAGAATTTCATTCAACATAATAGAATAACAATTGTTACTAAAAGCTAAAAGGAAACCATCTTTATTTAGACTTGAAATAGAAATAATGTTTTTAGTCAAACACAGGTGCATAATAACAATTATCCAAATTTAATATAAGCCACATAGGGAGGGTCAATACATATGTTCCTATAGCTAATCCAGCAACCCTTGCTCCATTTCCAATGCGTAGGTCTGACTCTCCCTTTTTGAGCTGTCTACTGTTCCTTAGGCCCTACATATCAGTGCATATCTGTGAGCCACAACTGGTATCTAATACCCATATAATATTATTGGAAATAGTATTAATTTCAATGACAAAAATACCTGAAGTAGATGGGGCATCAGATGCCTTCTTCTTCAAGGACTCCAAGTAAGCCTTGCAGTTTCCTTTCCAATGGCCATCCTTGCCACAATGGAAGCATGTCCCTTTTGGAGCAATTTCTTTGGCCTTCTTTTTGGTCATGCCTCCCTTAGGCTTCGACTTCTTCTTCTTCTTAAGGTTCTTTCTTTTAGAACTTGAAGAGTCCACCAATGGCTCAGCTGTTTTAAGCAAGTTAATCAGCTCAGGAATAGTGATAGAGATTTGGTTCATCCTATAGTTAGGCACAAAATGTGAATAACTATCAGACAAAGCAGTTAGAATTAGATCGATACTTAATTCATGGTCCATCATAAATCCCAAGGTGGCCAACCTCTCAATATAGCCATTCATCTTCAATGCATATTGCACTGGAGATGTCCCCTCAACCATCTTAGTGCGGAAGAGCAACCTTGAAGTTTTGAACCTTTCGAAACGTGCTTGCTCATCAAAAAGCTCTCTTAGATTATATACTATGGAATTAGCATCCATAGCCTCATGCTCCTTTTGCAACTCAACTGACATAGTAGCAAGTATAATGCAGCATGCCATCTCACTATTATCGAGATGCTTCTCATATGCCTTCTGAACATCTTTAGAAGCATTAGAGTAGGGGGATTAGGGAGTGCCTCATCTAGGACATAGCCAATTTGTTCAGATTTGAGAACTATTCTCAGATTCCTTAGCCAATCCAAAAAATTGGGTCCAGTCAACTTATTTGATTCCATTAGCGATCGCAAATTCACACTTGTCATGATGATGATTCTAGCAACCTAGATGTAAAATAGAACATGTTAGAATGTACATAAAATACATGTTTATTAGGTCTTTAATAAATCTCATTATGACTCCCACTATTTTATTGCTAATCTATAGCCTTCACTATGAACCCGAGAGAACCTATATGGAAGTTCTCCTAGTGGGTCGATATCCAACTAGCTAAGAATAACCTTGAGGCATCTCAACAAGCTATCCTTAGTTTGGTTGGTAGGTATCTAATCCATAGCAATTGCATTATTCATTCAACTATCGAATCTTTTGCTATCAACTTATTGATGTGTGAACATACATTGGGCTATCGACTCTTGATATGTGTACATCTCATGTATACAACCCAACTTCACCTCCAATACACATTAACCTTGGCGCAAATCCAACAACTTAATAATATTGGTTAAGTCTAACCCATTAATCGTTAAATCTAATTTCAATGGATTGAACATATTCTTATAGAGTGAGCTTGAGGCAACTAAATAACCCTAACTCTAGAAGAACTCTGGTTCTCCCCATATTAATGGAAGGCGTAAGACTTAATTTTTTATTTAGTGAGGGATTTCTTTGTTAAGTCTCATCAAGTTATTATTTCATGCTTTTATATATATATTACATTCATCACATTGATATATAAAGATAGTTACATTAACTATATGACATGATTATGGACATACTAAAGTCAATCTCTTGAGCCAAAGAGAAATTAACTAGGTCTTACCTAGGTATATGCATGAATTTACAACCCAAAATAGAAATCAAATTTCTATTTCTAAGTCTTATTGTTTATGGTACCATCTCCTTTGCTTCTTGCTCCTTTGTATCTTCATTCTATCCTAATCCTATGTAATCTAATTAAATATTTTAAATTATAGAAAACCTCAATTTACATTTGAGGGGAGTAAGATGAGAAGAGAAATACATAAGAAAGAAAAAGAGGTAGGGACACACATGCCCTATTTACCATAAAACAAAATAATTTCATGCATGCTCAATCACATTGGGCCGAAGACCATAATCATCCATCAAGCCTTTTCATATACCCCTAACATGCATTCTCTAATGCACAAAATAAAAATGACAATTTTGGATTTCAATTTGTAAATCGATTTAACACTTGAATCGAAATTGCCTATATGTGTTCTTTCGGTTAATTTAGTTTTGTATGTCATTTTAAAGTGGAATTTAATATTTAATAAAATTAAATTAAATTCCATATTTTCAGAAATAATTCAAAATTAATTCTCCTTAAAATCAGAATATTATGATGTTAAAATTAAACAATTTAATTTTAATATACATACAAATTTGTAGACATACTAGAATTAGAATTGCATAACTTAAATTAATTCAAAATTAATTTCCAAAAATTCTAAAAATTTCCAGCACATAAAATCACCATTCTAATTATCTTTAGGTTAGCTCAAGTTCATCAAAATATTTTTGGTACAAGCCAAAATTACTAAGACAAACGAACCAATACACATAGACGCTCAAAATGACTAATTCGATATCTAGAATTTTTAAAATTTCAAATGCTTGCAAAATAATTTTGGCATGCATCTAACATAAAAATAACATATTTTTCATCACATAAAAATTATTTCAAGGTGATGGAAATAAAATAAACAAATACAAAAAAATCAAACAAAATAGCCCCATTGGGTATGCTAAAATAGTCCCATTTTTGTGTTTGTTTGAAAAATTAATTAATATAAATTTTAATTAATTATTGGACACTTACAGAGGGATAAACATATTCTCAATAAGGCTAAATAACTTTTTCATAATTAAATTATAAGAAAAATGTAACCAGCCCCATCAATTAAGCCAAACAACAACACATGTTCATAAACAAGATAATTTTAGGTATTTTTTAAATAAATTCGAAATTAATTATTTGAATTATATTCAAATCATTTTTCATTCAAAATAATCATTCTTAATCATCCCATGATCATATTAAAGAAAGAAAAATGTGTAAATTATATTTTACAAATTACTTTCAATTTTTCCAAACCTATTGATCCAAAATTATAAAAAACATGCAATCTCATTGCACTTCCAATTAAAATTAATTTTAATGGATACAAGGAGGCTCTGATACCAATGTTGGGTTTTGAAGAATGAATCATATTAATAAACGCAGTGAAAAATAAAATTTTTGAAAACCCAAAACAAAAGATCATACTTGTACCATTAAAACTATAAATGTTAAAAATTATACCTTGTAATTTTTATTTGTTCTTCGAATATTCACTTTGTTGGGTTGTAGCAAACCACAACAATCCACACTAGGATGTCTCTAATGATAGTCCACGTGAAGAATGAAGAAGAAACTATCAAGAGAAATGGTTTGAACAAATTCAAAGTTCTAGCTTTGAAAGTGTTCTTGAGAGAATTTTTGTTGTCTTAAAAATATTTTTTTCACAAAATAAATTTTCATGTCTATTTTCTGCCATTTGATGTCTTTTCTATTTGAATCAAGTTCAAAAATAAGATGAAAATTCAAAAATGGAGAAAATGGATACAAATGAATAGTAATTGGCCATAATTGGCCTAATTAAGGCCAAAAACAGCCGTTGGCCAACGAATGGGAAGGTACAGGTGTGTTGGGCCTGCTGCGGGCTGCTATTGGGCAGCCCAGCTAGCCCGTAAGGCTGGCCAGCAGCTTGCCTACCCCGCACGGGCCTGTACGGGCTCGTGACACTCCCGAACAATTTTTTCGTGCGATCTCATCGCGATTCATCATAAAATAATTATCTCATATTTTGGATCCTATCCAAGACAATTTTACTCATTCTCCATATCTTCAATGCGTGTGACCCATTAGATTCCCGATTATGTTGGCCACTTAAATTAACAATTAATTTAAGCAGGTCATGAGCGGTATCTAAGAACACATAATGACTTCCAATTGATCGGAAAGTCCGTGGTTTGACTACAAACCTTTCCATAGACAATTTCTGTACAATTATTCCTTTCACCATTCTATACCTGACTTGATTCAGAGTATGGACATGTGTGAACTCCCACTAGACTGATTACGTCACATCTAGTCCAAGTAATGTTAGTTCTTGTTCTTGAGGCTCATTACTCTATTAGATATGTCATTGAAGACTATCTTTATGACATTTTCACTCAGACTAGAGATTCCTGAGTAATGACCACGATAAGAGGCCATGGTTATAAACTCCTTCTATCAAGAGTGGTGAATCCTTTGTTGGTTACCCAATTACCTTTGAATACCTCAAGTTGTATCCAATCACCACCCTATGAGCTACCTCTCTGAGGCAACAAGGAATAGTGTCAAAATACAAAATCAATATTCAAGATATCCTTGAGTACCTCAAGTCTAAGGATACTTGCACCATTGCTATGATGAGACTATCATTGACATTTGAATAGATTATCGAGATGATTGTCTCATAGTTGGTCATGCAATGTACTTAGCTACACTTAGCAAGCATCCACATATTAACTCTAAATATCTCATGTTTATAGATTATGAGATCTACTATTCGATCCAATCAAGGAGTGTAACATGTGCTAGTCTGTCTGGATTAATAATTTCTCGTCTCATTAATCCTATGACTAGGGATAATTTTGATACTAACATAATTACACATGATAGGAATCTCAATATCATGATGTCATCATGATTTCCTTCATGCTCTGTTATGTATCAAGGACTTCATTAATTGATTTAAGATCACTTATCAATTCATATATCAAATGAACATGAAATTTATGAAAAAACCTTTTATTAATCAAATAAATTTGTACAATAAGTGCTAAAGGTGATTGCCTTTAGAGCACTCCTCAAACACTCTAGAGTGACTATCTTTCACGGGAGTGACTGATTTGATCATTCACTGTTGCTATGATTCTTCATGGCCGTGAACTTTAAATGTTGGAGAGTTGGTGCTAAGCTATATCACGGGCATGACATAATCAGTCATGGGCATGAATGTACTATTTCCTCATTATTTGACTTGCGTAAGTAGTTTTGCATTCTTGCATCATATTCCATACCCTGTTCAATAAACTTAGAACACAAGTATTGTTAAATACATTGTTGCAATATTATTTGTTAGCATCAAAATAATGAAAATACCCCTCAAGGTTTAACAAACCCATTTTATATTTTCTTCATTCCTTCTACGTGTGTGGCCTAATAGGTTTTCTAGTCATGTTGGCAGCTCAAGTCTTAGGAGGAATCCTAATCAAATTAGGATTTTACGAGTCAAACTCTTTTGACCCATATTTGATTTTTAATTAATTTCTCTTGACTTAGCAAATCATGCATGATATCTAGCAACACATCATGTCCATCCAATTAACTAGAAAGTTAGTGGTTTGACTTTTAACACTTCCACATATAATTACTGTGTAATTCATTCTTTCACTAATCTATACCTCATTTGGTTTAGAGCATGGACTGTGTGTCAACTCCCACTCGATTGACTACATAACATATAGTCTAAATGATATTAGTTCTTATCTATAAGACTCATTACTCTGATGAGATATTCCATTGAATACCTTATTCAAGACATATCCAACTTGACCAATGATTTATGAGTAATGATCTTTACAAGAGGCTATAGGTACACTCTCCTTCTATTAGGAGTGGTGAATCCTTTATTGACTACTCAACTACCTTTGAATACCTCATGCTATACCTAATCGCCACAATATGAGCAACCTTTTGAGAGACAATAAGGAATGGAGTCAAAGTATAGGATTCAATATCCAAGATAACTTTGACTATCTCAAGTCTAAGGATACTTGCACCATTGCTATGCTGAGACTATCATTGACATTGAATAGATATCCATGTGATTGCCTTATAGCAAGTCATCTAATGTACTTGGCTACTCTAGCAAGAATCCACATATTAAATCTAAACATCTCATGTCTTCAATTTAAGAGATTAGTTGTTTGACCTAGTCAAGGAGTATAACATATGCTAGTATATTTGGATTAACAATGTTCTATCTTGTTAATCCGATGACTAAGGATTATTTAGGCATAAACACAATTACACATGATAGGAATCTCATCATCATGATCTCGTCATGAATTCCTTCATGTTGGGTTACATACTAAGGACTTCATTAAATGGTTTAAGATCTATATCAATTCATATGCAATAAATACCATATAATAAAAATTTCTTTTATAAATAATAAATGAGTACATAGAGTGCCTAATGTTATTGTATTTAGCGCACATTTCTCACAATATCTACATCAATCCTTGAGCATGAAAGGATTGAGTAGGTCTTACCTAGGAGATGCCTGAAACTACAATATTAAATAGAAAACAATTTTCTATTATAATGTTCATGGTTCTTGGCATCAACTACTTTGGAATTCAATTCTGTCCTAATCCTATGTAATCTAATTGCATGAATTCTTCATAACAAAACCTCAACTTCGATTTTAGGAAAGTGAGATGAGAAGAGAAATGCAATAAAATATAAGTAAAGGCAGGGACTCGTAGCCCTTATTTACTATAAATAAAATTCAATGCATGATCAATCACAATGGTCATCTAACATCCTCTTACCCTAGCAGCTAGTGCCTAGATAAAGGGATGTTATGTTGGGTTTTGAAGAACGAATCACATTCATAAACACAACAAAAAAAATAACAAATTTACAAAACCCGAAACAAAAGTTAAGAATTTTTTATTTAATATCCAACTCATCCCCCCTTCTTGGTTCTTTATCTGGGCAAGAATTGGTATCAGAGCTTAGTCTAGCATCAAAGCCTAAAAAGCGCTAGCAAAGATCAAGAAATGGCCAATGAAGGATTCCAAAGTCTCAAGATTTACTTTGATGGAGCAAACTACCCTCATTGGAAGTTTCGAATGGAGACATATCTCGATAGTGAGGTAATTGAAGTCTAGGATAGCATTCGAAAAGAATGGACTCCACCAACCAGAAGAGGAGTTGATGGTGAGGAAGAAATCCTTTTAAGAGATGATTGGATAGAGCCTCAACGTAGAGCAAATTTCAAAAATAAAAAAGCAATACTATCCATTGAAGAATATGGCAGAATCCAACACTGCCCAACTGCATATAGTATGTGGAAAATATTGGAAAATTATCATGAAGGAACAAAGAAAGTTAAATCCAAGAAGATTCAACTTCTCACTTCAGAGTACGAACTCTTTAGGATGAAATCCAATCAGTCAATCACCGATATGATGAACCGTCTTTTAGCCATCATAAACGGCATGAGAAAGCTTGGAAAACACTTAAGCTTGGAATATATAAACAATAAAATTTTGAGAAGCCTTCCTCTCAAAGATTATGGTTTAAGAGTTACTGGTATAAAAGAAGCCAACGAAGTCATGAGCATCATGAATACCGATGTGCTTATTGGCAAACTTCTAACGCATGAAATGGTAGTAAAGAGAGATAGAGAACTTGAAGCCAAGCCAGAAAAAAAGAAAGCCTCTAGCACTAAAAGCCTCTACTCCAAAATCTCAAGAAGAAGATGAAAATGATGAAGAAAAGAGTGATGATGCAAATGAGGACATTGTGTTGCTCTTGAAAGGACTGAAAATAATAATTGAAAAGAGAATTGGCAACTCTTGAAACTTTAAGCAAAGAAATCTCAAACACTCCTCAAATGACTCTTAAAGGAATAAATAAGAGGTAAAATGTTATGAGTGTGGGAAGAAGGGACATATCAAACCAGAATGTGCAAGGCTCAAAAACACAATAACAAATATCAGCAAGACAATGGGGAGAAAGGTTACAAAGCCACATAGGATGACGAAAGCTCTTCAAGTGAAAAAGATGACAATGAAAGTGAAGAGGTCAACCTATGCTTCATTGCTATAGAGGATCACCTCTCGGATAAGGTAAGATCATTTTACTCATATTCATTCAATAATGATAGTAGTGATAATAATAGTGATAGTGAAGATGATGATGAGTAGAGTGTAATGGAAGTATTGAACCTAGTATTAGAAAAATATAGATGTAAATTGAATACTTATAAAAATAACATTTCAAGTTTGAAAAACAAAATGGAAGTTTTAGAAAAGGAAAATCTTGAGCTTAAATCTTCTAATGAATCTCTTCAAAAATCATTAGATGAGTACTCCTTAAGACCCTCAACTAAATCCTTGCATAAAGAGAACAATGTTTTGAAAAATGAAGTTGAGGAACTTAGAAACTCCATTTCAAAATTTCACAAAAGCAAGGAGAGTTTAGATACTCTCATAGTGTCTCAAAGACCACCTTTAATAAGACATGGTCTAGGATTTAAGGGAACATCATCTTCATCTCACATGACCACTTTTGTGAAGTCAAGTGAACCCCACATCTCTATATTAGAGGTAATAGCCCCAAGGGCTAAGTGCACAACATACACTAAATCCTCTACATATTAAAGGAATGATCAAGGGTCGGTAAGCCTAAGAAGGAAACCTCAAAAGGCCAATCATGCTTTTATGTATAAGAGGCATGCACCTAGGAAAGCACTAAGTCATTATGCATGTGTATGTCACTGCTCACAAACTCTACCTAATAGGAAAATGGTAATTAAAAGCATGGTAAAATTGAAAAGCATATTTAGAGCTAAACAATGTAACTATTATATGAAATTTGGTCATATCAATAAACATTACTAGATAAGGAAGGCTCATTGGGAACCTTTATGTGTTAACCCCCAAAGACCCAAGCTCATTTGGGTACCGAAAAACAATATTTGAATTGTGATTTTATAAGTACGCCTTAAGTCCACAATAAAAGAAAATGCTTGGCTAGTGGATAGTGGATGCTCAAGGCATATGACCGGAGACAAAGAATTGTTTAATGACATCAAAAGTATTGATGGAGGTAAAGTAACCTTTGGAAATAATGCTAAGGGTAAGGTAATTGGCATTGGCTCTATTGGTATTAATAATACTACTTTCATTGAAGATGTTTTACTTATTAATGGTTTGAAACATAACTTCTTATGTGTAAGCCAATTATGTGATAAGGGAAACCTAGTAATCTTTACTTCAAACGAATGTCTTGTAACCTCTTTTAATGGCGAAGATATATTTAAAGGAAGTAGAGATGTCAATACCTATATAATAGACTTACACAAAATATCTAACCTTTCCTCTAAGTGTCTTATGACTATTAGTGATGATACTTAACTAGTTAAGCAAACAATTTAATATACTTTGAATATACCTTGCATATATCTAACTAACAAGCATATATCCATGTTATACGTCACTCAATTCTTGCACTCTATTACTTTTTTTCCTAAGCATCTTTTGAGGGGGAGACTTCTTAAAAGTATATATTGCTAGATTATTTGTGACCATCAAAAAGGGAGAGATTGTTGAACCATGAGGGGTATTTTTGTCATTTTGATGCTAAAAAAAAATAGCAATAATGTATTTAACAAATGCTTGTATTCTAAGTTTGTTGAACAGGGTATGGAATATGATGCAACAATGAAATACAACCTTTGAAGGTCAAAATAAGAAAAAATAGCATGTTTACTCCCGTGACTGATTATGTCACATCCGTGATATAGCTTAGATCCAACTCTCCAACATTTAAAGTTCAAGGCCATGAAGGATCATATCAACTATAAATGATCAAATCAGTCATGCTCGTGAGACAACATGTCAAATTCTTCCAGATAGCTTCATGACCGGAGTCACCACTCGGACCATGGCTTGGATGAATATTCACACCCTAGAAAGTATAAAGTCACGCCCGTGATTAGACACTTCAAATACCTCTAGAGAGCTTCACGGCCAGAGTCACTACTTGAGCCATGGCTTGGAAGAACATTCACGACTGTGACACATATATTCACGACCGTGAATGAGGAAAGAGAAACATGCCAGGTGCGAAATTAAGAGTTGGTTCAATAGCTATTTTCGCATTAAATGCATCCAAACAACTATAATTCGTTGAGGAAGTATAAATGGAAGTCATTTATGAATCCTAAACAAGAAAACAACAATTACTTTCGAATCAAAAATCTTGTTGTAGCCATTGTTCAATAATTACTTTCAACAAAACTTTTATTCTATGTGAAAACCTATTTGTTCATAAATTCTGAGCATTATAGGTTGGTGAGTGTTTTCATTGTAATCAATTACTCAAGCGAGTTTGGGTATATTAGGTTAAGAGTGAAACACTTGTAAGGGTTAATTGTGTGAGCCATAAAACATAAGGAATTGGTTTATTGTGTGAGCCATTAAAACACAAGGGAATTTCTTGGTTAGGTGTTAGCCATTGATAGAAACACCATAGTTGGGAGTGAGCATGTAAAACTCCATTGTAACACTTAGTGTGTTAGTGAAACTCTCAATTGAGATTGGGGAGAGGAGTAGGGTTTGTTAATACCTGAACCTCTATAAATCTCATTGTGATATCTCTTCATCCCTACTATATTTAATTTTATTCCGCACTTAAAGTTAAGAATTGTTTATTTAATATTCAATTCAACTCCCCTTCTTGGTTCTTTATCTAGGCAACAAAAGTGTTCTTGAGATAATTTTATTGTGTCTCAAAAATAAATTTTCACAAAAATAAATTGTTTCACAAAAAAATATTTTCATGTCTATTTTTTCTCATTTGATGTCTTTTCTATTTGAATCAAATTAAAAAAGAAAGATCAAAATTCAAACCTGTGAATGCCCTTTATCCAAAATTTTCAATTTGAATTATATGATGGAATTATATGAGTATGATATACACACACGCTTGAAATGATTAATTGAGATAGTATACAACATGATACATGACTATAAACAATGATTATTTACTATGAGTTCTATATTACAAAGTTTTATATAATGGACATGTTGAACCATGAATGACTTGTAAATGATACAGATAACTCGAATATGATTATATATGCCCATTCTCTATTTGATGATATATGCCTAGAAAAACATATATGCAATTAAATATTGACTGCTCATTAAAACTTTTTTCCAAAAGTTTCTAGATAGTTTTTTCGTCCAACATTCGTGTCCAAGTTTAACATAGTTACCATTAAAATCCAATTACATGATTTAATAAATCTATTAGCCCATGTCTTAACCTTCAAACCCAACAAAGAACACACTCATATGAATTCTATAACTTAAGTTATAGCAATTTATGTACTGACTGCTCCACAAAATTCAACAAAAACATACAATCAACATAATTCAATTTTACCAAATATTAACCTAAGTCTAGCAAACATGAATCTTTAGCATTTTAACATAAAATACTGAAACTTTATAATCATTTACATTCGAAATGATTAAATCATGCAACTTGATGATAAAATATAGGCTATTGCCTTAAGTTATGCACTTACCTCTTTATCTTTCTTCTATTTAACTCTTTATTTATCTTTGTCCTTTCTTTGCTATTTTGAGCTTGTTCTATGTCAACTTGACCTCCTATAACACATAAAAAATCATTAAAAACCTTTCTTTATCAGACCCTGTAACGCTTGCAAGTTAGGGCCTAGAAATAATATGATAATCAAAGTTATAAATCGTATATGATGGGTATATGGTAGGTATATATGTGGTTAGGAATGTTACAAACTTTGAAATAATGAAAAAACATAAAGAAAAGTGATGTTCTCTGCATTCAGGCCCATGATGAATACAAATACTTGCTTCAGATGTGGATCTAAAAAGCATATGAAGAAGGATTGTCCTCTGATCATAGGCAATGCACCTACTCATACTACATAGTCAACTTCAGCTCAGACCATATAGTTGACTGAAGGAGGTCATACAGGATCAATCCAAGCAGCCTTAAGACTATTAACAGGCTAGGATCAAGCCAAGTCCTAGCCAGAATGTATGCTATAAGGGCTAGAGAGGATAGAAAAGCTACTGATGTGATTGTTGGTATATTTTCTAATTATGGCATAGATATGTGTGCATTCATTAATCTGAGTTCCAAATATTCCTATATATGCATAAGCACACCTTTTCAATATGATATGGTTAGTGAAAAACTGAGTATGAGATTGAGGTTACAAATCCCATAGGGCACAATATGATAGTTAATAGGATATATAGAAGGTGTCCATTGATTATACATGGAAGAGAGTTCCTCACATACCTAATAGAGTTGCCTTGTCATTAATATGGTGCTATTTTAGGCATGGATTGACTTTCAAAGCATAGGATATTTTTAGACTGTAAGGCAAAATATATATAGTTAAAACAGTTGAACATGGAGATGTAGTATTGGAAGTTAAGTCGTTTCCACAACCTTCATTGGTTATTTCTATAATGAAGATTGAGAGAATGATGAGAAAGGGATGTGAAGCCTATTTAGCTCATATGGCTGACGCCAAGAAGGGAGGCCCAAATATTAAGGATATCCCTACAATTAATGAGTTTTCAAATGTTTTTCTAGATGATCTACTAGGATTACCACCTGATAGAGGTTGAGTTCTCAACTAAGCTCACCCTTGGCATACAACCAATATCTATAACACCATACAGAATGGCATCATCTGAGTTGAAATAGCTAAAAGCTTATTTGCAAGAACTATTGGACAAAGGATTCATCAAACCGAGCGTATCTCCATGGGGTACACCAATGTTATTTATTAAAAAGAATGATGGGCCTCTAAGGTTATGCATAGACTACAGACAATTTAATAAAATGAAAATCAGTAACATATATCTATTACAATTGATTGATGACATGTTTGACCTGTTGAAAGGTGCAGGTGTTCTAATTGATTTGAGATCAGGATATCATTAGTTGAGAGTTAAGGTAAATGACATAGTTAAGGCAACATTCAAAACCAGATACAGGTATTATGAGTTTGTGGTTATGTTGTTTTAGTTAACCAATGCTCTATTAATCTTGATGGACTTGATGAATAGGGTATTCAAGCCTTATCTAGCCTAGTGTGTTGTGGTCTTTATTGATGATATTCTAGTATATTCTAAGAAATCTAAAGAGCATGATCAACATCTGATGGTTGTGTTACTGACACTTAGAGAGCATAAATTGTATATCAAACTCTTGAAATGTGATTTTTGGCTAAATGAGGTAGCTTTTCTCAAACACATTGTGTCCACATATGACGTAAGAGTTGATCCTAGCAAGGCCGAGGTAGTTATGAGTTGGAAGCCTCATTGCAATGTTACAAAGAATCGTAGTTTATTTGGTTTGGTTGGTTAGGAGAATTGTTTAATGCTTTTTCAATTATTTTTTCTCCTTCAACTAGACTACTAAGGAAGGATATGAAATTTGAATGGATGGAGAAATGTTAAGACAATTTTGACAGTCTTAAGAAGATGTTAATAAAGGCCCTCATTTTGACAAACTATCTTTGATAAGGAGTATATCATCTATAGTTATGCTTATCATAATGGGTTGGGGTGTGTACTGATACAAGAGGATAAGGTAGTAGCATATGCTTCCAGGTTGCTAAAGATACATGAAAACAATTATCCCAAATATGACTTAGAGTTGACTGCCATTGACTTTGCATTAAAGATATAACGTATAGGGAGAAATGTTTCATTTATATTGACCCTAAGAGTTTGAAGTATCTTTTTACATAGAGAGACCTAAATCTAAGATAAAGGCAATGGTTATAACTGATAAAAGCTTATAAATTTATTATTGACTATACCATCCAAGCAAAGCCAATGTGGTGGAAAAATTGCATATCTAGCCTATACTTAATATGGAAATTAGAGATGTATAGAGGCATGATAGTAAGCTTATTGAGACATCGGAGTTGGTTTCCAAGGGGGAGAGACCTGGTTATAGAATTGAGTCAGATGATGGGCTATATTATTAGTGTCGATTATGTGTGACCAATGTTGAGAAGTTGAGATAGAGGATTCTTCATGAGCCTCATAAGACCATATATGCAATGAACCAAGAAGCAATATGATGTGTCATGATCTTAAGAGTAAGTATTGGTGAACAGTTATGAAGAGAGACATCATATATTAAACAACTAAATATCTAACTTGTTAGTAGGTCAAAGCAGAACATTAGGTACCTTTAGGGATACTATAGCCTATCACAGTACCAGAATAGAAATAGGAGTGGACTACTATGCACTTCGTGGTTAGGTTGCTAGTGGCACTTAGAAGATATGATGTCGTATCAGTTATTATAGATAGGCTTATGAAGTTAGCTTATTTCTTGCCTATAATAAGGGATTTCCTTTTAAGCAAATTAATAGAGATTTATCTTAATGAGATAGTATAGCTTCACGGAGTTCCAGTCTCCAATGTTTCATATAAGGACCCCAGGTTCACTTCTCAGTTTTGGGGTAGTGTATAGAGAGCTTTGGGGACCAAGTTCAATTTTAGCACAACCTTTCCTCCCTAGATAGATGAATAGTCAGAAAGGGTTATATAGATCCTAAAGGATATGATGAGGAGTTGTGTGATTGAGTTCAAGGGTAGCTGGAACATGTGTCTTCCTTTAATAGAGTTCATGTTAGAGAAGTGCTCCAAAGGCAATTACCTTGAGTACTTATTGTACAAATTTATTTAATTAATAAAAGACATTTTCATTAATTTGATATTTAAATTGATAGTGATCTTAAATCAATTTAATGAAGTTCTTGATACATAACATAACATGAAGTAAATCATGATATTAAGATTCTTATCATGTCTAATTATGTTAGTATCTAAAATGGTCCTGGATCGGATCCAAAAATATGAGATAATTATTTCGAGTTAGATCATGATGAGATCATATGAAAAAATTGCTCGAGGGGTCACTAGCCCATGCAGGCTGCTGACCTACTCAACAGTCGACCTAATTGGCCTTAATAGGCCAATTAAGGTAATAAACCCTAAAATCCATCCCTTTGTCTTGTGCACTTTGTACCTAGAATAATTTTGGGATAAAAATATTTTTGAAGAGTTCAAAAGTTTGAAAATTATTTTTAGAAATAAAAGAAATTTAAAAAGAAAAATAAGAGTTATTTTTTCATATTTTCTCAAATAGAGCATACACTGTAGCTAGCACTTTGAGATGTGTTCAACCATTTCTCTTAAAATTTCTTCTCACATTTTTGCATGGATTAACATTAGATACATCCTTGTGTGGATTTTCATGGTTTGTTACAGCCCAACAAGGTAAAAATTTGAAGAACAAATCATCAAATTACAAGTTATAATTTCTAATATTTATGATTTGATGAAATAGTTTTAATGGCATGAGCAAGATCGTTATTTCGGGGCTGTGAAAATTTTAATTTTTAATGCATTTATTAATGAGATTCATTTTTAAAACTCATTAGCTCACCTACAACAATAGCTTTTAGCCAAGTATCGAGATCGCTCCTTATGTGGCACTATATGGTAGAAAGTGTCAAACGCCCCTATGTTGGACAGAGCTCAGTGAGAGAAAGCAAGTTCGACCAAACTTGGTATAGGGGAAACTAGTACAAATATTACTTTAAGTGAAGTTGATACATGTCTGTCGTAGAAATATCAGACAAGTAAAGTAAATTCAGTGGCATTTTTCTAAATAAAATTTTTGTAAATAGTGACAGTAATTTTTTTTTTCATATCCCATAATATCATTCAATGACTTTGCAAATAAAACCTTAGGTTTTCAACACAATATAATATATCACATATATTAAAACATAAACTTTGCACATAAATATTTACGAGTTGCTTTCATGTATACATTTTTAAAACCCATTCCAAAATGACTATACATATTCAAACACGTAAATAAAAAATATAGATGACATGTTTTCATGCTCATGTGGAATGCAAGAGAGCGAGTGATGAGGCTCGACTAGTGACTTGTGCCCCATATCTTCTATACGCTACTCAAAATGAGCTATGCCTTTTCTTTATCTGAAAAATTATGCAAATTGATAAGTTATGGATCAGTGAGAATAATCATCCAATGAGCTCTAAAATACCAAACAACTCATAGTAATAAATCACAAATCCAACACATACCATGTATTGTAACATCACATCATATGCATTTAAGTATAACCTATTTCTGTATCAAATAATCACATACTGCATGTTGGAAAGAGAAAATAACCTGATAACAGTGGTACTAAATTTTTTTTCATATCATATCCTGTAAAATCAACTAATGCCTTTACAACTAATTCTATTCAATGACTTTTCAAGTCAACATTAAAAACCACAATATGTTATATCACATATATTAAAACATAAACTTTACATCCGAAGGATTACAGGTTGTTTCCATTTATACATTTCAAAACTAATCTAGAGTGATAATACATATTCAAGCATATAAGTCCAAAATACAGATGACATATTTTTATGCTTGTGTGCAATGCAATGAGAGAGAGTGATGAGGCTCAGCCAGTGACCTGTGCTCCATGTCTTTTATACGCAATTAAAAATGGGCTATCACTTTTCTTTACCTAAAAAATGATGCAAATTGATGAGTTGCGGCTCAATGAGAATAACCATCAAATGAGCTCTGAAGTACCAAACAACTCATAGTAATAAATCACAAATCCAAGATATACATGTATTCAATTCCTTTCATCAGTATCATATAAGTATCAATAAAGTTGAAACATATAATCATTACTCCTTACGTATGCAAATGCTTTGCTTATTTCATTTTGTTGTGACTAAGTTAAACAGACATTGCCCCGGATTTCTATTTGAACATTTGCATTTGCATTTGCATTTGCTAGCTGGCTTGATCATTTGTTTCATTTGCACATTTGTTGGGCCATAGGCCTCTTCTTTTGCTTTACAATATCGATTAACTAGTCACAACGCCTTTTTAGTCCATATGCATATGCGCTTGTATTTAAGCATTCACAAACCATTGTATCTTATCACATATAATATACATATACCACATATGCCACACATATACCTTCCATATACCATACATATACTATGTATATATATCACATATGTCAAACATATACTTCAAATACACCACAAGTATACCATTTATATGTACCAAAATGTCACTAATTATCCATCATTACATTATCAAAGACGAATCATGACAATCATATGAATCACATAGCAAGCAACATTCATTTGCACTAAAGAATTCAATTGATAATTAGACTCACAGTTCTCCTTTGATTCTGGCCCCTAACTTATTGTCTATCCACTCCTTGTGGGTCTCCAATATGTTGCAAGCCTAATAAGAAAACATATAATAAGAAAACATAATTGATTAACTCATGATGAGGGAGACTTAATGTGGCTTAAACAAATTAATATGCATTCTTCATGTCAATAGTTAAGATTTTTCCTATAAGGCAGTGTGACCTTATGGGACTTTTTAGCCTATAAATTTTTCTATACTTGACCAATTAATCTGATTCCTATTCTTAATTAAAACTAACATATAATTATCAAACATATTAAAATTTCAGACCAATTGGATCATTGTACAATATTTTGTGGAATTTCTAAGTGTGTTATGTTTTCTGCCTTGTTTCCTGCCTTTAGGCAGTTTCAGGGTACTCATTTGGGTTCATCAAAACTTATAATCTATAAGTCCTATTTTAATTAAAATTTACAGAAACATATATGGGTTCATATGGAACATTTTTCATGTTTTCAACTATCATCAATTATGTCTCTAAGGTCTTCCAATTATAACAAACCTTTTACTGGTCCCGAATAGAATTGATTACTTACCAAGAACGACCTTGCAAGGGATCAATATGCTTCAAAAACTAGGTGACACAAGGATGAATTGAAGTCTGAAATGGAGGAAATTGAAGAAGAAGTCAGGCTGGAGAAGAAGGCAGAAATGGGGAAGAAAGATGAAGATAAAGCCAACTTGTTTTTTGTCCTTTTCTCTTTTTCTCTTTTTCTCTTTTTCTCTTCTCTTTTCTCCTTCTTCTTCTCTTTTATTTCTCTTTTGTTTCATTTTCATTTTATTTTATATTATTATTATTATTAACATATATATGTAATTCCACTAATTCACACAGTAATACAACTTAATCATTTGGCCCGATTTAACTAAATTAACAATGTAAATGTTTACTAATCTTAATCTAGTCATTTTGCTTACTGTAATTTAGTCACCTTATTCAATTCATTTTGAATACTTTGTCATCCTCATTTAGGTTATAATTACACACGTGCGACTTGATACAAGTGCCAAATACTACGACACGTAGCTAGTGCGTGTCATAAACTTGTTCCTACGAAAATACGTATGAAATGCACGTGTTCAATTGAATTCTATGCAAGATGCTTATGTTCAATGAAATGCATATTGGGAAGGTCAAGGATGTTACATGTATTCCATTCCATTCATTATTATCATATAAATATCACTAAAGTTGAAATATATAATCATTACTCTTTACGTATGCAAATGCTTTGCTTATTTCATTTTGTTGTGACCAAGTTAAACAAACATTGCCCCGGGTTTCCATGTGAACATTTGCATTTCCTAGCTAGCTTGATCAATTTTTTCACTTACACATTTGTTAGGCCATATGCATCTTCTTTTGCTTTACAATATTGATTAACTTGTCACAACGCCTTTTTAAATCCATATGCATTTGCACTTGCACTTAAGCATTCATCAACCATTGCATCTTATCATATATAACATACATATAACACATATATGCCTCATATGCCACGCATATACCTCAGATATACTATACATATACCATGTATATATATCACATATGTCAAACATATAGCTCAAATATACCACAAGTATAGCACAAATGTCACAAATTATCCATCATCATATTATCAGGGGCAAATCATGACAATCATACGAATCACATAGGAAGCAACATTCATATGCACTAAAGAATTCAATTGATAATTAGACTCACCTTTCTCCTTTGATTCCAACCCCTAACTTATTGTCTATCCACTCCTTGTGGGTCTCCAATATGTTGTGAGCCTCCAATATCTTGTGCGCCTAATATGAAAATATAATTGATTAACTCATGATTAGGGAGACTTAATGTGGCTTAAACAAATTAATATGCATTGTTTATATCAATAGCTAAGATTTTTCCTATGAGGCAGTGTGAGCTTATGGGACTGTTTAGCCTATAACCTTTTATATACTTGACCAATTATTCTGATTTTTCTTCCTAATTAAAATTATATAATTATGTAACATATTAAAATTTCACACCAATTGGATCATTGTAAAATTTTTGGTGGAATTTCTAAATCTGTTTTGTTTTCTACCTTTAAGTAGTTTCAAGGTGACAAATGTGGTTCATAATAACTTATAATATATAAGTCATATTTCAATGAAACTTTACAGACCCTTATATGGGTTCAAAGGGAACATTTTTCATGCTTACAACTTTTTCATTGTGCAACATTTTAGAATTGGCTTCTAAACTAGTATGACTTCCAAAGGCCATAACTTAGTCTATACATAACATATTAAACTGAAATGAGTGCCCCAATTTCTATAAGACATATACCTATAACTTACATGCTTTGATAATGTACATAATCTATCTCGAAGGAGCTCAAAATAGCTACACAAGTTGCTAGAACTGCCCATGGCACTAAACAGTTAGCTCAAACTATGGAACAGTCATGGTTCCATTCCTAATAACTCCAAATACACAAGACATATGAACCTAAAAGTTAACATACGGATACATAACACATATATCTACAACTTTTATGTTTAACGATACTTCAAATAATGGCGTTAACATATTCAAAACTAAAGCACATAGTAGCTAACTTGGCTAGGGTTCAAACTCTGACCAGTTTCAGTAGAGAGAGAATTTCTCTTCCTATACATCAAATATTGCAAAAATTTTTACGTATCCATAAATATAAGACATAAAGGAACAAATATTTTGTTTTAAACTTCTCTATAATCAATTTCTATTGATATCCAAATTATGGTGCAAGTCAGTGCCTATTAATGAACCTTCGCAACTCAAATCAACCCTATAGCAATAAGAATTGATTACTTACCAAGAATGAACTTGCATGGGATAAATTTTCCTCAAAAACTAAGTGAAACAAGGAATAATTGAAGTCCTAAATGGAGGAATATGAAGAAGAAAACGGGCTACAGTAAGGAGGCAGAAATGGGGGAGGGAAAGAAGATAAAGCCAACCTTTTTGTCCTTTTCTCTTCTTCTCTTCTCTTCTATCTTCCCTTTTCGCTTTTCTCTTCTCTTTTATTTTATTTTTCTTCTGTTTCATTTTCATTTTATTTTATCTATATTATTATTATTATTATTTACATATATATATAATTCCACTAATCTACACAATAATACAACTTAATCATTCGCCCCAATTTAACTAAATTAACAATGTAAAATGTTTATTAATCTTAAGGTAGTCATTTTTCTTACTTTAATTGAGTCACCTTATTCAATTTATTTCTAATACTCTATTATCCTTATTAGGTTGTAAGTACACACGTGCAACTCGATACAATTGCTAAATACTAGGATACGTAGCTAGTGCGTGTCATAAACTTGTTTATAAGAAAATATGTATGAAATGCACGTGTTCAATTGAATTATATGGAAGATGCATATGTTCAAATGAAATGCATGTGGATATGCATATGGGGGAGGTCGAGGATGTTACATCTTCCCCCTGCTTATTATACATTATCTAAAAAAGAGAAAACAAGCTTTTATAAGTGTCTTTATGGTGTCAAAGTTACAAATGGATTTTCATCAAATACAAAAATTCTTGTGTCAATGAAAGAATTGAAGTTGGTAGGTATGAAGTCTCATGATTGTCATATTTTGATGCAACAACTCTTACCGATTGCAATTTGAGGCATACTACCAAATAAGATGTAGAATGTTATTACAAGACTTTGTATTTTCTTCAATTCAATTTGTTGTAAGGTGGTTGATCTAGATAATTTGGATGAGTTGCAAGCTATTGTTGTTACTCTATGCCAATTTGAAATGTATTTTCCTCTTTCCTTTTATGTTATAATGGTGCATTTGATTGTTCATCTTGTGAGAGAGATTAAATTGTGTGGTTCTTTTTATTTGAGGTATATGTATCCTTTTCAGAGACTCATGGGCATCTTAAAAGGGTATGTGAGAAATCGATATTGACTAGAAGGTAGTATTATTGAAGGTTACTCAGTTGAGGAGGGTATTGAATTTTACACTATGTACTTATCATGTGTTGAACCTATTGGTATTCCTAAGACTTGTCACGAGGGAAGACTTAGAGGTCATGAAACAATTGGATTGAAAATGGTATTACTTGGTGGTCAAATGCTGGAGAAAGAACACTTCTTAGTGTTCCACCACCTTACAGAGGTTCATCCTGTAACACCACATATTATGCATTTGAGTATAACCTATCCCTGTATCAAGTAATCATACATAGCATACTGGAAAGGTAAAATATCCTGTAATAAAATTCAATGACTTTGCAAGTCTCATATCCTATAATTTCATTCAATGACTAGCAAGTCTCATATCCTGTAATATTATTCACCGATTTTGCAAAGTTAACACTAAGGTTTTCACCACAATATAATATATCACATATATGAAAACATAAACTTTACACATAAGAATTTTTGAGTTGCTTTTATTTATATATTTTTAGACTCATTCCAAAATGACTATACATATTTAAGCATGTAAAAACAAACACATATGACATACTTTCATGCTTGTGTGGAATGCAAGGAGAGAGAGTGATGAGACTCGGCCAGTGACCTGTGCTCCATGTCTTCTATACGCTACTCAAAATGAGCTATCGCTTTTCTTTACCTGAAAAATGATGCAAATTGATGAGTTGCGACTCAGTAAGAATAACCATCAAATGAGGTCTAAAGTACCGAACAACTCATAATAATAATTCACAAATCCAATACATACCATGTATTCCATTCCATTCATCAGTATCATATAAATATCAATAAAGTTGAAACATATAATCATTACTCCTTATGTATGCAAATGCTTTGCTTATTTCATTTTGTTGTGACTAAGTTAAATAGACATTGTCCCGGGTTTCCATGTAAACATTTGTCGTGTGAAGATTTACATTTGCTAGCCAGCTTGATCACTTGTTTCATTTGCACATTTGTTGGGCCATAGGCCTCTTCTTTTGCTTTACAATATCGATTAACTAGTCACAACGCCTTTTTAGTCCATATGCATATGCGCTTGTATTTAAGCATTCATCAACCATTGCATCTTTATCATATACAACATACATATATTCCATATATACCTCATATGTCATATATATACTTTGCATATACTATAGATATACCATGTATATATATCACATATGTCAAACATATACCTCAAATATACCACAAGTATACCCTTTATATGTACCACAATGTCCCAAATTATCCATCATTACATTATCAAGGACCAATCATGACAATCATATGAATCACATAGCAAGCAACATTCATTTGAACTAAAGAATTCAATTGATAATTAGACTCACCGTTCTCCTTTCATTCTGACCCCTAACTTATTGTCTATCCATTCCTTGTGGGTCTCCAATATGTTGCAAGCCTAATATGAAAACATAATCGATTAACTCTTGATTAGAGAGACTTAATGTGGCTTAAACAAATTAATATGCATTGTTCATGTCAATAGTTAAGAGTTTTCCTATGAGGCAGTGTGACCTTATGGGACTGTTTAGCCTATAGCATTTTCTATACTTGACCAATTAATTTGATTCTTATTCCTAATTAAAACTAACATATATTTAGATAAAATATTACAATCTTAGACCAATTGGAGCATTGTACAATATTTGGTGGAATTTCTAAGAGTGTTCTGTTTTCTGCCTTGTTTTCTGTGTTTAGACAGTTTTAGGGTACTCATTTGGTTCATCATAACTTATACTATATAAGTCCTATTTTAATGAATTGTTACAGAAACGTATATGGGTTCATATGGAACATTTTTTATGTTTACAACTTGCATAAATTATGTCTCTAAGATCTTCAAATTATAACAAACAGTTTACTAGTCTAGAATAGAATTAGCTTCTCGACAAGTATGACTTCCACAGGCCATAACTTAGTATATACATAACCAGTTAAGCTGAACTTAGTACCCCAATTTAGCTAAGACATATACCTATAACCTTTCTGCTTTTCCGAGTTACAGAATCTAGCTCTGACGAGCTCAAATGAGCCAAACAATTTGCTGGATCTTCCTAATGCACTGAGTTGGCAGTTCAAGTCATCGTACAGTCATGGTTCCATTCACCATACCTCCAAATTTACAAGTCCTATTAATTTCAAATTTGGTATACAGATACATAACACATATATCAACAACTTTGATATTTTGAGAGACTTCAAATAATGGTTTAACATATTCGAAATCAAATAATACTGTAGCTAACTTGGTTAGGGTTCACACCCTGACCAGTTTCAGTAGAGAGAGGATTTCTCTTCCTATAAACCAAATCATGCAAAGCCGTTTTCATATACATAAATATAAGACATAAAGGAACAATGTTTAGGTTTTAAACTTTTCCAGAATCAATTTCTATGTCATCAAAATTGGGTTGCAAATCAGTGCCTATTAATGAACCTAAGCAACTCAAATCAACCCTATAGCAATAAGAATTGATTACTTACCAAGAACGATCTTGCAAGGGATCAATTAGCTTAAAAACCTAAGTGAAACAAGGAAGAATTGAATTATGAAATGGAGGAAAATGAAGAACAAGTCGGGCTGGAGAAGAAGGCAGAAATGGGAAGATAAACCTAACTTTTTGTTTTTTGTCTTTTTATCTTTTTCTCATCTCTTTTCTCCTTTCTCTTATCTTTTATCTTATCTTCTCTTTTATTTCTCTTTTGTTTCATTTTCATTTTATTTTGTCTATATTTTTATTATTATTATTTACATATATTTATAATTCCACTAATTCACACAATAATACAGCTTAATCATTTGGCCCGATTTAACTAAATTAACAATGTAAATGTTTCCTAATCTTAATCTAATCATTTTTTTACTTTAATTTAGTCACCTTATTCAATTTATTTTTAATGCTTTGTTATCATCATTTAGGTTATAAGGATACACGTGTGACTCGATACAATTGCCAAATACTAGGACACGTAACTACTGTATGCCATAAACTTGTTTGTAAGAAAATATGTATGAAATGCACGTGTTCAATTGGATTATATTGAAGATGCATATGTTCAATGAAACGCATGTGGGGAAGGTCAAGGATGTTACACATCCTTATATAGAAAATGTTAAACCTTGAGGGGTATTTTTGTCATTTTGATGATAACAAATAAAATAGCAATATTGTATTTAACATACTTGTTTTCTAAGTCTATTAAATAGGGTATGGAATAAAATAGCAAGAAAGGAGAATGGAAGAATAATCCTTGAAAGACATTTAAGGAAGTAGCATGTTCATGGCCGTGACCCCATATGTCACGCCCGTGACAAAGCTAACCGTCACCAAAACCAACATTTGAAGTTCACGGCCATGAAGGAACACACAAACCGTGAAATGCACATTTAAGTCACACACGTGAATTAAATGTCATGCCCGTGAACTTTCATGACATTTTCATCCAGAGAGTTTCACGACCAAAGTCACCACTTGGATCACGGCTGGGAAGTTTGTCATGCCCATGAATATGTATGTCACACTCGTGACCCAATATTTCAAAACCTTCCAAAGAGCTTCATGACCAAGGTCACCACTTTAGTCACGGCTTGGAAGAATAGTCACGCTCGTGACAAACATAATCACGCCCATGAAAGATGAAAGAGAAAAATATCAGGCGCTATTATTTGGGTTGGTACAACGACTAGTTTCATATTAAATGCACTCTAACGACTATAATTAGCGATGGGAGTATAAATGCAAGTCATTTATGCATTCAGTATAAGAGGATAGCAAATACGTTGAATCAAAATCTTATTACAAGCTATTTGTACATTCAATACTTTCATAAGGAATATCTATTCTCAGTGAAAATCTTTTTGCTGATCCTTTATTGAGCAATAAAGATTTGTAAGTGTTACACTCTGTAATCATTAATTACTCAAGTGAGTTTTGGGTATTTTTGGGTTAAGAGTATAACACTTGTAAGGGTTAGTTGTGTGAGCCTTTAAAACACAAAGTAAATGTTATTTGTGTGAGCCTATAAAAACACAAAGTAAATGTTGTTTGTGTGAGCCTGTAAAACACAAGGATTGGTTATTGTGTGAGCCATTAAAACACAAGGGATTTCTGGGTTAGGTGTGAGCCATTGTGAGAAACACCATAGTTGGGAGTGAGCTTGTAAAACTCCATTGTAACTCTTAGTGTGTTAGTGAAACTCCCAATTGCGATTGGGGAGAGAAGTAGGGTTTGTTAACACCCGAACCTCTTTAAAAATCCATGTGTCAAATTTCTCTATCCCTCATAAAAATAATTTTTTATTTCCGCACTTTAAAGTATAATTTTTAAAACTCTAATTCAACTCCCCTTCTTTTCTTAATATATGGGCAACAATTGGTATCAGAGCTTTATCTAGCATCGAAGCCTAAAAAATGCTAGTAAAGATTAAGATATGGCCAGTGAAGGATTCCAAAGTCTCAAACTATGCCCAATCGGAAGTTTCGGATGGACACATACCTGGATAGTGATGGAATTGAAGTCTGGGATAGTGTACGAAAAGAATGGACTCCACCAACCAGAAGAGGAGCTGATGGTGAAGAAAAAATCCTATCAAGAGATGATTAGATAGAGCCTCAAAGAAGAGCAAATTTCAAAAACAAGAAGGCAATGCCAATCCTATCAAGCTCACTGTCTATTGAAGAATGTGGAAGAATACAACACTGCCCAACAGCATACAGCATATGGAAGACATTGGAAAATTATCATGAAGGAACTAAGCAAGTCAAATCCAAGAAGATTCAACTCATGACCTCAAAATATGAGATCTCCTAGATGAAATCCAATGAGTCAATCACTGACATTACCAACCGCCTTCTAGCCATTATAAATGGAATGAGGAAACTTGGGAAGCATCTGAGTCTAGAAGATGTAAACAACAAAATCCAGAGAAGTCTTCCTCTTAAAGACTATGGCTCAAGAGTTGCTGGCATAGAAGAAGCAAATAAAGACATGAGCATCATGAATACTGATGTGCTGATTGGCAAACTTCTCACACATGAAATGGTAGTGAAAAGAGATAGAGAGCTTAAAGCAGAGCCAGAGAAAAGAAAACCCTTAGCACTCAAAGCCTCTACTTCAAAATCTCCAGAAGAAAGTGAAAATGATGAAGAAATGAGAGATGATGAAAATGAGGACTTTTCTATGCTTTCAAGATGACTAAAAAGAATCATTGAGAAGAAAATGAGCAACTCCAGGAAATTCAGGCAAAGAAACCTCAAACAAACTTCTAATGATGGAAAAAGAAGTAAGGAAGAGGTAAAGTGTTATGAGTGTGGAAAGAAAGGACATATCAAACCAGAATGTCCAAGGCTCAAGAAACATAAGAGCAAATACCAAAGAGACAATGGTGAGAAAGGTCTCAAAGCCACATGGGATGACGAAAGCTCTTCAAGTGAAACATATGATAATGAAAGCGGAGAGGTAAACCTATGCTTCATGGCTTTTGAGGATCACGTCTCGAATAAGGTAAGATCACTACACTCATACTCTTTAAACAATGATAATAGTGATAATGATGATGATAGTGATGATGATGATAATGAGCAAAGCCTAATAGAAGAATTAAATCTAGAATTAGAGAAATATAGAAATAACATCAATAATTTAAAAAATAAAATAGATGTTTTAGAAAAGGAGAACATAAAGCTTAAATCATCTAATGAATCTTTCCAAAAGTCATTACATGAATATTCATCAAGACCCTCAACTCCTTTTTTGCTTAAAGAAAATACTACTTTGAAAAATGAAGTTGAGGAACTTAGAAATTCCATCTCTAAATTTAAAAAAAGGTAAAGAGAGTTTAGATACTCTCATCCTGTCTCAAAGATCACCCTTAATTAGACATGTTCTAGGATTTAAGGACACATCATCATCATCTCACAAAACCATCTTTGTTAAGTCAAATGAACCTGACATCTCCACACTTATTGGACATACTAAAACTGCTAGCTTAGGAGGTAAACATTATGCAATTGTCATCGTAGATGATTACTCTAGATATACATGGGTAATTTTCTTAGCTCAAAAGAGTGATGCTTTTGAAAATTTCAAAAACTTTGCTAAGAGAGTTCAAAATGAAAAAGAGTATTGTATTTCAAAGATAAGAAGTGATCATGGCAAAGAATTTGAAAATGAAAACATTGAAAGCTTTTGTCTTGAACATGGCATTTCACAAAATTTCTCTTCTCCTAGAACACCTCAACAAAATGGGGCAGTTGAAAGGAAAAATCGAACTTTAATTGAAATGGCTAGAACAATGCTCAATGAATATGGTTTACCAACTTACTTTTGGGCAGAAGCCACAAACACTGCATGTTATATTTCAAATCGAGTTTTCAAAAGACCTATTTTAAACAAAACCTTATTTGAGCTATGGAATGGAAGAAAGCCTGTGATATCGTACTTTAGAGTATTTGGATGCAAGTGCTTCATATTGAATACCAAGGACAACTTTGGAAAATTTGCTTCTAAATCTAATGAAGGTATCTTTTTAGGATACTCTACAACCAGCAAAGCATATAGAATATTTAACAAAAGATCATTAACTGTTGAAGAATCTATGCATGTTGTCTTTAATGAATCTAGTAGACTTGATCCTGTGAATGGTAGTGTTCTTGATGATGTAGTAGGAAACATGGAAAGACTTGATCTTGAAAATGGAAAAGAAGAAAATGATCAAGAAGATTCACATCAAAATGATTATCTACCTAAAACTGAAGAAGAAAATCAACGAGAACTCCCAAAAAAATGGAAAATGATGAAAGATCATCCTAAAAAGCAAATCATTGGTGATCTATCAAGAGGCGTAAGTACTATATCTCATTTCAAACATTTAGTCACTGACATTGCTTTTATTACTCAAATTGAGGCAAAAAATGTTGATGAGGCTTTTAATGATGAAAGTTGGGTAATTGTCATGCAAGAGGAACTTAACCAATTTGAAAGAAGTAAGGTATGGACCTTAGTACCTAGACCCAAGGATCATCAAATTATAGGTAGCAAATGGGTATTTAGAAATAAACTGGATGAACAGAGTTCAATAACTAGGAATAAGGCTAGATTAGTTGCAAAAGGATATAATCAGGAAGAAGGTATAGATTATGATGAAACCTATGCGCCTGTAGCTAGATTAGAAGCCATAAGAATACTCTTAGCATATGCATGTCACATGAATTTCAAAGTCTTTCAAATGGATGTGAAAAGTGCATTTCTAAAATTAATTTTTATTTCCGCACTTTAAAGTTTAATTTTTTTTAAAACTTCATTTCAAATCCCTTTTTGGCTTAATATCTGGGCAACAATTGGTATCAGAGCTTTGTCTAGCATCGAAGCGTAAAAAGTGCTAGTAAAGATTAAGATATGGCCAGTGAAGGATTCCAAAGTCTCAAGCCCATTAGAAGTTTCATATGGAGACATACTGTAACATCTTTGACCTTCCCCACATGCATTTCATTGAACATAAGCATCTTGCATACAATTGAATTGAACACATGCATTTTATACGTATTTTCGTAGGAATAAGTTCATGGCACGCACTAGCTATGTGTCCTAGTATTTGGCAATTGTATAGAGTCACATGTGTATCCTTATAACCTAAATGATGATAACAAAGCATTAGAAATAAATTGAATAAGGTGACCAAATTAATGTAAGCAAAATGATCAGATTAAGATTAGTAAACATTTTACATTGGTAATTTAGTTAAATCGGGCCAAATGATTAAGTTGTATTATTGTGTGAATTAGTGGAATTACATATATATGTAAATAATAATAATAAAAATATAAAATAAAATGAAAATGAAACAAAAGAGAAATAGAAGAGAAGAGAAATGAGAAATGAGAAGAGAAAAGAGAAGAGAAGAAGAGAAAAAGAGAAAAAGAGAAATGACAAAAAACAAGTTGGCTTTATCTTCATCTTTCTTCCCCATTTCTGCCTTCTTCTCCAGCCCGACTTCTTCTTCAATTTCCTCCATTTTAGACTTCAATTCATCCTCATTTCACCTATTTTTTGAAGCATATTGATCCCTTGCAAGGTCGTTCTTGGTAAGTAATTAATTCTTATTGTTATAGGGTTGATTTGAGTTGCTTAGGTTCATTAATAGGCACTGATTTATGGATATGTAAATGGTTTTGCATGATTTGGTGTATAGGAATAGAACTCCTCTCTCTACTGAAACTGGTCAGGGTATGAACCCTAACTAAGTTAGCTACAGTGTTCTTTGATTTCGAATATGTTAAAGCCATTATATGAATTATCTCAAAACATACAAGTTGTAGATATATGTGTTTTGTATCTGTATACCAAATTTTAGGTTAATAGGTCTTGTAAATGTTGAGTTATGGGGAATGGAACCATGACTATTCCATGGTTTGAACTGCCTACTGAGTGCTCTAGGCAGATACAGTAAATTGTTTGGTAACTTTGAGCTCGGTAGAGCTCGATTCTATAAATGCTCAAAACATAATCATTATAGGTATATGTCTTATTGAACGTTTGGTACTAATTTCTGCTTAATTGGTTATGTATAGACTAAGTTATGGCATTTGGAAGTTACACTGGTCTGGAAGCCAATTCTATTATGGACCAGTAAAAGGTTTGTTATAATTGGAAGACCTTAGAGACATAATTGATCATAGTTGAAAACATGAAAAATGTTCCATATGAACCCATATAAGTTTTTGTAAATTTTAATTAAAGTTGGACTTATAGATTATAAGTTATGATGAACCCAAATGAGTACCCTGAAACTGCCTAAAGGCAGGAAACAGAACACACTTAGAAATTTTAATATGTTCTATAATTATATGTTAGGTGTAACTAGGAACAACAATCAAATTAATTGGTCAAGTATAGAAAATGTTATAGGCTAAAAAGTCCCATAAGGTCACACTGTCTCATAGGAAAAATCTTAACTATTGACATGAACAATGCATATTAATTTGTTTAAGCCACAAATTAATATGTCTCCCTAATCATAAGTTAATCGATTATGTTTTCATATTAGGCTCACAATATATTTGAGACCCACAAGGAGCGGATAGAGAATAAGTTAGTGGTCGGAATCAAACGAGAACGGTGAGTCTAATTATCAATTGATTTCTTTAGTGCAAATGAATGTTGCTTGCTATGTGATTCATATGATTGTCATGATTGGTCCTTGATAATGTATTGATGGATAATTCATGATATTGTGGTACATATAAATGGTATAATTGTGGTATATTTGAAGTATAAGTTACATATATGTGATATATATACATGGTATATGTATAGTATATGCAAGGTATATGTGTGGCATATGAGGTATATATGTGGTATATGTATATTATATGTGATAAGATACAATGGTTGATGAATGCTTAAATACAAGCGCATATGCATATGGACTAAAAAGGCGTTGTGACTAGTTAATCGATATTGTAAAGTAAAAGAATAGGCCTATGGCCCAACAAATGTGCAAATGAAACAAATGATCAAGCTAGATAGCAAATACAAATGCAAATGTTCACATGCAAACCCAGGGCAATGTCTATTTAACTTAGTCACAACAAAATAAAATAAGCGAAGCATTTGCATACGTAAGGAGTAATGATTATATGTTTCAACTTTATTGATATTTATATGATACTGATGAATGGAATGGAATACATGGAATGTATTGGATTTGTGATTTATTATTATGAGTTGTTCGGTACTTTAGAGCTCATTTGATGGTTATTCTCACTGAGCCGCAACTCATTAATTTGCATCATTTTTTAGGTAAAGAAAAGTGATAGCTCATTTTGAGTAGCGCATAAAAGACATGGAGCACAGGTCACTGGCCGAGCCTCATCACTTTCTCTTATTGCATTCCACACAAGCATGAAAATATGTCATATGTGTTTTGTATTTACTTGCTTGAATATGTATAGTCATTTTGGAATGAGTCTAAAAATGTATAAATGAAAGCAACTCGAAAATACTTATGTGTAAAGTTTATGTTTTGATATATGTGATATATTATATTGTGGTGAAAACCTCAGTGTTAACTTTGCAAAGTCTGTGAATAATATTATAAGATATGAGACTTGCAAGTCATTGAATGAAATTATGGGATATGAGACTTGCAAATTCATTGAATTATATTACAGGATATGAAAAAAATTACTACTATTGTTAACTGTGTATTTTAGCTTTCCAATATGCTATGTATGATTACTTGATACAGGAATAGGTTATACTCAAATGCATAAGATGTGGTGTTACATTTTTGGTATCATAGCAGGGATAGGTTCCATGGGAACATGCATAAGCACAAGAGCATGATAACATATGCATCCTATGTGTTGAACACTATGTAGTGACATAATTTCATTTATTTTAGGGACATCATAAGACATAATTCACCAATGAGGGAGAGGTCGGCTGAAATGCATTCTCATGAGGCATCACCTCATTTACATAGAGATCAACCAGTGCTAGGAGCTAGAGCTCCAGCACATGCATCACAATCATCTCATGCAGAGGCACCCTATGAACACCCAGATCAGGAAGTGCACGGTTTTGAAATGTACAAGGAAAGACATTATGACAAGCTGAGGAAACATGGTGCAACTGATTTCAATGGCACAATAGACCCAAAAGAAGCTGAGACATGGCTGAAAAGGACATAGAGGGTACTGAATATGATGAGATGTACCCCGGATGAGAAATTCGATTATACAGTATCGTAGCTACAAGGAAATGCTTATGAATGGTGGGAGATAGTCCCCGAAAGTGATGCACAACCACCGGTGTTGACATGGAATGATTTCCTCTTAAAATTTCAAAACAATTATATGCATGAAACATATAAAGATGAGAAGAGGAAGGAATTCCTGAATTTAAAACAGGGGAACATGTCTGTTGCGGAGTATGAAATACAGTTTAATAAACTTTCCCACTATGCCACCTTCATGGTCTCTACTGAAAGAGACAAATGTAGAAAGTTCTAGGAGGGCCTCAAATATGAGATCATAAACAGAATCACGACTACTGATCTTGATAATTATGTCAGACTCATAGCTGCTGCAATAAGAGCTGAACGGTTAATGAAAGAAGTTGGGGAGCAACAAATTAAAAGGGCAGCACGTGAGTTCTTTAGTGAGTCTAGCAGAAGGTCGGGAAAAAGAATCAGATATATGCCTGCACAGTCAGGCAACAGAAGTGGGTACTCCAGTTCTAGAGGTCGAGGCATGACTTTCTCTTACCCAGGCAGAGGGCAGAGCCAATATGTTGAATAGAGGCCCACATGTACTCATTGTGGTAGACAGCATACGAGCGAATGTAGAAGGCTCAGAGGAGCATGTTATTTCTATGGATCGATGGAGCACATGTATAGAGACTGTCCAAATAGAGCCAAACTAGTAGAGACCAGCAGAGGTAGAGGAGTATCTGAGACTACAATTGAGGCACCGAGCATCTACCCTACTAGTGGGACAAAGGGCAAAGGAAGAGGCAGGGGCAGGACTAGTACAATGGGCAGAGGAGTGACCAGATCTGAAGGTCAGAGTTCTAGACCTCCTACTCAGGCCAGGGTGTTTGCTATGATTAGAGAGGAGGCAGTGGATGCTCCCGAAGTAGTTACTGGTAATATTTACATTTATGATATGTTAGCATATGCATTGATTGACCCAGGCTCCACTCACTCATTTATATCATTGCATATGGCATCCAAATTGCATCAAAAGCATGAGCCTTTAGGGATTGAGATAAATGTGAGTACTCCATTGGGAACAGTGGTAGTTGTGAATAATGTCTGTCATGATTTCCTGATATGCATTGACAGAGATGAGTTAATAGCTGATCTGATTTTATTGCCAATATATGAATTCGATGTGATACTGGGAATGGACTGGTTAACTAGACATCATGCAATAGTGAATTACTTTATTAAGGAAGTAATTTTGGAATCACCAAACCAGCCAAGGGTAGTATTTCTAGGTGAAAGAAAACTTGTGCCTACATGTCTAGTTTCTGCTGTAAAGGCATTTCGAATGATCAAAAGGGGATGTCAAGCATATTTGGCATATGTGACTGATACTAGAACCACTGATAGCTTGCTTGAAAATATACTAGTGGTAAGGGAATTTGCTGATGTATTCCTAGATGATCTACCTGTTTTACCACCAGATAGAGAGATAGAATTCACTATTGAACTAGTACCAGGAACAACATCAATATCAAGGTCACCCTATAGAATGGCCCCAGTTGAGTTGAAAGAACTGAAGGCCCAATTGTAGGAGTTACTTGACAAAGGGTATATTAGACCTAGTGTATCACATTGGGGAGCTCTAGTGTTATTTGTTAAAAAGAACGATGGAACAATGAGATTGTGCATCGATTATAGGCAACTGAACAAAATGACGGTGAAGAACAAATATCCATTGCCTAGAATAGATGATTTGTTTGACCAGTTGCAAGGAGCCCAAATATTCTCCAAGATTGATTTGAAATCAGGCTATTACCAGCTAAAGGTAGCAGAAGCGAATGTTCTAAATACTGCCTTTCGAACCAGGAATGGACATTATGAATTTTTAGTAATGCCATTTGGGTTGACTAATGCTCCAGCTGCATTTATGGCATTAATGAATAAGGTGTTTCAACCATATCTAGATAGGTTTGTGATAGTATTTATTGATAACATATTGGTGTACTCAAAGAATAGGGGAGAACATGAACAACATTTAAAAGTTGTGTTGCAAACTTTAAAGGAGAAACAATTATATGCCAAATTGAGTAAATGTGAATTCTGGTTAGATCATTTGGTATTTCTTGGACATGTGGTGTCGTGTAAGGGCATAGAGGTTGACCCAAAGAAAATTGAGGCCATGGTAAATTGGGAAGCTCCTAAAAATGTTTCAAAAATGCGTAGTTTTCTAGGTTTAGCCGGATACTATCGCAGATTTGTTGATGGATTTTCATTAATTGCTAGCCCTTTGACTAAATTATTGAGAAAGAATGTGCCTTTCAAGTGGACTCCAGAATGTCAAAGGAGTTTTGATGAACTAAAACACAGACTAACCTCAGCACCAGTGTTAACTATCCCTACAGATACAGGTGGGTTTACAGTATATAGTGATGCTTCTAACCAAGGCTTGGGATGTGTATTAATGCAACATGGTAAAGTGATAGCTTATGCATCTAGGCAACTGAGACCACATGAGATCTCATATCCAGTGCATGATTTAGAATTGGCTGCAGTTGTATTTGCATTGAAGATTTGAAGGCATTATCTGTATGGTGAGACATTTCAAATCTTCACAGACCATAAAAGTTTGGGTTATTTGCTTACACAAAAAGAGTTAACCATGAGGCAAAGATGATGGTTAGAGCTATTGAAAGATTATGACTGTACAACTGAGTCCCATCCAGGGAAAGGCAATGTGGTAGCAGATGCATTGAGTAGGAAGGCTAGTAGCAGTGTGGCTCACTTGCAAGTATCCTCTTTTCTGTATTTGATTCAATTATGATCTATGAATGTTGAATTAAATATACATGATGAAGGATCACTGACTGCTACTCTTCAAGTCAGACCTATACTAAAGGAGAGGATCAAATAAGCAAAAAACAAAGATCCTCAATTATGTGAGAAAGTTGATATGATAAGGCAAGGAAAGAGTATAAAGTTTCATTCTTAAAATCACACATATGTGTTCCAGACACTGAGAACTTGCGTCAGGAAATAATGGAAGAGGCACACAATGCACTGTATGCAATGCACCCAGGGATGACAAAGATGTATCACAGTTTAAGGCCTCATTACTGGTGGACAAGAATGAAGAAAGACATAGCAGAATATGTTTCCAAATGCTTGACATGTCAGCAGATTAAAATTGAACATCAGGCACCAGTTGGTAAACCACATCCATTGCCAGTGCAAGAATGGAAATGGGAAAGAATAACGATGGATTTTATTTATGGATTGCCAAGAACTCCATGGAAAAATGATGCAGTATGGGTAATTATTGATAGATTAACCAAGTCAGCACATTTTCTACCTATCAGATGGGGTTGTACACTTGAGAGTTTGGCCAAGTTATATGTGAATGAGATAGTCAGATAGCATGACATTCCAGTGTCCATTGTGTCTGATAAAGATCCACGGTTTACTTCACGTTTTTGGGTGAGTTTACAGAATCCATTGGAAACAAAATCGAACTTTAGCACTGCATTCAACCCACAGACTGATGGACAATCTGAAAGGACTATATAGACATTGGAAGAAATGCTTAGGGCATGTTCTATGGAATTCAGAGGTGCTTGGGATGAATATATAGCATTGATTGAATTTTCTTACAATAGCCAGTATCATAGCAGTATCCAGATGGCACCATATGAGGCATTGTATGGCAGAAAGTGCCGAAGCCCCATCATTTGGGATGAAGAAGGAGCACGTGCATTAGTAAGGCCAGAGATAGTGCAAGACACAGTGGATAAGATCAAGGTTGTCAAGAACAAGCTAAAGGCAGCACAGGACAGGTAGAAAAGTTATGTTGATAAGCATAGAAGGGAGATGGAATACGAGTTAGGTGAAAAGGTGTTTCTTCGTGTTCTCCTTGGAAAGGGATAATCCGATTTGGCAAGAAGGGTATATTGAGACAAAGATACATAGGGCCTTATGAAATTCTTGAGAACATTGGTCCATTGGCTTATAGATTGGCTTTACCACCCGAGATGGCTCAGATACATAATGTGTTTCATGTTAGCATGCTTAGAAGATACAGGTCAGATCCAACACATGTACTTAAAGATCAAGCCATTGAGATTGCAGAGGACATGACTTATGTTTAGGAACCAGTGAAAATCATTGGATACAAGACTAAACAGCTAAGAAACCGAGAAATACCTTTGGTTAAGGTATTATGGCTTAACCATTTACAATAAGAGGCAACATGGGAAACAGAAGAAAATATGAAAAAGCAATATCCACCCTTGTTTTCAGGAATTAATTTCGAGGAAGAAATTTTTAAAAGGGTGGGAGAATTGTAACATCCTTGACCTTCCCCACATGCATTTCATTGAACATAAGCATCTTTCATAGAATTCAATTGAACACGTGCATTTCATACGTATTTTCGTAGGAACAAGTTCATGGCACGCACTAGCTACGTGTCCTAGTATTTGGCAATTATATTGAGTCACACGTGTATCCTTATAACCTAAATGATGATAACAAAGCATTAGAAATAAATTGAATAAGGTGAACAAATTAATGTAAGCAAAATGATCAGATTAAGATTAGTAAACATTTTACATTGGTAATTTAGTTAAATTGGGCCAAATGATTAAGTTGTATTATTGTGTGAATTAGTGGAATTACATATATATGTAAATAATAATAATAAAAATATAAAATGAAAATGAAAATGAAATGAAAGAGAAATAGAAGAGAAGAGAAAAGAGAATTGAGAAGAGAAAAGAGAAGAGAAGAAGAGAAAAAGAGAAATGACAAAAAACAAGTTGGCTTTATCTTCATCTTTCTTCCCCATTTCTGCCTTCTTCTCCAACCCGACTTCTTCATCAATTTCCTCCATTTCTGACTTCAATTCATCCTCGTTTCACCTAGGTTTTGAAGCATATTAATCCCTTGTAAGGTCGTTCTTGGCAAGTAATTAATTCCTATTGCTATAGGGTTGATTTGAGTTGCTTAGGTTCATTAATAGGCACTGATTTGCAACCCAATTTTGATGCACATAGAAATTGATTCTGGAACAGTTTAAAACACAAGAATTGTTCCTTTATATCTTATATGTATGTATAGGTAAACGGTTTTTCATGATTTGGTGTATAGGAATAAAAATCATCTCTCTACTGAAACTGGTCAGGGTGTGAACCCTAACCAAGTTAGGTACTGTTCTTTGATTTCGAATATGTTAAAGCCATTATATGAAGTATCGCAAAACATAAACATTTTAGCTATCTGTGTTTTGTATCTGTACACCAAATTTTAGGTTCATATGTCTTGTAAATGTTGAGTTATGGGGAATGGAACCATGACTGTTCCATGGTTTGAACTGCCCACTGAGTGCTCTGGGTAAATCTAGTAACTTGATTTGCTAATTTGAGCTTGTTAGAGCTCGATTCTGTAAATGCTCAAATCATAAACGTTATAGGTATATGTCTTAGCTAATGTTTTGTACTAATTTCAGCTTAAGTGGTTATGTATAGACTAAGTTATGGCCTTTGTAAGTTATATTGGTCCGGAAGCCAATTCTATTCTGGACCAGTAAAATGTTTTTTATAAGTTGAAGACCTTAGAGACATAATTGTTAAAAGTTAAAAAACATGAAAAATGTTCCATATGAACCCATATACGTTTTTGTAAATTTTCATTAAAATAGGACTTATAGAATATAAGTTATGATGAATCCAAATGAGTACCCTGAAACTGCCTAAAGGCAGGAAACAAGGTAGAATATAGAACACACTTAGAAATTCCACAAAATATTGTACAATGAAATAATTGGTCTGAAATTTTAATATGTTCTATAATTATATGTTATTTTTAATTAGGAATAGGAATTGGATTAATTGGTCAAGTATAGATTAACTGGTCCCAAATCATTAGTTAATCGATTATGTGTTCATATAAGGCTCACAACATATTGGAGACCCATAAGGAGCGGATAGACATTAAGTTAGGGGTCGGAATCAAATGAGAACGGTGAGTCAAATTATCAATTGAATTCTTTAGTGCAAATGAATGTTGCTTGCTATGTGATTCATATGATTGTCATGATTGGTCCTTGATAATGTAATGATGGATAATTTGTGACATTATGGTACATATAAATGGTATACTTGTGGTATATTTGAAGTATATGTTTGACATATGTGATATATATACATGGTATATGTATAGTATATGTAAGGTATATGTGTGGTATATGAGGTATATATGTGGTAGATTTATATTATATGTGATAGGATACAATGGTTGATGAATGCTTAAATACAAGCGCATATGCATATGGACTAAAAAGGCGTTGTGACTAGTTAATCGATATTGTAAAGCAAAAGAAGAGGCCTATGGCCCAACAAATGTGCAAATGAAACAAATGATCAAGCTAGCTAGCAAATGCAAATGCAAATGTTCACATGGAAACCCGGGGCAATGTTTGTTTAACTTAGTGACAACAAAATAAAATAAGCAAAGCATTTGCATACGTAAGGAATAATGATTATATGTTTCAACTTTATTGATATTTATATGATACTGATGAATAGAATGGAATACATGGAATGTAATGGATTTGTGATTTATTATTATGAGTTGTTCGGTACTTTAGAGCTCATTTGATGGTTATTCTCACTGAGCCGCGACTCATCAATTTGCATCATTTTTCAGGTAAAGAAAAGTGATAGCTCATTTTAAGTAGCGTATAGAAGACATGGAGCACAGGTCACTGGCCGAGCCTCATCACTCTCTCTCCTAGCATTCCACACAAGCATGAAAATATGTCATATGTGTTTTGTATTTACGTGCTTGAATATGCATAGTCATTTTGGAATGAGTCTAAAAATGTATAAATGAAAGCAACTGAAAAATACTTATGTGTAAAGTTTATGTTTTGATATATGTGATATATTATATTGTGGTGAAAACATCAGTGTTAACTTTGCAGAGTCATTGAAAAATATTACAGGATATGAGACTTGCAAGTCATTGAATGAAATTATAGGATATGAGGCTTGCAAATTCATTGAATTATATTACAGGATATGAAACAAATTTACTACTATTGTTAACAAGGTATTTTACCTTTCCAGTATGCTATGTATGATTACTTGATATAGGGATAGGTTATACTCAAATGCATAAAATGTTGTGTTACACATACCTGGATAGTGAAGGAATTGAAGTCTAAGATAGTGTACAAAAATAATGGACTCCACCAACCAGAAGAGGAGCTGATGGTGAAGAAGAAATCCTATCAAGAGATGATTGGACAGAGCCTCAAAGAAGAGTGGAAGAGTTGCTGGCATAGAAGAAGCAAATGAAGACATTGGAAGGCAATGACAATCCTATCAAGCTCATTATCTATTGAAGAAAGTGGGAGAATACAACACTGCCCAATAGTATACAGCATGTGGAAGACATTGGAAAATTATCATGAAGGAACTAAGCAAGTCAAATCCAAGAAGATTCAACTTCTGACGTCAGAATATGAGCTATTTAAGAAGAAATCCAATAAGTCAATCACTGATATGACCAACCGCCTTCTAGCCATTATAAATGGAATGAACAAACTCGGGAAGCATCTGAGTCTGGAAGATGTAAACAACAAAATCCTGAGAAGTCTTCCTCTTAAAGACTATGGCTCAAGAGTTGCTGGCATAGAAGAAGCAAATGAAGACATGAGCATCATGAATACTGATGTGTTGATTGGCAAACGTCTCACACATGAAATGATAGTTAAAAGAGATAGAGAGCTTGAAGCAGAGCAAGACAAAAGAAAGCCCTTAGCACTCAAAGCCTCTACTTCAAAATCTCAAGAAGAAAATGAAGATGATGAAGAATTGAGTGATGATGAAAATGAGGACATTGCTATGCTTTCAATTAAAATGAATCATTGAGAAGAAAATGAGTAACTCAAGAAAATTCAGGCAAAGAAACCTCAAACAAACTTCTAATGATGCACAAAGAAGTAAAGAAGAAGTGAAGTGCTATGACTGTGGAAAGAAAGGATATATCAAACCAGAATGTCCAAGGCTCAAGAAACATAAGAGCAAATACCAAAGAGACAATGGAGAGAAAGGTCACAAAGCCACATAGGATGGCGAAAGCTCTTCAAGTGAAAGAGATGATAATGAAAGCGAAGAGGTCAACCTATGCTTCATGGCTATTGAGGATCACGTCTCGAATAAGGTAAAATCACTACACTCATACTCTTTAAACAATGATAGTAGTGATAATGATAATGATAGTGATGATAATGATGATGAGCAAAGCCTAATAGAATAATTAAATCAAGAATTAGAGAAATATAGAAGTAAATTTAGTACTTATAGAAATAACATCTCTAATTTAAAAAATAAGATAGAAATTTTAGAAAAGTAAAACATAAAGATTAAATCATCTAATGAATCTCTCCAAAAATCATTAGATGAATATTCATCAAGACCCTCAACTATTTCTTTGCTAAAAGAAAATAATACTTGAAAAAATGAAGTTGAGGAACTTAGAAATTCCATTTCTAAATTTCACAAAGGTAAAGAGAGTTTAGATACTCTCATTGTGTCTCAAAGATTACCCTTAATTAGACATGGTGTAGGATTTAAGGACATATCATCATCATCTCACAAAACCATCTTTGTTAAATCAAATACACCTCACATCTTCGCACTTGTTGGAACAACACCAAGGAATAAGCATATTAAACCTTCTATACATAAAAAAAATAATAATGCCTTTATATATAAGAAGCAGGCATCTAGAAAAGCATCAATTAATCATGACTGTGCATGTCATCATTCTCAAAATAAGTTTGATAGAATATTATATTTAAATATCTTGTAAGACCAAAAAGCAAGTTTAGACCAAAACAATGTAATTATTGTATGAAAATAGGTCACATAAATAAACATTGTTGGATAAGCAAGGCTCATTGGGAACCTTCAAATGCTAACCCCCAAGGACCCAAGCTCATTTGGGTACCTAAAAATCATACTTGAACTGTGATTCTATAGGTATTCCTCAAGTCCACAATAAACAAAAATGTTTGGCTTGTAGACAGTGGATGCTCAAGGCATATGACAGGAGAGAAAGAACTCTTCAAAGAAATCAAAAGTATTGATGGAGGTAAAGTTACCTTTGGAAACAATGCTAAGGGTAAGGTAATTGGCATTGGATCTATTGGTATTAATGAAACTACTTTTATTAAAGATGTCTTACTTGTTGATGGCTTGAAACATAACTTGTTAAGTTTTAGTCAATTATGTGATAAAGGAAACAAAGTAATCTTTACTTCCAATGAATGTCTTGCGATCTCTATCGATGGTCAAGAGATATTTAAAGGAAATAGAGATGTCAATACATACATAATAAACTTACATGAACTATCTAACCATTCCTCTAAGTGTCTTGTAACCACTAGTGATGAATCTTGGCTGTGGCATAGAAGGGTTGGTCATGCTAACATGGACTTAATACAAAGCCTTAGCACAGGAGAACTAGTAAAAGGACTACCAAGAGTTAAATATGAAAAAGGGAAGACGTGAACCTTGCCAAAGAGGAAAGCAACATAAGTCATCCTTCAAAGCCAAAAATATAGTAAGTACCTCAAAACCTCTTCAACTCCTACATTTAGACTTATTTGGACCTACTAAAACTGCTAGCTGAGGAGGTAAACATTATGCATTTGTCATCGTAGATGATTACTCTAGATATACATGGGTAATTTTCTTAACTTAAAAGAGTGATACTTTTGAAAATTTCAAAAACTTTGCTAAAAGAGTTCAAAATGAAAAAGAGTATTGTATTTCAAAGACAAGAAGTGATCATGGCAAAGAATTTGAAAATGAAAACTTTGAAAGATTTTGTCTTGAACATGGCATTTCACAAAATTTCTCTTCTCCTAGAACACCTCAACAAAATGGGGCAGTTGAAAGGAAAAATCGAACTTTAATTGAAATGGCTAGAACAATGCTCAATGAATATGGTTTACCAACTTACTTTTGGGCATAAGCCACAAACAGTGCATGTTACATTTCAAATCAAGTTTTCAAAAGACCTATTTTAAACAGAACCTCATTTGAGCTATGGAATGGAAGAAAGCCCTTTATATCGTACTTTAGAGTATTTGGTTGCAAGTGCTTCATATTGAATACCAAGGACAAACTTGGAAATTTTGCTTCTAAATCTGATGAAGGTATCTTTTTAGGATACTCTACAACCAACAAAGCATATAGAGTATTTAACAAAAGATCATTAATTGTTTAAGAATCTATGCATGTTGTCTTTAATGAATCTAGTAGACTTGATCCTGTGAATGGTAGTGTTCTTGATGATGTAGCAGGAAACATGGAAAGACTTGATCTTGAAAATGAAAAAGAAGAAAATGATCAAGAAGATTCACATCAAAATGATTCTCTACCTCAAACACAAGGAATTGGTTATTGTGTGAGCCATTAAAACACAAGGGATTTCTGGGTTAGGTGTGAGCCATTGTGAGAAACACCATAGTTGGGAGTGAGCTAGTAAAACTCCACTGTAACACTTAGTGTGTTAGTGAAACTCCCAATTGCGATTGGGGAGAGGATAAGGGTTTATTAACACCCGAACCTCTATAAAAATCCATGTGTCAAATTTATCTTCCCTTATAAAATTAATTTTTTATTTCCGCATTTTAAAGTTTAATTTTTAAAACTCCAATTCAACCCCCCTTCTTGGCTTAATATCTGGGCATCATAAAAGCATATGTCAAATTTAAGGCATCTGAATCCATCCTAAGGTGAAATCTGGTTGACAAATGAACATAATCATTCTTTCATTGGATGGTTTAAAGTCCGAGTGATGCGTTAGTTGTCAGAAGTACTAAAGAATGTAACTAACACGATAAAATGGTTAGCTTATGGCCCTGGGTTGAATACATGGACTATCGAAGGATATGACATCAACGGATATACCTTTTACACTAAATGTCAAGATGACAAAAACATAATGCAAAATAGCAGAGTTACTTTGATAGCTTCATCAAGAGAACTCGCTAGTGTTAAATAGTCATGCCAATAGATTCTATAATGTCATATTATGGTGTAATTGAAGACATTTGTGAGCTTGATTACAAGGAATTCAAGGTTCCTCTTCTCTGATGTAAATGGATTGAAAACCAACACGGTGTTCGAATGGATGAGTTAGGAATGACATTGGTCAATTTTAGTCAGTTAGGTTATCAAGATGTAAATGGATTCATTCTTGCTTCACAATCCAAGCAATGTTTTTACATTATTGACTCTAACGATAGTAGGTGGTCTATTGTTCTTCAAAGTAAGAGGCGTATTATTGGTATCGATGATGTGGTAGATGAGGAAGAGTATGATTAAGTTGATGATACTTCCCCATTTCCTATCAGGTTACTTATGCTAGTTGGAGAAGATATTTTAGATTCAAATTACATACATGATGATCATATTGAAGGTTTATGGATCGACAATTGCCATTAATAGATGTACACGTGTCTATGGTATGTTTATTTATAAAATACTAATTTTTATAAATGTGTAGTATCATTAATGTGTTATATACTCAGAATTACTAACTTTTGTGATTATTTATCAAATAAATATCATGTTTTCATTTCATATAAGAATAAATTACTATTATTGTGGATTATACTAACATGTTTCTTTGTTATTCTTATGTTAAAGGAAATCATGTCGAATGAGCAAGAAGATTTGGAGCCATCAAGTAGCACGATAAAAAATGGCTAGAGGAGCTACCATATGCAAGAAAATGAAGAAGAAAAGGGATGAACAAAAGACAATAGAGTTCGATGAGTTTGATCGCCCATGTGGAACATACGCCGACATATTTAGTTCATACATAGGCCATGTATCATGTTCCCACATGAACATCATAGTGAAAAACTGGGATATGGTTGATAAGGGTCATAAGGATACAATTTAGGAAGATATCAAGGTAACTTTCCTTCAAAATTATTAATAAATTTGATAAAAATAATTAAGTTGTGATTAAAACTAAGATATCCAAAACATTATTTTGCAAAAAGAGTTCAACATTCATGATGATAAGAAGAAGATTGTATTAAAAACTGTTGGAATGCAATGGAAAGATTTTAAGTATCGATTGGTTGTTAAGTACCTAAAGAATAAATCTAATCAGAAGTCACCTTTAGAATTATATGACTTCATCACTAACAAAGATTGTGAGGAGTTTAAACAAGCACATGAATCAAAAGATTATGAGGTACTAATTATTAAGTATAATGCAATTTACATTCATATTTATGCAAGACATGATAATGAAATATTCACCCTTAATTTGGTTTTTGTTAACACCAAATCAGTGCGAAGACGAAGGTGAAGCAAGCAAAGAATGTGCACCCACATTTCTTGGGTCGTATAGGCTATAATAGGAAAAAGGCCCAGTAGATTGTTGAAGATCCTATCTCTTCTTTTTTATCATCACCATTTATGAGATCTACTATTACCTCATCATATGATCGATGTCTCGATTAGGTAAGAGCTAGAACAAGAAAGACAGGGGAAGCAAATTATATAATCCCTGTGGAAAAGACAAAATAGGTGGCAAAAAAAATGGTAAGTACAACTTGCGAACCAAACATTAAATGCAATTACCTTTGTTTATCCATGATTGCTGATTAACATAATTTTTATATGGTGAACATGAGACATTAAGGCAAGAAGTCACCCAAGGTAGTTGGGTACTAGAGAGGCATTATGACATATTGTCACGTGCGCTTGAAACACTTGAACATTTTGGCTTTGTGAGGGGTGTTAGAAGTGTCATGATCATCAAGAAATTTTATGGTAATACTGAAAAAAAGAAACTATCAGTGTTTGTCTCACATGAAGTTATAAAAGAGCTTGAGAATAAAATAGACGCCAAATTATTTTCCAAATTCTCGACACATATTGCTCATTTTCAGAGCATTATAGAGTAGAGGACTAGTAAGGCATCTAAATTTTCACTTGAGATGGAAGAGGAGATGGGTTCTACATACACTAGCCCAAATCCTAGTAGTTACCACTCTGTTTGTAACAATCCCTTACCTCAGTAGGGGGATGAGGGAGTGCCTCATCTAGGACATAGTTAATCTTTCCGAATTTGAGAACTATTCACAAATTCCTTAGCCAATCCAAAAAGTTAGGCCTAATCAACTTATTTGGCTCTATTAGTGATCGCAACTTTACACTAGTTGACATGATGATGATTCTAGCAACCTAGATGTAAAATAAAGCATGTTAGAATATACATGGAAATGCATGATTATTAGGTCTTTAATAAATCATATTATGACTCCCACTATTTTATTGTGAATTTATTAGCCCTCACTATGAACTTGAGAGAACCTTTAAGGAAGTTCTCTAGTGGGTTAATATTCAACTAGCTAAGAATAACCTTGAGGTAACTCAACAAGTCATCCTTAGTTTGGTTGGTAGGTATCTAATCTGTAATGCCCACTAATTTGAGTTTAATTAGAATAAGTATGAGGTATAAATAGAAAATACCTGATAGATAATAGAAAATAAAATAGTTGGAATAGTTGATTAAATTAGAAATTACAATAAATTAAATTTGATTAAAATAAACCACACAATGAAATTGTACTTTTGGTAAAAACATTAAATTAAATGAACTAGATATAAGTAAATATGTGAAAATAAATAAATAATAAAATTGAAAAAAAAATAGAAAAGTGAACAGTAAAAAAGGGACACAGCAGGAAAAAAAAAGTGGAAGACTAAAACGGGAGAAGGGTGGGGGAGGGGAAAGTTAATTAAGACTTTTCCCCCATTTTCTTCCAACTTCAGCTCTCTTCTTTTTATCATCATCATCCCTTCCCTTCCTCCATTTAAGACCCCTAATTCTTCATCCTCTTCTTCATGATTTGCGAGAAAATTCATTCCAAATTAATATGATCTTGGTAAGTAATATCCTTCCCCTTCTTATTGTGTTATTAGAGCTTTTAAGATTATGTTTCTACAGTGTATTGCGTTCTATTTTTGAGTAACTATGAACTGAATTTGAAGAGGTGTAAAACATAAACGTTGTTCATATATGTGTTGTTTATATTTCTGTCAAATTGCATCAAATTATTTTGGCTATATAGAGAGATAAGTTTGTTTGAGTGAAACTACTTCAGGGAGATGTGTCAACACAGTAATTCATGATTTTTGCTCAATTTGATCATCTTAATGGCTGAATCTGAGACTTTGTAGAACATAAAAGTTGTAGATATATGTTTATTTAGGTCTCTACCAATTTTTGTATAAACATCTCTTGTGAAGGTTAAATTATAGTGAAATGAACTATGACTATTCCTTGATTGAGTTGTGTTTTGGTACCTATGCAGCTCCAGTAAATTCATGTTCCTTTTTTAGCTTCTTAAAGGTCGAATTAGACAAAGTTCAAAACATGAATGTTTTATTTCTATGTCTCGTCTAAGTTCCTGTGAAAGTCTCACCTTAAAATGTCATATATTTTGTGAGTTATGAGCTGAACAAGTGAACTGGTCAGATTGTCATTGTATTCCAAACCAGTTATATAACTATATAAAACTTTTCATAGTAATTGAAACAAAACATTGAAAGATATGAGGTTTAAATTATGATATCCCGAAACTGCCTAAGGGCAAAAAACAGAGCAACATTTTAAATTATACCAAAAAATGTGTAATGATTCAAAAATTCAAAAATTTTAGTATGTTTTAGTCTTACATGTTAAATTTAGTTAGGAATAGGAATCATATAAATTGGATAACTGTAAAAAAAGTTATAGATCCAATAGTCCTAAGAGGTCCTATTCCAGCTTAAAAGAAATTGTAGTTATTTATTTAAATTATATTAAGAATAAATATTATATCAAGGTATTAATTATTTATATTTTTAAATTAGGATCGCAACAAGAAGAAGAACAACAAAAGTGAACAAACTTTGAGTTTATATTTTGGAAAAGAAAAACACTATCGAAGTTTGTACATATATGTATTCTAGTTTTCCCTTTTGTGCATGATTGTGTGTGCATGACATAAATTGTATGTTAAAGATGAAATTATATATTATGACATGTTTTAAAATTATAGAAATGTTATTTACTATGAACTTAATATTATTCTAATATTTGATAAAATATCATGGTATTACATGGTATTGAAATCAATTATGAGTATATGATTACGTTCATATGAAATGAGTATTGGTTATAGAAACAAGTAATTAATGTTGTTAATTGCCTATTTCTCTACCTGGGGGACATTGGATAGATGGTGCACCATTATGGGGAAGTTACGGTACCGATATGGATATAATTTAAGGAGAGCGTGGGTTAAGTTCTAGGAGTGCCCCTGATCCTGGTTACACATAGATGACATGATTATATTCAGTCAAGGTGGCTAAAGCTCCGCGAGTGCCCTTGACTTGAGATTATAGTGAGTATAGTGGCTTAAGCTCCGCGAGCGCCCCTATTTCATACCCTGTATCCAGACAGTCCGAAAACGAGATTTTGGGATAATAAATCATAGAATAAAATATGAAAAATTATTAATTGATGTAAGTAACAAAGTATAAAATGCTTACGTGACGTGGTGCAAATTTAATTATTGAATAAGGTTCTTATGTTATCCTTTTATGTTATGTATATATTTATTTTATATGACAAAAATGTAATAATATTTATTATGCCATAATGTTCTTTAAGACATGCATTTGTGTGACTGCATGGGGAAAACTTTAATGCTTATATGTACCACTAAGCTAGAGATAGCTTGGCATGGGTTCTTCTCACTCAGGAATTGGAACGGTAGCTAGTGGATAGTGAAGTTGATCAAGATGAAATCCAAGCTCATATCACCAGAAACACAAGAGATGTAGTTAGAGGGTTGGTTATCTATTATGTTTTTTTTAGTTTGACTATGTATATGGCTTGTGGTAGACATGTCTCATATGATAATATTATATATGTAATAATTATGTAACATAATGGGGTGCCATATGTGTGTACACCATAATGATAAATATATATTGTTAATTAGAAAGACTTGCCTAAATCAATATAAATAAATAGATTAAGTTATTTAAAATGAAAAAGTTTTAATTCGAACAGAGTTATGAAGTTAAGCGTATGGCATCCTTCTTATATATGTGGGATTATCCCTAATATATAAGTGGGGCGTCATATTTTGTGGTATCAGAGCAGGTTTAGGCATTTCTAGGCCTATTTGGGAAAAGGGATATTAGGCATAAATATACATGTGTCTCTTATATTTCTAATGTGGGCTTTCTTATTGGCAACTTGTGGGATTGTAGGAAGATGTGTTCGGATAAACAGGATATGGCGGAGAGTATCGGCTCTCCTGATACTAGGACTCCTCATCAGCCTAGTGCAGTGAGCGTGCAAGGGCAAAATGGTGCTCCAAATCCCCCACTGCAGGCAGTAGAACAGATTGATCCTAGTCAAAATCCATTTACACAACAGATGACTGGAATATTCCAACATATGGTATGAGCCATTCCTCAGCCTACCCCAGTGCCACCACCTAAACAAACACTAACAATTAATAAGTTTCGTAAGTATGGGGATTCGGATATCTATGGTAAGAAAGATGAGGATCCAGCTGCAGTTGAGTATTGGTTGAAAAAGACTGAAATAGTTTTTAAGGAATTACAAGTGGATGCTGATGACAAAGCTAGATTTGCTACTTCAATACTCCAAGATGAGGCATATGATTGGTGGAAATCAGTTCTTACTAAGCCAAATATGGTGGAACCGGTCTCATGGGATTCCTTTCTCTCTGAATTCAAAGAGTGATATCTCATTAATCTATATTGATGAGAAAAAGAAATAGTTCATGAATCTCAAGCAAGGTAAAATGTCAGTGACTGAGTATTAGCAGGATTTTACCAGACTGAGCAAGTATTCCACTGAATTAGTTGCAAATGAAAGAGATAAATGCCAAAGATTTGAAGATGGCTTTAATGAAGAGGTTGGAGATATTGTGACTACTCTTCAGCACAAAAAATTTTCTCAGTTAGTTTTTGCAGCACTCGGCATTAAAAAAAGGAAAAAGGGAAAAATAGAATAATCTTTTAAAAAGTCATCTACTCCTGACACTCAATTCACTGGTAAGAGGAGTCATTTCTTTACTAGTCATTCACAGAATAGAGGACAGGGAAAGGGTCTTAGCTATTCACAAACAGGGTCTTTTAGGATGGGACCACCCTCTAAGGCACCTTCTGCTACGGCCAGTTCACAACCTCAAGTTAGTAAGGAAGCTATACCATCGGGGGGAATGTTAGCGTGTCACAGGTGCTTGCTTTAGATGTGGGTTAAGGAACACATACGGAGGGATTTCCCACTCTTGACAAGTGGTACTTCTACTCAGACTACTAGGTCAGCTTCGACTCAGACTAGAGTTCAGTTGAGAGGAGGACCAAGCCGATCGAGGTAGGCTGTTTTAGAGACAATGAATAGAGTTTGATCCAACATAGCTCCAGCCAAAGCCTATGCCATTAATGCTAAGGAAGATCAGGTGGCAACAGATGTTATTGTTGGTATGTTTTCATTATATGATTTGGACATTTAAGCACTCATAGATTCAAGTTCCACACATTCCTATATTTGCACTAGTACACCTTGCCAACATAACATGATTAGAGAGAACCTAGCAAATGGAATTGAAATTAAGAACCCCTTGGGTCATAGTGTAATAGTAAATAAAGTATTCAGGAATTGCCCTTTAGTTGTGCATGAGAAGGAGTTTTTCTGCAGACTTGATTGAGTTGCCTTTCCATTAGTATGATATCATATTAGGCATAGATTGGCTCTCACGTCACGAAGCAGTGCTGGATTGCAAGTCTAAATTTGTGGTACTTAAGATAGAAAATTAGGAGGAAGTTATTGTGAAAGGTGAATTATTTTCATAACATCCTCGAGTCATATTCATAATGAAAGCTAGGAGATTAATGAGAAAAGGGTGCAAAGCTTATTTGGCCTCATGTGATTGACACCAAAATGGGAAGTTCAAATCATAATGATATTCTGGTGATAAATGAGTTCGCAGAGTTGCACATTCAACCCACTCTTAGTCCGGAAATAAAGGATGCACAAAGACAAGATAGAAAGCTAATTGAATTAGCTGAGTTGATCTCTAAGGGGGAGAGACCTGGATTCACTATGGACTTAGATGGTGGACTGTTCTATCAATACATATTATGTGTGTCTGATGTAGAAGATCTTAGATAGAAGATTCTTAGAGAGGCCCATGAAAGCAAATATGCTATGCACCCAAGGAGTAACAAGATGTATCAAGAGTTGAAGAGCAGATACTGGTGGGCAGGTACGAAAAAGGACATCTCAAAATACACTTCAAAATGTTTGATTTGTCAGCAAGTCAAGGCTGAACATCAAGTACCTTCAGGGTTGCTACATCCAATTTATATTCCATAATGGAAGTGGGAACGGATCATAATGGATTTTGTGACTAGATTACCTTTGACTCCAAAGAAACATGATATTGTATGGGTCATAGTGGACAGATTTACAAAGTCAGCACATTTCTTACCTATCGAAAAGGACTACCCACTGAATAAATTGGTAGAAATTTATATGAATGAAGTAGTACGACTTCATGAAGTACCTATTTCTATTGTGTCTAGCAGAGATCCCCATTTCACATCTCAATTTTAGGGTAGTCTACAGGGAACTATAGGTACTAAGCTCAATTTCAGCATGACTTTTCATCCGTAGACAGATGGATAATCAGAAAGAGTTATTTAGATTCTAGAAGATATGATGAGAAGTTGAGTCATTAAATTTGAAGGTAGCTGGGACATATATCTTCCTTTAATGGAATTCGCTTATAATAATAGTTATCAGTCTAGTATCCAAATGGCACCATATGAGGCACTTTATGGCAGGAAGTGTCAAACACCTTTATGTTGGATAAAACTCAGTGAGAGGAAGCTTGTGGGACCAGACTTAGTGCAAAAAATGGAAGAAAAAGTGAAAGTCATTTGTGAAAGACTTAAGGCAGCTACAAATAGGCAGAAATCATATGTTGCTCTTAAGAGATGAGACATTGATTATGCAGTGGGTGATAAAGTTTTTATTAAAGTTTCTCTGTGGAAAACAATTATGAGATTTAGAAAGAAAGGCAAGTTAAGTCTAAGATTCATTGGACCTTATGCAATATTAGAAAGAGTTGGACCTATTGCATATAGACTCGTTCTACCACTGGAGTTGAGTTTGACACATAATGTGTTCCATGTCTCAATGTTAAGAAGATATAGATTAGATCCTAATCACATCATACCTGCTGAAAGCGTTCAAGTGAGACAAGATTTGACATATGAATAAGAACCAGTTCAAATTTTAGCATGAGAAATTAACGAGCCGAGGAAGAATCGAGTACAACTAGTGAAAGTGCTATGGAGGAATCATGCAATCGAAGAAGCAACATGGGAAAGCGAAAAGCTGATGAAAGCTCAATACCCTCACCTACTCAGTGACGATGCATTAAGTATGTTTCGAGCATGAAACATTTTAAGGGGGAGAGAATTGTAACGCCCACTAATTAGAGTTTAATTAGAATAAGTATGTGGTATAGATAGAAAAAACCCGATAGATAATAGAGATTAAAATAGTTTGAATAGTTGATTAAATTAGACCACACAATTAAATTGTACTTTTAGTTAAAAAAACATTAAATTAAATGGACTATATATAAGTAAATATGTGAAAATAAATCAATAAAATAAAAATAAATAAATAATAAAATTTAAAAAAATAGAAAAGTTAATAGTAAAATAGGGACACAGCAGAAAAAAAAAAAAGTGGATGACTAAAACGGGAGAAGGGTGGGGGAGGGGAAAGTCAATTAAGACTTTGCCCCATTTTCTTCCAACTTTAACTATCTTCTTTTTATCATCAACATCCCTTCCCTTCCTTCATTTAATAGCCCCAATTCTTCATGCTCTTCTTCATGATTTTCAAAAAAATTCACTCCAAATAAATTTGATCTTGGCAAGTAATATCTTTCCCCTTATTATTATGTTATTGGAGCTTTTAAGATTATATTTCTACAATGCATTTCATTCTATTTTTGAGTACCATATGAACCACATTTGAAGAGGTGTAAAACATGAAAGTTGTTAAGATATGTATTTTTTATATGTCTGTCAAATTTCATGAAATTATTTAAGGTATATAAAGAGATAAGTTTGTTTGAGTGAAACTGTTTCAGGAAGACGTGTCAACAGAGTAATCCACGGTTTTTGCCCAATTTGATCATCTTAATGGCTGAACCTGAGATTTTATAAAACATAAAGGTTATTGATATATGTTTATTTAGGTCTCTACCAAATTTTTTATAACATCTCTTGTGTAGGTTGAGTTATAGTGAAATGAACTATGACATTTCCTTGATTGAGTTGTGTTATGGTACCTGTGCAGTCCAGTATATTCATGTTCTTTTTTGAGCTTCTTAAATGTCGAATTAGCTAAAGTTCAAAACATAAAAGTTTGTTTTCTATGTCTTATCTAAGGTTCTGTAAAGTATCACCTTAAAAGGATATATATTTTTTGAGTTATGAGCTGAACAAGTGAATTGGTTAGATTCACATTGTATTCTGAACCAGTTATAGATCCTCTAGTATTTGAGAACCTGAGAGTCCGAATCTGGAAATACGTTAAACATGAAACAAGTTCACAATTAACTTGTATAACTGTATAAATATTTTCATAATAATTTAAACTACACATTGAATGATATGAAATTTTAAATATGATACCCTGAAACTGCCTAAGGGCAAAAACAAAGTAACATTTAAAACTATACCAAAAATTGTGTAATGGTTCAAAACTTTTGAAATTTTAGTATGTTTTATTCTTACAAGTTAAATATAATTAGGAATAAGAATCATATAAATTGGATAAGTGTGGAAAACGTTATAGATCTAATAGTCCTAAGAGGTCTTATTCCAGCTTAAAAGAAATTGTAGTTATTTATTTAAATTATATTAAGAATAAATAATTTATCAAAGTATTAATTAGTTATATTTTTAAATTAGGATCTGAACAAGAAGAACAAAAAAATTGAACAAGCTCTGACCTTATATTTTGGAAATGAAAAACACTATCGAGGTTTGTACATAATGTATTCGAGTTTGCCCATTTGTGCATGATTGTGTGTGCATGACATAAATTATATGTCACAATGATGAAATTATATATGATGACATGTTTTAAAATTATAGAAATTTTATTAACTATGAACTTTACATTATGCTAATATTTGATAAAAAATCATCGTATTACATGGTATTAAAATAAATTATGAGTGTATGATTATGTTAATATAAAATGAGTATTGATTATAGAAACAAGTAATTAATGTTGTTAATTGCCCATTTTTCTACCTGAGGACTGACATAGGATAGATGGTGCACCATTATATGATTTGGGGATGGGGTGGCTTAAGCTCTGGGAGCACCCCTGATCCTGGTTACACACAGATGACATGATTATATTCGGTCAAGATGGCTAAAGCTCTGCGAGCGCCCTTGACTTAATATTATAGTGAGTAGGGTGGCTTAAGCCCTGTGAGCGCCCCTATTTTACACCCCGTATCTGGATGGTCCAGGAACAAGATTTTGGGCTAATAAATCATAGAATGAAATATGAAAAATTATTAATTGATGTAAGTAACAAAGTATAAAATGCTTACGTGAGGTGGTGCAAATTTAATTATTGAATAAGGTTATTATGTTATCCTTTTATGTTATTTTATATCACAAAAATGTAATAATATTTGATGTGCCATAATGTTCTTTAAGACATGCATTGGTGTGACTGCCTGGGGAAAACTTTAATGCTTATATGTACCACTAAGCTAGAGATAGCTTGGCGTGGGTTCTTCTCACTCAGGAATTTGAATGATAGCTAGTAGATAGTGAAGTTGATCAAGAAGCAATCCAAGCCCATATCGCCAGAGACACAAGAGACGTAGTTAGAGGGTTGGTTATCTATTATGTTTTTTTTAGTTTGACCTTGTATATGGTTTGTGGTAGACATGTCTCATATGTTAATATTGTATATGTAAATAATTATGTAACATAATCGGGTGCCATATGTGTGTACAACATAATGATAAATATATATTGTTAATTAAAATGACTTGCCTAAATTAATATAAATAAATATATTATGTTATTTAAAATAAAAAAGTTTTAATTCGAACAGAGTTATCGAGTTAAGCTTGTGGCATCCTTCTTATATATGTGGGATTATCCCTAATATATAAGTGGGGCGTCACATAATCCATACCAATTGCATTATTCATGCGACTATTGAATCTTGTACTATCACTAATTGATGTGTGCACATACATTGGGCTATCAACTCTTGATATGTGTACATCTCATGTACAGTAATCCAACTTTGACTGTAATACATATTAACCTTGGCATAAATCCAACAAGTTATTGATATTGGTTAAGTCCAACCCACTAATCATTAAATCCAATTTCAATGGTTTGAACATATTTCTACAGAGTGAACTTGAGGCAAGTTAATAGCCCTAAGTTTAGAAGAACTCTAGTTCTCCCCACATTAATAGGTGGCACAAGACGTAATTGTTTTTTTAACGAGGGATTTTTTATTAAGTCTCATCATGTTATTATTGCATGCTTTTATATATCATACATTTATCATACGGATATATAACGATAGTTATATTAACTATATGTCATGATTATGGATATACTAAAGTCAATCTCTTAAGACAAAAAGAGAATGACTAGGTCTTATATAGGTATATGCATGAATTTACAACCCAAAATAGATATCAGATTCCTATTTCTAAGTTTTCTTGTTTATGACACCACCTCATTTACTTCTTGCTCCTTTGTATCTCTATTCTATCCCAATCTTATGTAATGTAATTACATACTTCAAAGTATAGAAAACCTTAATTTACATTTGAGGGGAGTAAGATGAGAAGAGAAATACACAAGAAAGAAAGAGAGGTAGGGACAGACAGACCCTATTTACCATAAAACAAAACAATTTCATGCATGCTCAATCACATTGGGCCTAAGTCCATAATCATCCATCATGTCATTCCATACACCACTAACAAGTATTTTCTAATGCATAAAATTAAATTAAATTATGATAATTTTTGATTTCAATTTGAAAATCGATTCAATGTTTGAACTGAAATTGCTTACTTGTGTTGTTTCAGTTAATTTAATTTTGTAAGTCATTTCAATATTAATTTTAATATTTAATCAAATTAAAATAATTTTCATATTTCTAGAATTAATTAATAATTAATTCACCTAAAAATCAAATTATTGGGATGTCATTATTAAACAATTTAATTTTAATATACATACCAATTTTGAGTCATACTAGAATTACCATTTCTCAACTTAAATTAATTCAAACTTAATTTCCAAAAATTCTAAAATTTTTTAGAAGTTCAAACCATCATTTTGTGAATATTTAGGTTAGCTCAAGTTCATCAAAATATTTTTGGCACAAGCCAAAATTACTATGACAAATGAACCAACATATTTAGACGCTCAAAACCACTCATTTGACATCGAAATTTTTTTAAAATTTTAAATTTCAGAAAAATATTTTTGGCATACATATAACATCAAAATAATATATTTTTCATTTAGTTTAAGGTTCTGAAAACAAAAAAAACTCGTACAAAAAAATTTAAACAAAACAGTCACACCGGGTATGAGAAAACAATCACTTTTTTATATTTGTTTAAAAAATTAATTAAAATAGTTTTTAATTAATTATTGGAAACTTATAGAGAGGTAAACAAATTATAAATATGCATAAATAATTTTCAATAATCAAATTATAAGAAAAATATAAATAACCCCATCAAATAACCCAAACAACAACACATGTTCATAAACAATGCAATTTTCAGTAATGTTGAAATAAATCCATATTTATTATTTGAATCAAATTAAAACCAATTTTCATTCAAAATAATCATCTTTAATCATCTCATGATGAGAACAAAGAAAGAAATATATGTAAAACAAATTTTGCAAATTAATTTCAATTTTTCAAATCTATAGATCCAAAACCAACAAAATCGTACAATCCCATTGCACTCTCAATTAAAATTAATTTTAATGGACACAAGGGGGCTCTTATATCAGTGTTAGATTTTGAAGGTGAATCACATTCATAAAATGTAGTAGAAAAATAAAATTTTCAAAGCCTGAAATAAAATCATACTTGTGCCATTTAAACTAATTTATCAAACATTGAGATTACAAATTATACCTTGTAATTTATTGATTTTGTTATTCAAATCTTCGCCTTATTGGGTTGTAGCAAACCATAATAATTCACACTAGGATATCTCTAATGATAATTCATGTGAAGAATAAATAAGAAACTTACAAATGAAAATGCTTTGAACAATATTCGAAGTGCTAGCTTTGAATATGTTCTTGAGAGAATTATAGTGTCTCAAAAATTATTTTTCACCAAATATAATTTTCATGTCGCTTTTCTGCCATTTGATGTCTTTTCAATTTGAATCATATTCAAAAAGAAGATTAAAAATTCAAAGAGAAGAAAAACAAAAATGAATGAATAGTGATGGCCATAATTGGCCTAATTAAGGCCGATTATGGCCTAACTCCAACAACACATTGTGTGCGTAGTGCTGCACGCACTAGGCAGGCCAGTGAGTCCATGATTACTCCCGATTATTTTTTTTCGCTATCTCGTTGTCATCTGATTCGAAATAATTCAATCATATTTTTGGATCCTATCCAAGACCATTTTACTCATTCTTCATATCTCTAATGCATATGATCCACTAGGTTCCCAGTTATATTGGTCATTGAAATTGCCAATTAATTTAAACAAGTCATTAGCAGTATGTAGCAACACATCATAACTCCTAATTGATCAGAAAGTCAATAGTTTGAATACAAACCTTTTCGTAGACAATTTATGTGCAATTATTCCTTTCACCATTCTATATCCCACTTGGTTCAGAGTATGGACATGTGTCAACTCCCACTAGACTGACTACATCACGTCTAGTCCAAGTAATGTTGGTTTTCCTCCCTGAGGCTCATTACTCTATTAGATATATCTTTGAATACTATCTTTATGACATTTCCACTCCAACCAGAGATTCCCAAGTAATGACCACGACAAGAGGCTATGGGTATACTCTTCATCTATTATGAGTGGTTAATCCTTTATTCGTTACCCCATTACCTTCGAATATCTCAAACTACACCCAATGACCACCCTATGAGTAACTTTCTTGAGCAAACAAGGAATATTGTCAAAGTGCATAATCAACATTCAAGATATCCTTGAGTACGTCAAGTCTAGGATACTTGCACCATTGGTATGATGAAACTATCATTGACATTTGAATAGATTATCCATATGATTGTCTCATAGCAGGTCATCCAATGTACTTAGCTACACTTATCAAGCATCCATATGTTAACTCTAAACATCTCATGTTTACAGGTTATGAGATCTACTGCTTGATCCAATCAAGGAGTATAACATGTGCCAGTCTATTCAAATTAACAATGTCCCATCTCATTAATCCTATGACTAGAGATAATTTAAATTCTAACATAATTACACATTATAAGAATCTCTATATCATGATCTCAGTATGATTTCCTTCATGCTATGTTATGTATCAAAGACTTCATTAATTGATTTAAGATCACTATCAAATCATATATCAAATGAATGTAAAATTAATGAAAATTCCTTTTATTAATCAAATATATTTTTACAATAAATGCTAAAGGTGATTGTCTTTAAAACATGTCTCAAACATGTTTGATGTTCACAAAGACTGATGTGGTAGAAAGATATATTATAGAAGTTATGACGGAACAAAAAAACAAACTATTCATTCAACTACCATACTTTCAAGAGTAAGAAAACATGTACACTTATGTTTGCTTAATTTGTTATTTTCAATATTTTTACTAACATTAACATATATGTATATCTCTAGTAACCATTATATGTTGATTGTATTTTGTTGTGAATAGAGTGAGACATTTCTCATAGATCCTTTAGCCCATGATAGCCATGATATAAGTCTGGAATCTCATCTTAACCTATAAGTTATAATACTACTAGCTAATAGTTTTTATATTCTTTATAGAGTTTTCAATATTAATGCCCATTTTGATATAAACTTATTTTACATAGCCTATATAACTTATGCTAAGGAGGTGTAGAATGTGGATATCACATCATGAGGTATATGTATAAATTTGTCGTATATCATCACAGTGATACAACATTGCTTAAGGTATGTTCTTCCAAATACTCACTATTTAATTTATGATACAAGTATGATATATAGATAGCTATTAGTTTATTCATTTTTAAAATGTATGTTTTATACTCTTTATTTAATTTGTTAGGCATTTGACAATGGGTGATATAGTCAAGATCAAATAGATGAAATTTGACATATGTTGTCCAATTACTTTATAAGAGAGTGTATATAAGAGACCATATGGATCATATTGACTTTAAATTGTTTTTCGCATGTTATGATAGATCATGTTGGTCAAATTATGTTAGTCCAATTGTTTTGATTACTTGAATTTTTGTCACTTATGTTGTATTATGAATATTTTGTGAATTATTGATTGTCCATTGTATTTGTGAACTTGTGTATTTGATAATTATCGTGGCTTGTGACTTGTGTTCTAGATGCCTATTATGGCTTGCAATATTAATATTGAAGCAAATTATGGATGGTTGTTGCATAATATGAGCTCAACTTTTATAAAAAAAAAATCATAGGTGTCTGCCATTTATTTGTGATAGAAGCATTTAACTTGATTATATATGTGTATCGTTAAGAAATAACTGACGCGTATAACTTTATTATATGTATCTATCATTAAGTAAAACCAGACGCGTATAACTTAATAATATATGTCTGTCATTGGGTAATGATAGACATATATAACTTGATTATATGGTGTATCATTACTCAGTGATAGATGCGTATAATCAAGTTATACGCATTTGTCAAAATGACGAACACATAAAATTCATATTATATGTGTCTCCTGTATATGTGTCTACCATTTAACAGATGCATAAAGTACAAAATGATAGACACGTATGACCCTTTTCTGTACTTGTGAGACAGAGAAAAGGTATGGGCTATCCAAGATAGATTGAGGGCATCTTTAGATAAGTAGAAATCATATGCAGATCTTAAGAGGATAGAAATAAAGTATGCAGTGGGAGAATAGATTTTTCTTAAAGTTTCCCTACGGAAAAAGGTTGTATGATTTGGAAAGAAAGTCAAATTGAGCCTAAAATTCATTTGGCCCGATGAGCTCATAGCAAGAGTTGGACCAGTTGAAAACAAGCTCACTATACCACCAGAGTCGAGCAAGATACATGATATGTTCCATGTCTCCATATTGAGGAGATACATGTAAAATCTCTCTCACATTATTATATTTGAGAGCATTGAGGTGAGATCGGATTTGACATATGAAGAAGAGCTAGTTCAGATTCCAGCTCAAGAACATAGAACTAAGGAACAAGGAAGCACCATTAGTTAAAGTCTTATGGAAAGATCATGCGGAATACATGGTAAACTAAAGAAGTGATGGAGGCTTTATATCCACGACTTTTCAAATACAGTACAATAGGTAATTTTGAGGATGAAAATCTTTAAGAGGGAGGAAAATGTAATGCCCATAAGTTAGAGCTTAAAAATTGTTGGATTTTGAAGAACGAATCACATTCATATACACAATGGAAAAATAAAAATTTCCAAACCCCATAACAAAATATCATATTTGTGCCAATAAAACTAATTTATATAAACATAGAGGTTAGAAATTATACCTTTTAATTTCTTATTTGCTATTTATGTCTTCACCTTGTTGGGTTGTAGCTAACCACAACAATCCACACTAAGATGTCTCTAATGATTATCCACGTGAAGAATGAAAGAAACTATCAAAAATATATGGTTTGAACAAATTCAAAGTGCTAGCTTTGACTGTGTTCTTGAGAGAATTTTATTGTGTCTGAAAAATATTTTTTCAAAAAAATATTTTCATGTCTATTTTCTACCATTTGTGTCTTTTCTATTTGAATCAAATTCACCTGGAGAAAAGGAAACTTGAATGAATAGCAAATTTGCTTAGTGGCCATAATTGGCCTAATTAATGCCATATTTAATAGTTGGCCAACGGGAGGTAGCAACGTGTGTGCTAGGCCTGCTGTGGGCTGCTGATGGGCAGTCCAGCTGGCCTACTAGGTAGGCAAGTAGCCCACGCAGGACCATGACCCTTTCGAATAATTTTTCCAGTGCTCTCTCATCTTGATCCATCTCGAAATAATTCTCTCATATTTTGGATCTCATCCAATACTATTTTCATATTATTCATATCTTCAATGCGCATGACCCACTAGGTTCTCGATTATGTTCACTACTTAATTTAACAATTAATTTAAGCAAGTCATGAGCTTATCTAGCAACACATCATGACCCCCAATTGACCAAAAAGTCAGTGGTTTGAGTATGAACCTTTCTAAAGACAATTTTAATGCAATTATTCCTTTCACCATCCTATACCCCACTTGATTCAGAGTATGGACATGTGTCAACTCACATAAGACTGACTACATCATGTCTAGTCTAAGTCATATTAGTTCTTGTCCTTGAGGCTCATTTTTCTATTAGATATGTGATTGAAGACTATCTTTATGACATTTCCACTTCGGCTAGAGATTCCCGAGTAATGACCATAATAAAAGGCCATGGGTATTCATTCCTTCTATCAAGAGTGGTGAATCCTTTATTGGTTATGCAATTACCTTTGAGTACATCAAGATGTATCCAATCACCACCCTATGAGCAACCACCCTGAGGCAATAAGGAATAATGTCAAAATACAGAATCAGTATCCAAGATATCCTTGAGTACCTCAAGTCTAATGATACTTGCACCATTGATATGATGTGACTATCATTGACATTTGAATAGATTATCCATATGATTGTCTCATAGTTGGTCATCCAATGTACTTAGCTACATTTAACAAGCATCCACATGTTAACTCTAAACATCTCATGTTTACAAATTGTGAGATCTACTACTCGATCCAATCAAGGAGTGTAACATGTGCTAGTCTTTCCGGATTAACGATGTCCTGTCTCATTAATCCTATGATTAGGGATAATTTTGATACTAACATAATTACACATGATAAGAATCTCAATATCATGATCTCATCATAATTTCCTTCATGCTATATTATTTATCAAGGACTTCATTAATTGATTTAAGATCACTATCAATTCATATATCAAATGATCATCAAATTAATGAAAAAGGCTTTTATGAATCAAACAAATTTGTACAATCAGTGCTAAAGGAGATTGCCTTTAGAGCACTCCTCTAACAAGCTCCCACTTGCACTAAAGCCAATCGCCTTTGTATTTAATTCCATAAGCGAGTACATGAGAATCATATTTCTTTTAGGGAAGTGCCTTATTTAAAGGATCAGCAATATTCTCATCAGTGGGTACTCTTTTTATCTTTAAATCATTCATATCAATTATTTGCCTAATCAAATGGTATATTTTGAGTACATGTTTGGATCTCTGATGAGACCGTGGGTCATTTGCTTTTGCAATGGCTCCATTATTATCAGAATACAATTGTATTGGATTGATAATGCTGGGAACCACTCAAAGTTCTGTGATGAATTTTTTTGTCGAAACTGCTTTATTTGTTGCTTCAGAAGTTGCAATGTACTCTGCTTCAGTTGTGGAATCAGCAATCATTTCATGTTCGGAACTCTTCCAAGTAACTGCTCTGCCATTTAGTGTGAATATATAACCTGACCGAGATTTTGAGTCATCCTTGTAAGATTGGAAGCTGGCACTGGTATACCCACTCAGAATAAGATCTCCATCTCCATTTACCAAGAATACATCCTTAGTCCTTCTTAAGTGCTTAAGGATATTCTTGACAGCCACCCAATGACCCTCACCAGGCTTCAATATATTCCACCCACAGACTGATGGACAATCAGAAAGGACTATACAGACATTGGAAGAAATGCTTAGGGCATGTTCTATGGAATTCAGAGGTGCTTGGGATGAATATATAGTATTGATTGAATTTTCTTACAACAACCAGTATCTTACCAGTATCCAGATGGCACCATATGAGGCATTGTATGGCAGAAAGTGCTGAAGCCCCATCATTTGGGATGAAGAAGGAGCACGTGCATTCGAAGGGCCAGAGATTGTGCAAGACACAGTGGATAAAATAAAGGTTGTCAAGAATAAGCTAAAGGCAGTACAGGACAGGCATAAAAGTTATGTTGATCAGCATAGAAGGGAGATGGAATATGAGTTAGATGAAAAAGTGTTTCTTCGTGTATCTTCATGGAAAGGGATAATCCAATTTGGCAAGAAGGGCAAATTGAGCCCAAGATACAGAGGGCCTTATGAAATTCTTGAGAAGATTGGTCCACTGGCTTATAGGTTGGCTTTACCACCCAAGATGGCTCAAATACATAATTTGTTTCATGTAAGCATGCTTAGAAGATACAGGTCAGATCCTACACATGTACGTAAAGATTAACCCATTGAGATTGCAGAGGACATGAGTTATATTGAGGAACCAGTGCAAATCATTGGATACAAGACTAAACAGCTAAGAAACTGAGAAATACCTTTAGTTAAGGTATTATGGCGTAACCATTTACTAGAAGAGGCAATATGGGAAACATAAGAGAATATGAAAAAGCAATATCCACACCTGTTTCCAGGTATTAAATTTTGAGGACGAAATTTTTAAAAGGAGGGGAGAATTGTAACATCCTTGACCTTCCCCACATTCATTTCATTGAAGATAAGCATCTTGCATACAATTCAATTGGACACGTGCATTTCATACGTATTTTCATAAGAACAAGTTTATGACATGCACTAGCTACGTGTCTTAGTATTTGACACTTGTATCGAGTTGCACGTGTGTAATTATAACCTAAATAAGGATAATAAAGTATTAGAAATGAATTGGATAAGGTGACTAAATTTAAGTAAGCAAAATGACTAGATTAAGATTAGTAAATATTTACATTGTTAATTTAGTTAAATCGGGCCAAATGATTAAGTTGTATTATTATGTGAATTAGTGAAATTACATATATATGTAAATAATAATAATAACAATATAAAATAAAATGAAAATGAAACAAAAGAGAGATAGAAGGGAAGAGAAAAGAAAAATGAGAAGAGAAAAGAGAAGAGAAGAAGAGAAAAAGAGAAAAGACCAAAAAACACAAGTTGGCTTTATCTTCATCTTTCTTCCCCATTTCTGCCTTTTTCTCCAACCCGACTTCTTCTTCAATTTTCTCCATTTTAGACTTCAGTTCATCCTTGTTTCACTTATTTTTTAAGCATATTGATCCCTTGCAAGGTTGTTCTTGGTAAGTAATCAATTCTTATTGCTATAGGGTTGATTTGAGTTGATTAGGTTCATTAATAGACACTGAATTGCAACCCAATTTTGATGCACATAGAAATTTATTTTGGAAAGGTTTAAAACACCAACGTTGTTCCTTTATATCTTATATTTATGAATATGTAAACGCTTTTTCATGAGTTGGTGTACAGCAAGAGAAATCCTCTCTCTACTGAAACTGGTCAGGGTGTGAACCCTTACCAAGTTAGCTACTGTGTTCTTTGATGTCGAATATGTTAAAGCAATTATTTGAAGATATATGTGTTATGTATATTTATACCAAATTTTAGATTAATAGGACTTGTAAATATGGAGTTATGGTAAATGGAACCATGACTGTTCCATGACTTGAACTGCCAACTGAGTGCCCTGGGCAGATCCAGCAAAGCTTTTAGCCTATTGGAGCTCGTTAGAGCTGGATTCTGTAAATTTTCAAAATAGGTAAGTTATAGTTATGTCTTATCTAAATTGGGGTACTAATGTCAGCTTAATTAGTTATGTATAGACTAAGTTATGGCCTTTAGAAGTCATACTGGTCCGGAAGCCAATTCTATTATGGACCAGTAAACTGTTTGTTATAATTTGAAGAACTTAGAGACATAATTTATAAAAGTTTAAAACATGAAAAATGTTCCATATGCACCCATATAATTGTTTGTAAATGTTCATTAAAATAGGACTTATAGAATATAAGTTATGATGAACCCAAATGAGTACCCTGAAACTTCCTAAAGGCAGAAAATATAACACATTTAGATATTCCACCAAATATTGTAAAATGATCAAAGTGGTCTAAAATTTTTAATATGTTCTATAATTATATGTTAGGGTTAATTAGGAACAAGAATCATATTAATTGGTCAAGTATAGAAAACCTTATAGGCTAAACAGTCCCATAAGGTCACACTGCCTCATAGGAAAAGTCTTAACCATTGACATGAACAATGCATATTAATTTGTTTAAGCCACATTAAGTCTCCCTAATCATGAGTTAATCAATTATGTTTTCATATTTGGCTCGTAACATATTGGAGACCCACAAGGAACGGATAAATAATAAGTTAGGGGTCGGAAACAAAGGTGAAAGGTGAGTCTAATTATCGATTGAATTCTTTAGTGCAAATGAATGTTGCTTGCTATGTGATTCATATGATTGTCATGATTGGTCCTTGATAATGTAATGATGGATAATTTGTGACATTTTGGTACATTAAAATGTTATACTTGTGGTATATTTGAAGTATATGTTTGACATATGTGATATATATACATGGTATATGTATAGTATATGCAAGGTATATGTATGGCATATGAGATATATATGTGGTATATGTATATTATATGTGATAAGATACAATGGTTGATGAATGATTAAGTACAAGTGCATATGCATATGGACTAAAAAGACGTTGTGACTAGTTAATCGATATTGTAAAGCAAAAGAAGAGGCCTATGGCCCAACAAATGTGCAAATGAAACAAATGATCAAGCTAGCTAGCAAATGCAAATGTTCACATGGAAAATGTTCACATGGAAACCTGGGGCAATGTCTGTTTAACTTGGTCACAACAAAATGAAATAAGCAAAGCATTTGCATACATAAGGAGTAATGATTATATGTTTCAACTTTGTTGATATTTATATGATACTGATGAATAGAATGGAATACATGGTATGTATTGGAGAGCTCATTGGATGATTATTCTCACAGAGCCGCAACTCATCAATTTGCATCATTTTTCAGTTAAAGAAAAGTGATAGCTCATTTTGAGTAGTGTATAGAAGACATGAAGCACAAGTCATTGGCCGAGCCTCATCACTCTCTCTCTCCTTGCATTCCACACAAGCATAAAAATATGTCATCTGCATTTTATATTTATATGGTTGAATATGTACAGTCAGTTTGGAATGGGTTTTAAAAATGTATAAATGAAATCAACTCGTAAATACTTATGTGTAATGTTTATGCTTTAATATATGTGATATATCGTATTGTGGGTTTTAATGTTGACTTGAAAAGTCATTGAGTAATATTACAGGATATGATATGAAAAAAAAAAATTTACTACCAATGCTAACAGGGTATTTTGTCTTTCCAGTATGCTATGTGTGATTAATTAATACAGGGATAGGTTTTACTGATATGCATAAGGTGTGATGTTACAATACATCCCCTCTTGGACTGCTTCATGCTAAACCTCTTTAGAATCTTATCTATGTATGTAGACTATGAAAGACCAAGTAATCTTTTAGATCTATCTCTGTGGATCTTTATCGCTAAAATATAGACTGCTTCTCTAAGGTCGTTCATAGAGAAATTCTTGGATAACCAAAATTTGACTGATTCTAAGGCTGAGACATCATTTCCCTTTAACAATATGTCATCTAATAAAATACAAGAAATACAATTGCACTCCCGCTTACCTTCCCCAAGGTTCATCCGGATTTTGTAAGAAAGCAAATTGTTTGATTGTCTCATCAAACTGAATATTCCAACTCCTGGATGGTTGCTTTAATCCATAAATGGATCTTTGTAGCTAACATACCTTTGCTCCATCATTGGATATGAAGCCTTCTAGTTGTGTCATGTACACATCTTCAGTAAGATTTCCATTAAGGAACGCTGTCTTCACATCCATTTGCTATATTTCATAATCATAATGAGTAGCAATGGGTAGAAGTATCCTTATGGATTTAAGCATAGCTACTGGGCTAAAAGTTTCATCGTAGTCAATTCCTTATCTTTGAGGATAACCTTTAGCAATAGGTCTAGCTTTATAGGTAATCACATTACCATCCATGTTAGTTTTCTTTTTTAAAACCACTTTCACCCTATAGGCTTTATCCCTTTGGGTGGGTCAACCAAAGTCCATACTTGGTTTTCATACATGGAATCCATTTCTGACTTTATGACTTGAAGCCATTTCTCAAATTCTGAACTATTCAGAACTTCTTCATATGTTGTACGCTCATCGCTTTCTATGAGCAATACGTCATTTCTGTTCACTAATGAGAAATCCATATCTCTCTGGAATAGTATGTATCATACTTGACCTTGGAAGCTCTTGTGCTTCAGAAGATGGAGTTGTTATATCATTTGTATGAGTAACAAGCTCGGGTTTAGGCAGTTGATCAGCATATGTTTGAGCATCTTGAATTCCTCAAGTTCAGTTTTGCTCCCACTATCTCCTTTTAGAAGGAATTCTCTCTCTAAAAAGATAGCATGTCTTGAAACAAAAACCTTTTGTTCCTAGGGGTGGTAAAATTGATATCCATATAATGCTTTCAGATATCCCACAAATAGACATCAGTCAGACTTAGCTTCTAGCTTATATGACATTGTCTGCTTCATATAAGTAGGACAACCCCAAATTCTTATGTAAGAAAATATAAAGTAACATCAACTGAATTCGAAGGAACTCCATTTAATATATAAATGGTGGTCTCTAGTGCATAACCCCAAAAGGATTTAGGGAGTTTTGCAAAACTCATCATAGACCTTACCATGTTTAACAAGGTTTGGTTTCTCCTTTCAGCCACACCATTGTGTTGTCGCATCTAAGGTGGAGTCCATTGAGAGAAAATCCCATTATACCTAAGATAATCTAGAAACTCTTGGATCAAGTATTCACCTCTTTGATTTGATCGAATTGATTTAATACTTTTGTCAAGTTGTTTCTCTACATCATTTCTAAATTCTTTGAACTTTTCAAAAGCTTTAGATTTGTATCTCATAAAATACGCCTACCCATGTTGTGAGTAGTCATTGATAAAAGTAATAAAGTAGATGAAACCACCTTTGGCGTGTGTAGACATTAGCCCACATACATCTAAATGTATTAAGTCTAAAAGTCCATTAGCACGTTCAGCATTTCCCTTAAAGGGTAATTTAATCATCTTGCCTAATAAGAAAGATTCACATGTGTCATATGATTCACAATCAAATGACCCCAAACCACCAGAATTGTGTAGCTTAGCTATGCATTTCTTACATATATGACATAGGCGACAATGCCAAAAGTAAGATGATTTCAACATATTTTGTTTTTTCCATTTATTATCAATGATGTTTAAAATTGGATTTGACATATCTAATATGTATATTCCATTCCATAATGTACAACTAGCATAAAGAATTCAATTCAACATAATAGAACAAAAATTGTTACTAAAAGCTAAATGGAAATCATCATTATTTAGACTTGAAACATAAATAATGTTTTTAGTCAAAGTAGGTACATAATATCAATTATCCAAATTTAATATAAGCCCACTGGGGAGGGTTAATACATAAGTTTCTGCAACTAATGTAGCAACCCTTGCTCCATTTCCAATGCGTAGGTCTGACTCTCTCTCATTGAGCTGCCTACTATTCCTTAGGCCTTGCATATCAGTGCATGTGTGTGAGCCACAATCGGTATCTAATACCCATATATTATTATCGGAAACAATATTAATTTCAATGAAAAAAATATCTGAAGTAGATGGGGCATCAGATGCCTTCTTCTTCAAGGACTCTAAGTGAGCGTTGCAGTTTCTCTTCCAATGGCCATCCTTCCCGTAATGGAAGCATATCCCCTTTTGAGAAATCTCCTTGGCCTTCTTTTTGGCAATGCTTCCCTTAGGCTTCATTGACTTCTTCTTCTTCTTAAGGTTATTCTTTTAGAACCTAAAGAGTCCACCAGCATCACAACCTTACTGACCTTCTTCACAGATGGCTCAGCTATTTTGAGCAACTTAATCAACTCAGGAATAGGGGTACATATTTGGTTCATCATGTAGTTAAGCACAAAATGTGACTAACTATCAGACAAACCGGTTAGAAATAAGTCAATACTTAATTCATGGTCCATCACAAATCCAAAGGTGGCCAACCTCTCAATATAGCCACTCATCTTCAATGCTTATTGTATTAGAGGAGTGCTCTAAAGGCAACGACCTTTAGCACTTATTTTACAAATTTATTTGATTAATAAAAAAATTTTCATTAATTTGATGTTCATTTGATATATGAATTGATAGTGATCTTAAATCAATTAATGAAGTCCTTGATATATAACATAGCATGAAGGAAATCATGATGAAATCATGATATTGAGATTCTTATCATGTGCAATTATGTTAGTATCAAAATTATCCCTAGTCTTGGGATTAATGAGATGGGACATTATTAATCTAGACAGACCGGACACTCCTTGATTTGATCAAGGAGTAGATCTCATAATCTATAAATATGAGAGGTTTAGAGTTAACATGTGGATGGTTGCTAAGTGTAGCATAGTACATTGGATGACCAGCGATGAGATAATCATATGGATAATTTATTCAAATGTTAATGATAGTCTCATCATATCAATGGTGCAAGTATCCTTAGACTTGAGGTACTCAAGGATATCTTGGATATTGATTCTGTATTTTGATACTATTCCTTGTTGCCTCAGGAAGGTGGCTCATAGGGTCGTGATTGGATACTGCTTGAGGTATTCGAAGGTAATTAGGTAACCAACAAAGGATTCACCACTCCTGATAGAAGGAGTGTATACCTATGGCATATTGCTGTGGTCATTACTTAGGAATCTTCGGCTGGAGTGGAAATTTCATAAAGATAGTCTTTAATGATATATCTAATAGAGTAATGAGCCTCAGGGACAAGAAGTAACATTACTTGGACTAGACGTGGTGTAGTTAGTCTAGTGGGAGTTGACTCATGTCCATACTCTGAACCAAGTGGGGTATAGAATGATGAAAGAAATAATGGAATGGAAATCATTTATGGAATGGTTTGTATGCAAACCATTGACTTTTCGGTCAATTAGGGGTCATGATGTGTTGCTAGATATCGCTCATCTCTTGCTTAAATTAATTGTTAATTTAAGTGGCCAACATAATCGGGAACCTAATGGATTACACACATTAAAGATATGAGCAAGATGAGGTTTTGATATTATGTTACAAAATGAAAAGGATGATGGAGCAACCCACCAGTGAGATTAGGTGTGAAAAATGGTGGATTTGAAGGCTCCAATTCAGGTTTGTACATGAACGAATATAAATTCGCATTTATAATAGGTTGTGTGTAAATTTTGATATCTAGTTTGATTGGTTAATTAATCAAAATGCATGGATTATAGCTTGGAAAATGATGTCATTTACTGAGAAATGATGTCATTTACTGATAAATGTTGATAAGAGTGGCTAACATTAGTTACCCTTAGAGCCCTTTCATGTGGTGTGCATAATTGCCTTGAATTGGTGCTAAAATTGTTACAAACTACTGATTAATATTCATGACAAGTTTTCACGCCCTTGAATGATCCCATAGAATATGATCATGACTTGAATTATGGGTAAACAACCCCCGAATGAAAGTTTCATGACCGTGAATGAACATTCACGTCCATTAAGTCATGAACATAACTTTATATTGAATTTTATGAAAAAGTAACATGAAAGTGGTATGCAGCCACACCTTATATGTTGAGATAAGACTTTATATAGTGTGAATACATAAATATCGATATAAAATTGCATTATATGCTCTAATTCACAAGGTATCATGTGGTTAACTTGTTTAAATCATGAAATAAGTTATGAATGATACAGATAACTAGATTATGATATATTAGTTCTCATTCTCTATACAAGGACTAGCATAGGATAGATGGCATACCATTGAAGGGGTTATAGTATATTAGTATATCTAGCATATGGATTTTATATTTTAGGGATAAGGTGGCTTAAGCTCGTGTAAGAACACCTTTGATCCCACATGCATGTAATTATTACTTATACTCAATCAAAATGGTTTAAGCTCTACTGAGAGTGCTTTTTACTTGAGAAACCTGATTAAGTAATATACAAATAGATAAAGTTAATGAGCAGAATTACTTAAGCTCAAGTAAGAGAGCTAGAGTTTCACAGCCCCCATTTGGATAGTCCAAGTCTAGAGTATTAGGCAATGATAAACCAAGAAAAAGGAAAGTAAACCAGATATGGAAATAAGATACAACTAAAAACTACAAAATATAAAAAGGATTAAGAAAAACTAGTGACCAATTATAAATTGCATTATAGATTATAAAAACCAGTGACCAAGCATACAGAACCAGGAAAATGGGAAATTGGTGATATATGATATGTATGCTATATGGAATTGGTTAAATGGATTCATTTATATGTGTTTTGACATGTTTGTGTTTTAATCCATTTATAAAATGTATTGTTATATTATGGCATGATCAAGCACACATATATGATACAACCGTGTATGATTTCATGTTAGATTTTTTATTTTTATATGTATCACTATGCTTTCAATAGGTTATCATGTGGGTTTTCCTACATGCAGGTTCAGAGCTATTAGATAGTTGAGTTGACAAGAAGAGAAGTCCAAGCCTATTAGAGTAGTCAGAGTAGACCCTTATCGGGTTGGTTTCATTTTTATTATATTCATTTGTTTCATTCATCTTCATAACATGGGACTTCGATAATTACTTTATTTATGTCTTTAAAATAAGAAGGAACTTGATATACTTGATATACTCATTTATAATTAATAAAAGACATTTTCATTTTATTGGTATTCTTTCATATATGAATTTGATTTAGATCTTAGGTCATTTAATAAAGTCATTGGTATGTAATACAACATGAAGGAAATCATGATGAGTTCATGATGGTGAGATTCCTATCATATGCAATTGTGTTTTCCCTAGTCATATAATTAACAAGATGGGACATTTTTTATCCAGATAGACTAGCACATGTTATAATCTTTTACTAGATTAAACAATTATTCTCATCAGCTGAAGACATGAGATGTTTAGACTTAACATATGGATGCTTGCTAGAATAGCTAAGTACATTGGATGACCTGCTATGAAATAATCATATGGATATCTATTCAATGTCAGTGATAGTCTCATTATAACAATGATGCAAGTATCCTTATACTTCAGATACTCAATGTGATCATAAAATATTGAATCCTATACTTTGACTCCATTTTCTATTGCTTCCTAGAGGTTGCCTATAGAGAGGTGATTGTGCATAGTATGAGGTATTCGATAGCAATTGAATAGTCAATAAGGGATTAGCCACTCCTGATAGAAGGAATGTATACTATGGCCTTTTGTATAGATCATTATGTTAGAGAGGTGTCCTAAAAGCCATCACCTTAGGCACTAGATGTACTCATTTATTATTAATAAAAGACATTCTCATTATATGGTATTCATCATATATTAATTGATATAAATCTTAAACTATTTAATGAAGTCCTTGGTATGTAACAAAACATGATGGAAATCAGTATGAGATCTTGATGATGAGATTCCTATCATGTGAAATTATGTTTATACTTAAATTATCCCTCGTCATAGGATTAACAAGATGAGATATTGTTAATCTGGATAGACTAACATATGTTATACTCCTTAACTAGGTCAAGCGGATAATCTCATAAGCTGAAGACATGTGATGTTTAGAGTTAACATATGGATGCCCACTAGAGTAGCCAAGTACATTGGATGACGTGCTACGAGACAATCATGTGGATATCTATTCAATATTGGTGACAGTCTCATCATAGAAATGGTGCAAGTATCCTTAGACTTGAAATGCTCAAATTTATCTTAGATACTGAATCTTATACTTTAGCTCCATTTCTTGTTTCATCTTAGAGGTCGCTCATAAGGTGGTGATTAGGTATAGTGTAAGGTATTTGAAGGTAGCTGAGTAGTAAATCTTTGGTCAAGGTATAATTGATTCACAACTTCTGATAGAAGGAGAGTATACATGTAGTCTCTTATAGAGATCATTACTAAAAAATCTTTGGTCAAGGTAGACAAGCCTTTAAAAGGTCTTCAAAAATAAATCTAATAGAGTAATGTGTCTCATAGACCATAACTAATATCAACTGGACTAGATGTGATATAGTCAGTCTAGTGAGAGTTGACACACAGTCCTTGCTTGAAACCAAATCATGTAATGTATAGTATAGTGAAAGGAAGAATTGCACAATAATTTTCTATAGTCAGACCATTGACTTTTCAATCAAATGGGGGCCATGATGTGTTGCTAGATACCATTCATGATGTTGCCCAGATATTGAACCAAAAAGGGGGGTTGAATTGGATATTAAAAATTTTAACTTTTTAAGTGCATAATGAAAAGTTAAGTTGAGTAGGGTTAGGAAGATTTCACACAGGAATTTTTATAAAGGTTCAGGTGTTAACAAACCTTACTCCTCTCCCCAATCTCAATTGGGAGTTTCACTAACACATTAGGTTTTACAAGCTCACTCCCAACTATGGCGCTTCTAACAATGGATCACACCTAACCCAGAAATCCCTTGTGTTTTAATGGCTCACATAATAAACCAATTCCTTATGTTTTAAAGGCTCATACAAATAACCCTTACAAGTGTTCTACTCTTAATCCAAAATACCCAAACTCACTTGAGTAGTAGATTACAAAGAGAAACACTTACAAATCTATAATGCTCAGAGAATAACGAGCAAAAAGATTTTTACAGAGAATAAATGTTTGTTTTGAAAGTATTAAGAGTTCTTACCATAAAAGGTACCAAAGGAGCAAGAAGGAAGGAAGAAAAAAAAAGGTAAAGAGAGAAATATTAAGGGGAATTTCGGCCCACTTTTAAGAACACTTAAGGTGAGTTTATTCTTCTTAAATTTAACCTTTTTCCTTCTATTTGAGACCCATAATGATGATAGATGTGATTAGGTTTGGTAGATTGAGCTTATGTTGCAAGATTGAAAGTAGAAAATTTAAGTTTGTGATTAGTTAATGGAAGTGTAATTAAACTTTGAATTAATGATATTTGATGTTAGGTAATTATTTTATGGCTTAAAAATTGAAGAAAATATAATGTTGAAGGATGAATGAGGGGATGCCATAGTTAAATAAATTTGGGGGAAATTGAAATTAACATAGAAACACCACAATTGGTGTTAGATTAAGGGTGAATTGAGTGTTTAATTGAAGAAAATAAATTGGAAACTAGGATATGATTTTTGGGCAGCCATGACATGTGAAGAAGGAAGTTTAACCTTAGTATATTTTAGCTCAATTAAGGTGTAAACCATATTAGGAGCATTAGAATATTATGTAGACATGAAAAGCATTGAAATTGAATGTTGGAATTGAGTTATGGTATGGTTGTGTAGGAAAAATAAGTGAACAAGTGAGAGGCCCTCAAGAGGGTGACAAAGGCAAGGAGAAAGCTAGCTAATAAGAGAAGAAAAAGAAGGATTAAGGGAAGAACCAAGACTGATTAGGTATGTGCTTCATTGATAAAAATTTTGCATGTTGTTAATATGTATGAAATTATATGTTAAGGTTTGTTATGTTTGTGCTGTTGGGATGTTATGTGTTTTATTGTGACTTGATATTATATATGGAAATGAGACCCAATGGTGTGAAATAATTGAGACATATGAATGTATTTGAAATTCTGGAAAATTTATTATTAAAATGAATGCAAATGATGAAAGTGGTTGAAATATGGATTGATGTCAATTGATAGCTCGGGTACAGAATTCCAGGAATAGCTCTGTCGATTTTTATGATAAATTGAGTTATAGAACTCCGTTTTATATGTTCTTTGATGGAAATGAAAGCTAAGACACAGGGCTTTAATAGTTATTTAGACTATAATATCTAATTATATCTATATTTGTCCAGTTAAATGCACGAAGTTTAAACCTAGAATATGTCCAGAAAAATTCTGGGCAGAAAATTCTGTGATGATGCAGTAGTGAATTAATCTTAACTTTTGATAGAAAATTGGGATTTAAGTCATTATTGGTGCATCTGAAAGCTAAGACAGTAAGCTAAAAATGGTTAGAAGGGTAGAACTTCAAATTCGAATTATATATGGGCTAAAAATGAAGCCCAAAAATAAGTCCGAAATCTGCCATAGGTAAAAACATACAATATTGGGCTTTTTGCATGTGTTGTTATAACTATATGTAATAATCCATGCAAATATTTACTTTGATGGTAATTATAAATGTTTAACAAATTATTTATGTATGAGATTTTATTTCAATAATAATGGAAATAAAGAACAAAAATAAATAAGCATAATTATGATAGTTAAATAATGTTGACATTTTTGAAATATAGTGAATTAATATAAAAATAGTTAAGCCCAAAAATACCTAGTCTAGAACTAGAATAGGGAATAGTTTGGTATACCAATCAGGGGATTTAAGGCACTCGGTGCCAAATATAAAAGTCAGTAATAGCAATTTATAAATGTGTTCGGCGCAAAATTATTAAGCAGTTAATGACAATATAACAAAAGTCGTAATGACATTATTATAAAAGCGTTCGGCGCTATATTATGAACACCGGAAATGACAATCTCGTTATTCCTATTAGTTAGTTTGGTTATAGGTGTTATGGGCACAAATAAATAATAATAATAATAATAATAATAATAATAATAATAATAATATTAATAATAATATCAAAGTATGTGATTTTTTTTTATAAATGTTATATGAATTAAAGTTATTAGATATTGAGTGTTTGCAGAAATTTATTGATTTTATATAATTCTTTATTTTATGTCTTATTTATTAAATGGGTAATTAATATGTGAGAAAATATATATGTATGTAAAATTTTTATCATTGAAGCACCACTAAGCTAGTAGCTTAGCGTGGGTGATTTCCTCTCACGCAGGTTTAGAAGTATAGCCATAGAAAATAGACTGTCAGAAGAAGAAGGGTACCCGGAGGAAAGCAACAAAAAGCTTTGGGTTTAATTTTCGGTATATGTCGTTAAAAACTTTGTAAATTAAAGTATCGTTTTTATTTCATATCATGTGTATTAAATATGTGAGTCACCATGTAAAAGAACATGATTTGAATGTAAATTAATGTACTTTATAAATAAATAAAAGTTTTAATATTTGGGCTTGTATGAAATTTTATTTTAGTTTATGCAATATTTTCGGAAAAAAAAATTATTTACTTCACTTCATTAATTTTATAAAACAGTAAGACGGGTAATTCTCACTTACCTTGCTGAACTATAATGGGGTAAGGGGGTGTTACAGGCTGTCCAGCAGCAGGCCCAACGCGCCTACAACTTCCCATCCATTGGCCAACGACAGTTTTTGGCCATAATTAGGCCAATTATGCCCAATCACTGTTCATTTTTTTTTTTCCATTTTCTTCATTTTTGACTTTTCATCTTATTCTTGAATTTGATTCAAATAGAAAAGACATCAAATGACATAAAATAGACATGAAAATAAAAAATATTTTCAAGACAACAAAAATTCTCTCAATAACACTTTCAAAGCTAGCACTTTGAATTTGTTCAAACCATTTCTCTTGATAGTTTCTTCTTCATTCTTCGTGTGGATTATCAATAGAGACATCCTAGTGTGAATTGTTGCGATTTGCTACAACCCAACAAAGTGAAGATTTGAAGAACAAATAAAAATTACAAGGTATAATTTTTAACATTTACATTTATATAAATTCTTGTTAATGGTACAAGTATGATCTTTTATTTTGGGTTTTAAAAAATTTTATTTTTTGCTTCATTTATGAATATGATTCATTTTTCAAAACCCAACATTGGTATCAAAGTCTCCTTGTATCCATTAAAATTAATTTTAATTGAAAGTGCAATGGGATTGCATGTTTTGATGATTTTGGATCAATAGGTTTTGAAAATTTGAAATTAATTTGTAAAATAAAATTTACTCATTTTTCTTTCTTTAATCTGATCATGGGATGATTAAGAATGATTATATTGATTGAAAAATGATTTGAATGTGATTCAAATAATTAATTTCGGATTTATTTCAAAAATGCCTAAAATTTCTTTGTTTATGAATATGTGTTGTTGTTTGGCTTAATTGATGGGGCTGGTTACATTTTCCTTGTAATTTAATTATGACAAAAATTATTTACATATATTGAGAATATTTTTATGCCTCTGGAAGTGTCCAATAATTAATTAAAAATTATTTTGATTAATTTTTCAAACAAACACAAAAACGGGACTGTTTTAGCATGCCGGGTGGGGCTGTTTTTTTGTTTTTTTTTGTATGTGTTGATTTTATTTTCAGCATCTTGAAATAATTTTTATGTGATTAAAAATATGTTATTTTGATGTTAGATGCATGCCAAAATTATTTTGCAAGCATTTGACATTTTAAAAATTTTAGATATCGAATTAGTCATTCTGAGTGTCTAAGTGTGTTGGTTCGTTTTTCTTAGTAATTTTTAGAATTTTTGAAAATTAATTTTGAATTAATTTAAGTTGTGCAATTGTAATTCTAGTATAACTAGAAATTGGTATGTATATTAAAATTAAAATATTTAATATTAACGTCATAATATTCTGATTTTAAGGAGAATTGATTTTGAATTATTTCTGGAAATATAGAATTTAATTTAATTTGATTAAACAGTAAATTCCACCTTAAAATTACATGCAAAATTAAATTAACCGAAAGAACACATATAGGCAATTTCGATTCAAGTGTTGAATCGATTTACAAATTGAAATCCAAAATTGTCATTTTTATTTTGTGCATTAGAGAATGCATGTTAGGGGTGTATGAAAAGACATGATGGATGATTATAGACTTAGGCCTAATGTGATTGAGCATGCATGGAATTATTTTGTTTTATGGTAAATAGGGCATGCGTGTCCCTACCTCTTTTTCTTTCTTATGTATTTCTCTTCTCATCTTACTCCCCTCAAATGTAAATTGAGGTTTTCTATAATTTGAAATAGATTACATAGGATTAGGATAGCATGAAGATATAAAGGAGCAAGAAGCAAAGGAGATGACACAATAAACAAGAAGACTTAGAAATAGGAATTTGATTTCTATTTAGGGTTGTAAATTCATGCATATACCTAGGTAAGACCTAGTCAATTTCTCTTTTGCTCAAGAGATTGACTTTAGTATGTGTATAATCATGTCATATTGTTAATGTAACTATCTTTATATATCAATGTGATGAATGTATGATATATAAAAGCATGAAATAATAACTTGATAAGACTTAACAAAGAAATCCCTCACTAAATAAACAATATGGGGAGAACCAGAGTTCTTCTAGGGTTAGGGTTGTTGAGTTGCCTCAAGCTCACTCTATAAGAATATGTTCAATCCATTGAAATTAGATTTCACGATTAATGGGTTAGACTTAACCGATATTATTAACTTGTTGGATTTTCGCCAAGGTTAAGGTGGATTAGAGGTGAAGTTGGGTTTGTATACATGAGATGTACACATATCAAGAGTCCATAGCCTAATGTATGTTCATACATCAATAAGTTGATAGCATAAGATTCGATAGTTGCATGAAGAATGCAATTAGTATGGATTAAATACCTACCAACTAAACTAAGGATAGCTTATTGAGTTGCCTCAAGGTTATTCTTAGCCAGTTGGATATCGACCCACTAGGAGAACTTCCATATAAGTTCTCTCGGGTTCATAGTGAGGGCTATGGATTCGCAATAAAATAGTGGGAGTCATAATGCGATTTATTAAAGACCTAATAAACATGCATTTTATGTACATTCTAACATGTTCTATTTTACATCTAGGTTGCTGGAACCATCATCATGACAAGTGTGAATTTGCGATCGCTAATGGAATCAAATAAGTTGATTTGGCGCAATTTATTGGATTGGCTAAAGAATCTGAGAATAATTCTCAAATCCGAAAAGATTGGCTATTTCCTAGATGACACACTCACTAATCCCCTTGCTGCTAATACGGATGAAGATGTTCAGAAGGCATATCAAAAGCATCTCGATGATAGTGAGATGGCAAGCTGCATTATGCTTGCTACTATGTCAGCTAAGTTGCAAAAGCAGTATTGTCATATCCGCTAATTTAGACCTAAGTCACGCGAGTTGTTAAATCGACTCGTCGGTTTGACCGAAGTCTAAATTTGGAATTTTATCAAAAAATAATGAAAATAATGGTAATTAAGTATGGAAAATATCTAATAAAGTGTTCAAAATATTTAAAGATGTTAAATTTTGATAAAGGACTAAATTGCAAATTTTAAAAAGTTTAGGGTTCAGTTTGCAATTTATCAAAAATTGGAGGATTTAAATGGGATAAATTATAAATTCAATACATGATTGGGACATTAAACACATGGGAAGGGACTGCCCACACCAAGTGGCATACATTAAGTGGACAATTAACATACACCAAGGGAGATGAATGCATTAATGAAGACTTCTAGAATTTGGCTTAGGTGTCCCATAATTATGTAGTTTGTCTTTATTCTCTTAATTGTTCTTTCATCTCTTCATATCTAGAATTTTCTATCTTTCAATGGCCTCCCATGTTTCTTGAAGCCCAATACACCAAGTGGCAAAGTTTAATAAGCTAATGAAGATACATGCATATAACATTAATGAAGGTTTCTAGAATGTGGCTTATGTGTCCTCCATCTTAATGACTTTTGTCATTTTGTTCTTGATTGTTTCTTCTTCTTCCTTATCAATTTTCATTGGGGAAAATTCTTCCTCTCAAACCAGCCCACGTTTTTCCCTTGGACAGCCATAACCAAACCTTGTTCTAAGAAGAGAAAGTGAGAAAAAAAGAGACAAAGGCATGGGAAATTCCATTTTCATGCCTAAGGAAGCTTAGGAGAGTAAGGAAAAAGAGAAAAATTAGGGTTTATGAGGTTTTAATAATCTGATTTTAAATTTTAGGAACTCAAGTTAACAAGGAACTAGATCAAGGGAGCAAAGGAAAGGAGAAAGAAAAGTAAAGAGAAAAAAAGAGGTTTGTGCATAACCTAAGTCAATAGCCTATTTTATTTTTTTTAATTGCATGATTTAATTATTTGATATGTTGATGATTCTGAATTGATATTATTTTGTGATGAAAATCTTGGGGATGCATGTTTGCTAGACTAAGGATTTAATTTGGTAAAAATTAAATGTGATTATCATGTATGTTCCTTACTGGAAATTGATGATCAGTGTTCACTTAAACTATTATAACTTAATATCTGGAGCTCGGTTTTGTATGTTCTTTATTGGGTTGGAAAGATAAGACATAGTAATATAACTTTTGTTTAGACAATAAAACCTGAATATGTCTGTAATTATCCAGAAAAATTCATAAAGCTCAGACACAGAATCTGTCCAGAAATTCTGGGCAGAATTGTTAATAATGAGCAGTACGTACTTAAACTGTCATAACTTGAGTTATGGAGTTTGGATTTATGTGTTATTTATTCTTTATGAAACCTAAGATGTAGGGATACAATTGTTATGCAGACTATAATTTTTGAATATGTCTATAATTATCCAAAATAATTCATAAATGTTAGACTTAGAATCTGTCCAGAAAATTCTGGGCAGAATTATCAGTGACCAGTTAGTGTTAATATTATCATATCTTTTGATACAGAACTCAGAATTACATGATTCAAGTTGAATATTAAATCTAAGATCCAGATCTAAAATTTATATGAAGATCTGGTAACTAAATTCAGAAAGGAAGAGGACCAATATTAAAGTCCAAAACAAAGAACAGAATCTGCCAGTGACAGGGCAGCATGTGAATTGAGAAATGAAATGAGTAAAATGATGAGAAATTTATTATATTATGTAAATATTATTTTATTTGAGTGATTATGTGATTATTTTGAGATATTACATGCTTGAAAAGTATTAAATTAATTGTTATGAAATTTAAAGAAATTGTATAAGCCCTAGAACACCTAACTAGAACCAACTTAGTATAGTTTGGCATGCCAAATAGGGGGGGAGTATGATGAAAATGATTAAATCCATTAATGGTATGATTATCTACACTGGGTTTGGCAATATTATCTACGCCGGGTTTGGCACTGTTATTTATGTCGGGTATGGCATTGTTATCTACGCCGAGTTTGGCACGGTTATCTTCGCCGAGTTTGGCATGGTTATCTACGTCAGGTTTAACACTTATATGCACACATCATATTGCCTGGGTGGCACTCCTAAGTGCCTGGATGGCAACTCCGTTATCCTATTCAGTGGTTCGTAGGTGTCCTGGGCATAAATGAAAACATAAATAAAGAAGTTATGGGACATAAAAGAATTATTGATAGTAAAAAGAGAATTATGATTTGTGACATGGATAATAAAAAAGGAATTATGAATTGTGGCATGGATAAAAAAGAAGGTTTAGTGTTATACAATAAGGTGGTAATAAAATAAATTAGTATGAGATAATATAATATAATTTGATGTCTATACATGCTACAATACCATGATTTGCATGAGAATGATGATTTGATTATGTTAAACAAAATGAGATACAATAAATTGATGTTATGCATACTAGAATATTATGAAATATATGTTTGCAGGACTTGATCATAAATTTTTATATGACAATGCATGTGACATTAAAAATAGTTTATTGCCTTATCTATATGCACCACTAAACCAAAAGCTTAGCATGAGAGTTTTTTCACGCAGATTTAGTAAAGAAGAAAAAGAAAATAGTAGACAAAGCCAGCAGTGACCTAATCCAGTAAAGCAGCCTGTTGCATACGTCGTGGGTTACACAACTTTTTATGTATTATCTTGTAAATTTTATTTTGTAGTATTTGTAAAATTAACAGTATGTTTTGTAAAGAACATATTACTATATAAAAAGCTAGTTTAACTTTTATGTTATATTTCTTTTATAAATACAAAGTAAATAAATAGTGAATATTGGAAATGAAAAAAAAATGTACGAGTGATTTTTCTTTATATATAACTTATATAATGATATTTTAATTGATGAAGTCAGTGTAGCACACCCTCATTCGGGCACGAGCTACTGGGGTGAGGGGGTGTTACAGTTTCTGGTATCAGAGCACTAGGTTGGTGTTTCTGGATTTTGGTATTAAAGCCTGGTTTGGGCGGTTTTGAGATTTTAAAATGGTTTTCAGCCACAATAATTATGATATGTGTGTACCTACAATTAAGTATTAAAGTTGCTGCTTACTGATTGGGGCAGTTATTTTATGATATAGGTATAGTATGGCTTATGGGTCACGACATATTATGGCTGAAGGAGGCGAAAGTAATGAGCCTACTGAAACACAGGCTTCCTCGCGACCCAGTCGTCGCCACGCTAATGTATCTAGATCCAGTGCTAGCCTATCAGAAGGGTAGTCTATTGCTGGCACAGGACAAACAAAGCTTATGAGGAACATGATAGATTTGCTACAAAGAGCATCACAACCAGCCTCATCAGGATTACAATTTGAGAGACTGAGGAAGTTAGGGGCACCCGATTTCTACGGTAAACGGGAAGATGACCCCTCAGTGGCAGAGTTTTGGCTAGAATGGGCAGAGAGAGTTTTTGATCAGCTGCATTGCACAAATGAGCATAAATATGAGTATGGAGTATCTTTACTGCAGGAGGATGCATATGACTGGTGGCGATCTGAATCACAGAGCATAGAGGCTCCTGACCCTATGATGTGGGAGTTCTTTCTAGAGAAGTTTAAGGAGCAGTATATTCCTCCTATCTACACAGATGACAAGAAAAGAAAGTTTTTGATGTTGAAACAAGGAAACTTATCGGTAACAGAATATGAAAGAGAATTCACACATCTTTGCAAGTATGCTGGAGGCATTATATCCACTGAGGCAGATAAGTGCCGACGATTTGAAGATGGATTGAGAGACCCAATCAAGCTACAAGTCTCAGCTCTACGTCTGATGAGTTTTCCTAGTTTGCTAGCATCTGCCAGAACAGTTGAGAGAGTTCTAACCGTACAACAATCAACACAAGATAGAGGGTTCAAGAGGCCTATATCACAACCGAGTAGAGTACAGTCAAGTGGAAAAAGAGCTAGATCTTTCAGTGGCCGATTTCAGGCTGGGGGATTCCAACAGGCCTTCTTCCTTTAGGCGGGGACAACCCGCAAGATCTATTTCTTCGGCAGCCAGTGCACCGACACAGACACCATATAGATCTCTACCCCTACCAGAATTCCAATATTGTGGCCGTTCTCATCCCGTAGAGTGTTGGTGGATGACAGGAGCTTGTTTCATATGTGACTCTAAAGACCATATGAGGAGAGATTGTCCCTTATTACAGTATGGCATAGGTTCGAGGAGCACTGAACTGATACAGACACAGGCTTCTGGGAAAGGCAAAGGCCGAGGCCGAGGGCAAGGCAGAGAAGGCTGATTAGGGTTCAGTCAGTTCAGATCAGAGACAGTTGAGAGGCCAGAAGGTAGTAGAGCTGCCCCAGCCAGGGCATATGCCATGTGAGGCCGAAAGAAGCAGGATGCACCGGATGTCTTAATTGGTAAATTCTTTCTCTTTGGCTCTGACATACATGCATTGATAGATCCGGGGTCGATGCATTCATACATATGCACACCACCACCAGGTTGAGAGGGTTTAGAACCACAAACTCTATAATTTGATATTATTGTGACTAACCCGTTAGGCATAGTGTGAGGGTTAGCAAAGTGTTTAGGGGTTGCCCAGTTGAAATTCAAGGAACGCAATTCCCAACAAACTTGATAGAATTACCATTCCATGAGTTTGATATGGTCTTGGGAATGGATTGGTTGGCTCGTTATTGAGTGGTAGTGGACTATGGAAGAAGACAGATGATCATTAGAATTCCAGAACAAGATGAGATAATGGTGATGGGTGAGGATAGAAGATACCCAGACAATGTGATATCAGTGTTGAAAGCCAAGAAACACATCAATAAGGGATGTGAAGCATACTTAGCGTATGTGGTTGATATGGAAAAAGCAAGTCTCAAGTTGGTGGATATTCCTACTTTTAGTGAGTTTTCCGATGTGTTTCCAGAGGAGTTGCCAGGGTTACCGCCGGATAGAGAAATTGAATTTGCTATCGATTTCGTACCCGACACCACCCCTATTTCCATTACACCATATAAGATGGCACCAGCAAAGTTGAAAGAGCTGAAGGTTCAGTTGCAGGAGTTGTTAGATAAGGGTTTTATACGACCCAGCGTATCACCATGGGGTGCTCCAGTATTAATTATCAAGAAGAAAGATGGCACTCTTCGTCTTGGCATCGATTATAGGCAGCTTAATAAAGTGACTATTAAGAATAAATACCCACTGCCTAGGATTGATGACTTATTTGACCAATTGAAAGGTGTAGCCATATTTTCGAAGAGAGATCTTCGATCGGGGTATCATCAACTGAAGATAAAAGAGTCAGATGTACCTAAGACGACATTCAGGACTCGTTATGGTCATTATGAGTTCCTGGTTATGCCCTTTGAATTGATGAATGCACCAGCAACTTTTATGGACCTGATGAACCGAGTGTTCAGGCCATACCTTGATCAATTTGTAGTATTGTTTATTGATGACATTCTTGTCTACTCTAGAGACCGATTAGAACATGATCAACATCTCAGAATAGTGCTGCAAACATGAGGGAGAAGCAGTTGTATGCAAAGCTATCTAAGTGCAAGTTTTGGCTTGAATCAGTTAGTTTTCTAGGTCATGTAGTTTCAGCAGAAGGTATTCGGGTTGATTCTAGTAAAATTGAGGCTATTCTTAATTGGAAACCACCACGGAATGTGAAAGAAGTGAGAAGTTTCCCTGGATTAGCTGGATATTATAGGAGGTTTGTGAAGGGATTTTCATCATTAGCGACTCCTTTGACACGACTGCTACAAAAAGAGGTCCGATTCGAGTGGACAGACAAGTGAAATTTTGATCGGCTGAAGGCAATGTTGACTGAAACACCAGTTTTGACTCAACCTATTCCAGGAAAAGACTTTGTTGTGTACAGTGATGCTAGTCATAATGGTTTAGGCTGTGTTTTTATGCAAGAAGGAAAGGTGATTGCTTATGCCTTAAGACAACTTAAGCCTCACGAGCTTAACTATCTGACACATGATTTGGAGTTAGCTGCGATAGTTTTTGCTCTTAAGATCTGGAGACATTATCTGTATGGGGAAAGATGTTATATCTATACAAATCATAAAAGTCTTAAGTACCTTCCCTCACAGAAAGAGTTGAATATGAGACAACGAAGATGGTTGGAGTTGATTAAAGATTATGACTGTGTGATCGACTACCAGCCAGGAAAAGCTAATGTGGTTGCAGATGCACTAAGTAGGGAGATTTTAGCTGAGATGCGAATACAATCTACTTTGATGCAGAGGATCAAAGATGCTCAAAAGCAAGATGAAAAGTTAGTAGATATAGTCGAGGCAGTGAAAAAGGGAGAAAATCCTGATTTTTCATTGACAGAGGATGGCACAGTGTACTTCAAGAATAGGATTTGTGTGCCTGGTGTAGAAGAGCTGAAGTCCGATATTTTAAAAGAAGCACATGAAACGGTATATACCATGCATCCAGGTGGGAACAAGTTTTATCAAGATTTGAAAACTCAATATTGGTGGCCAGGGATGAAGAGTGGAAATGGGAAAGAATCTTATAATGCAGTGTGGGTGATAGTGGACCGATTGACGAAGTCGGCACACTTCTTACCTGTTAGAATGGACTACTCATTAAACAAACTAGCTGAAATTTATGTAAGTGAGATAGTGAGATTGCATGGAGTGCCAATGTCCATCATATCTTATAGGGGGATTAGGGAGTGCGTCATCTAGGAAATAGCCAATCTTTTCGGATTTGAAAACTATTCTCAGATTCCTTAGCCAATCCAAAAAAATGGGCCTAGTCAACTTATGTTATTCCATTAGCGATTGAAAATTCACACTTGTCATGATGATGATTCTAGCAACCTAGATGTAAAATAGAACATGTTAGAATGTAAATAAAATGCATGTTTATTAGGTCTTTAATAAATTGCATTATGGCTCCCACTATTTTATTGCGAATCCATAGCCCTCAATATGAACCCGAGAGAACTTATATGGAAGTTCTCCTAGTGGGTCAATATCCAACTAGCTAAGAATAACCTGGAGGCAACTCAACAAGCTATCCTTAGTTTGGTTGGTAGGTATTTAATCCATACCTATTGCACTATTCATGCAACTATTGAATTTTGTGCTATCAATTTTTTGATGTGTGCACAAAAATTGGGCTATCAACTCTTGATATGTGTACATCTCATGTATACAACCCAACTTCACCTCTAATACACAATAACCTTAGTGCAAATCCAACAAGTAAATAATATCGGTTAAGTCTAACCTATTAATCGTGAAATCTAATTTCAATGTATTGAACATATTCTTATAGAGTGAGCTTGAGGTAACTCAACAACCCTAACTCTAGAAGAACTCTGGTTCTCCCCATATTAATGGAAGGCGTAAGACTTAATTGTTTATTTAGCGAGGGATTTCTTTGTTAAGTCTCATCAAGTTATTATTTCATTCTTTTATATATCATACATTCATCACATTGATATATGAAGATAGTTACATTAACTATATGGCATGATTATGGACATACTAAAGTCAATCTCCTAAGCCAAAGAGAAATTGACTAGGTCTTACTTAGGTATATGCATGAATTTACAACCCAAAATAGAAATCAAATTCCTATTTCTATGTCTTCTTGTTTATGGTACAATCTCCTTTGCTTCTTGCTCCTTTGTATCTTCATTCTATCCTAATCCTATGTAATCTAATTAAATATTTCAAATTATAGAAAACCTCAATTTACATTTGATGGGAGTAAGATGAGAAGAGGAATACATAAGAAAGAAAAAGAGGTAGGGACACGCAGACCCTATTTACCATAAAACAAAATAATTCCATGCATGCTCAATCACGTTAGGCCTAAGTCCATAATCATCCATCATGCCTTTTCATACACCCCTAACATGCTTTCTCTAATGAACAAAATAAAAATGTCAATTTTGGATTTCAATTTTTAAATCGATTCAACACTTGAATCGAAATTGCCTATACGTGTTCTTTCGGTTAATTTAATTTTGTATGTCATTTTATAGTGGAATTTAATATTTAATCAAATTAAATTAAATTCCATATTTCCAAAAATAATTCGAAATTAATTCTCCTTAAAATCAAAATATTATGATGTTAAGATTAAACAATTTAATTTTAATATACATACCAATTTCTAGTCATACTAGAATTACAATTGCACAACTTAAATTAATTCAAAATTAATTTTCGAAAATTCTTAAAATTTCCAGAACATCAAATGACCATTCTAGTTATCTTTAGGTCTGATCAAGTTCATCAAAATATTTTTGGCACAAGCCAAAAGTATTAAGACAAACGAACCAACACACTTAGACGCTCAAAATGACTAATTCGATAGCTAGAAATTTTAAACTTTCAAATGCATGAAAAATATTTTGGCATGCATCTAACATCAAAATAACATATTTTTAATCACATAAAAATTATTTCAAGGTTCTGGAAATAAAATAAACACATACAAAAAAATCAAACAAAACAGCCCCACCGGATAAGCTAAAACAGTCCTGTTTTTGTGTTTGTTTGAAAAATTAATTAAAATAACTTTTAATTAATTATTGGAGACTTCCAGAGGCATAAAAATATTCTAAATATGTCTAAATAATTGTTTCATAATTATATTACAAGTAAAATGCAACCAGCCCCATCAATTAAGCCAAACAACAACACATGTTCATAAACAAGGCAATTTTAGGCATTTTTGAAATAAATCCGAAATTAATTATTTGAATCACATTCAAATCATTTTTCAATCAAAATAATCATTCTTAATCATCCCATGATCATATTAAAGAAAGAAAAAAGTGTAAATTATATTTTACAAATTAATTTCAATTTTTCAAAACCTATTGATCCAAAATTATCAAAAACATGCAATCCCATTGCACTTTCAATTAGAATTAATTTTAATGGATACAAGGAAGCTGTGATACCAATGTTGGGTTTTGAAGAATTAATCATATTCATAAACGTAGCGAAAAATAAAATTTTTCAAAACCCAAAACAAAAGATCATACTTGTACCATTAAAACTAATTTATATAAATGTTAATGTTAAAAATTATACCTTGTAATTTTTATTTGTTCTTCAAATCGTCACTTTGTTGGGTTGTAGCAAACCAGAACAATCAACACTAGGATGTCTCTAATGATAATCCACGCGAAGAATGAAGAAGAAACTATCAAGAGAAATGGTTTGAACAAATTCAAAGTGCTAGATTTGAAAGTGTTCTTGAGAGAATTTATGTTGTCTTAAAAATATTTTTTTTCACAAAAAATATTTTTATGTCTATTTTCTGCTATTTGTTGTCTTTTCTATTTGAATCAAATTCAAAAATAAGATGAAAAGTCAAAATGGAGAAAATAGAAATAAATGAATAGTAATTGGCCATAATTGGCCTAATTAAGGCCAAAAACAGTCGTTGGCCAACGGATGGGAAGCTGTAGGCACGCTGCGGGCTGCTACTGGGAAATGATGTCTCAGCCTTACAATCAGTCAAAATTTGGTTATCCAAGAATTTCTCTATGAATGACCTTGGAGAAGTAGTCTATTTTTATACCAAATTCTATTTCATGCATTTCTAAGGTTCTTTAGTCAACTTATTACTTTATAATATATGTAAATGTCTTGATCATACAAGATTTTCTAACATGCATCATTAATTCATTGTCACACAAGGATCTCAATCATACATGTCTAAACCTATGGTTTCATGCCATAATCATCATCATTCTTTAAATGCATTTATCTAAAATCATGTTCAGCATACATTATTTCAAACAAGAATAGGCTATTGCCTTAAGTTATGCACAAACCTTAATCTTTCTCCTTCACTCTTCTAGGTAGCTTTCTCTTTTCCTTTGCTCCTTAGAGCTTGTTTCTTGTCACTTGGAACTCCTACAACATCATAAATTATTATTATCATCTAATTTTCTCAAGACCCCAAACTCTGTTATTCTCTCTCAAAACCCTAGTTTCTTTTTCTTTCCACATAAGTCTTGGATGAGCTCAAAATTCAAACTTCCTTTAAGAAAAGATGAAGAAGAATAAGAAATGCTTCTTACCTTACACTTTTCTTCACTAAATCACCTCTTTGGAGATTTTCTCTCTCTACCAAACTTGATTTTTCTTCCTCTTTCTTGTTCTTTCCAGCTCCCTTAAGAGTTATGGACCATGAAGATCACCTTATCTTGCTCTTTCCCTTCTCTTCCCTTCCTTTCTCTCTTTAGAAATCAAGATGGCTATGGAGGAAAAGAAATGGTTGGCGTGACTCGTAGAGAAGAGATAGAAGAAGGCAGAAAGTGAAGAGAAGAAGAAGAAGAAAATAAGGCATTAAATAGGGTACCCAAAAAGTCTTCATAAGGGACCCACCATTTGACCATCGTTTCCCATTTTTATATTTAATCAATTTTAATCCTCTTTCTTTAATGTCATGGCCAGCCAACCCAACTTTTAAGCGTCCAAATTTCCTATTTAATTAGCAATTAATCTCATTAATCCTCCAATTTTTGGTAAATTGCAATTTGACCCCAAAACTTATCAAATTTTGCAATTTAGTCCTTTACCGTAAATCAACTTCTTTAAACTTCTCGACATATGCGACTCGGGGCCTAAATTAGCAGATATTACATTCTCTCCCTCTTAAAATAATTTTGTCCTCAAAATTTACCTGTTCATTCAGGGTTAAATAACTGGGGATATTGCTTCTTCATCACTTTTTCACTTTCCCACGTGGCTTCTTCAATTGTACGATTCCACCACCAAATATTAACTAGAAGGACTCTCTTGTTCTGGAGAACTTTCTCTTCATATGCTATTATAGCCACTGTTCTTCCTCATAAGATATTTCTATCTGTACCTCTATTTCCTCAATCTGTATAATGTGGGTCGAGTCTGAACGGTATCTTCTTAACATTGAAATGTAGAACATATTATGAATTCTGTCTAGTTCCGGAGGAAGAGCTAATCGGTAAACCGCTGGTCCTATTCTTTCTAGAATTTCGTAAGGACCAATAAACCTTGGGCTTAACTTTCCTTTTCTACCGAACCTCAACACCTTTTTCCACGGCGAAACCTTAAGAAATACTTTGCCTCCTACTGCATATTCTATATCTCGCCTCTTTAAATCAGAATATGATTTTTGTCGATCTTGTGCCGCCTTTAGCCTTTCCTTGATCACTTTAACTATAACACCCCCTCATCCCAGTAGCTCGTGCCCGAATGAGGGTTTGCTACACTGACTTCATCAATTAAAATATCATTATATAAGTTATATATAAAGAAAAATCACTCGTACATTTTTTTTTCATTTCCAATATTCACTATTTTTTTACTTTGCATTTATAAAAGAAATAAAACATAAAAGTTAAACTACCTTTTTATATAGTAATATGTTCTTTACAAAACATATTGTTTATTTTACAAATACTACAAAATAAAATTTACAAGATAATACACAAAAGTTGTGTAACCCACGACGTGTGCAACAGGCTGCTTTATTGGATTAGGTCACTGCTGGCTTTGTCTACTATTTTCTTTTTATTCTTTACTAAATCTGCGTTAGAAAACTCCCACGCTAAGCTCTTGGCTTAGTGGTGCATATAGATAAGGCAATAAACTATTTTTAATGTCACATGCATTGTCATATAACAATTTATGATCAAATTATGCAAACATACATTTCATAATATTCTAGTATGCATAACATCAATTTATTGTATCTCATTTTGTTTAACATAATCAAATCATCATTCTCATGCAAATCATGGTATTTTAGCATGTATAGACATCAAATTATATTATATTATCTCATACTTATTTATTTTATTACCACTTTATTGTATAACACTAAACCTTGTTTTTATCCATGCCACAATTCATAATTCCATTTTTATTATCCATGTCACAAATCATAATTCCCGTTTTACTTTCAATAATTCTTTTATGTTCCATAACTTTTTTATTTATGTTTTCATTTATTCCCAGGACACCTATGAACCACTGAATAGGATAACGGAGTTGCCATCCAGGCACTTAGGAGTGCCATCCGGGCAATATGATGTACGCATATAAGTGTGAAATCCGGCGTAGATAAGCGTGCCAAACTCGGCATAGATAACCGTGTCAAACTCGGCGTGGATAATAATGCCATACCTGGCATAAATAACAGTGCCAAACCCGGCATAGATAATATTGCCAAAACTCGGCGTAGATAATCATATCATTAATGGATTTAATCATTTTCATCATACTCCCCCCCTATTTGGCATGCCAAACTATCCTAAGTTGGTTCTAGTTAGGTGTTCTAGGGCTTATATAATTTCATTAAAATTTATAAAAATTAATTTAATACTTTTCAACCATGTAATATCTCAAAATAATCACATAATCACTCAATTAAAATAATATTTACATAAAACAACAAATTTCTCATCATTTTACTCATTTCATTTCTCAATTCATATGCTGCCCTATCACTGGCAGATTATGTTCTTTGTTTTGGACTTTAATATTGGTCTTGTTCTGTTCTGAATTTAGTTACTTGATCTTCATACAAATTTTTGATATGGATCTTAGCTTTAATATGCAACTTGAATCACATAATTATGAGTTCTGTATCAAAAGATATGATAATATTAACACTAACTGGTCACTGATAATTCTGCCCAGAATTTTCTGGACAGATTATAAGTCTAATATTTATGAATTTTTCTGGACAATTACAGACATATTCAAATATTATGGTATGAATAAGAATTGTATCCCTATGTCTTAGCTTTCATACAGAACAAAGAACACATAAATCCAAGCTCCATAACTAAAGTTATGAAAGTTTAAGTACTTACTGCTCATTATTAACAATTCTGCCCAGAATTTCTGGACAAATTCTATGTCTGAGATTTATGAATTTTTCTGGATAATTATATACATATTCAGGTTTTATGGTCTAACTAAAAGTTATATTCCTATGTCTTATCTTTCCAACCCAACAAAGAACATACAAAACCGAGTTCCAGATATTAAGTTATAACAATTTAAGTGAACACTAATCATCAATTTCCAGCAAGGAACATACAAGATAATCACATTTTATTTTTACCAAATTAAATCCTAAGTCTAGTAAACATGCATCCCCAAGATTTTCATCACAAAATAATATCAATTCAAAATCATCAACATGCCAAATAATTAAATCATGCATATAAAAAAATATAAAATAGACTATTGCCTTAGGTTATGCACAAACCTCTTTTTTTCTCTTTTTTTTCTCTTTACTTTTCTTTCTCCTTTCCTTTGCTCCTTTGAGCTAGATCCTTGTCACTTTGAGTTCCTAAAGTTCATAAACAGATTATTAACACTTCATAAACTCTAATCTCTCTCTTTCTCCTTACTCTCTTAAGCTACCTTGAGCATGAAAATGGAATTTTCCACGCTTTTTCCCTCTTTTTCTCACTTTCTTTTACTAGAATCAAGGTTTAGCTATGGAGGAAGAAGGGAAAACGTGGCTGGTTTGAGAGAACAGAATTTTCCTCAATGAAAAATGGATAAGGAAGAGGAAGAAACAATCAAGAGAAAATTGACCAAAGTCGTGAAAATGGGAGACACATAAGCCATATTCTAGAAACCTTCATTAATGTCATATGCATGTATCTTCATTAGCTTATTAAACTATACCACTTGGTGTATTGGGCTTCAAGAAACGTGCGATGATTTGAGAAAAAGATAAAAGTGTTCTAGATGTTTAAGTGATAAAGAAGAAGAGAGCCAATTAAGAGAAAATGACAAACTTAATCAATTATGGGACACCAAAGCTTATATATATTAAATGTCTCATTCATGCATGTTATATGGCCAATTAAGGGTTGTCACTTGGTGTGGCTGGCCTCCATATTCATTTTATATCCCAATTCATTCATTTAATATATATTTATCCCATTTAATCCTTCAATTTCCAATAAATTGCAAACTCACCCCTAAACTTTTCAAAATTTGCAATTTAGTGCTTTATCGAAATTTAACATCTTTAAATATTTAGAACACTTTATTAGATATTTTCCATACTTAATTACCATTATTTTTCGATAAAAGTCCAAATTTTGATTTCGGTCAAACCAACGAGTCGATTTAACAACTCGAGTGACTTTAGTCTAAATTAGCTGATATGACATTCTCTCCCCCTTAAAATAAATTTCTTCCTCGAAATTTTTACCTGTTCATCCTTTGTTGAACATCTGAGGATATTGCTTCTTCATGACTTCTTCACTCTCCCATGTGGCTTCTTCAATAGCATGATTTCGCCATAGCACTTTAACTAATGGAACTTTCTTGTTTCGTAAAACTTTTTCCTCCTGTGCTAATATAGCCACTTGTTCCTCTTCATACGTCAAGTCGGTCTGCACTTCTATCTCCTCAGTTGGAATAACATGAGTCGGATCAGACTTATATCTCCTTAGCATCGACACATGGAAAACATTATGGATTTTATCCAACTCTGGTGGAAGTGCTAACCGATATGCCACTGGTCCAATTTTTGCCAAAATCTCATAAGGACCAATGAACCTCAGACTTAACTTTCCCTTTTTACCGAATCTTTACTTTTTTCCAAGGTGAAACTTTAAGAAACACCTTATCTCCCACAGCATACTCTATATCTCCCCTCTTAAGGTCAGCATATGATTTTTGTCGATCTTCAGCTGCTTTCAATCTTTCTTGGATAATTCTAACCTTTTCTTCTATTTGTTGCACTAACTCTGGCCCTATCAACTTCTTTTCACTCAATTCAATCCAACAGATTGGTGTCCTGCATTTTCTTCCATACAATGCCTCATACGGAGCCATGCCTATGCTCGTCTGATGGCTGTTGTTGTAGGCAAACTCCATAAGAGGTAAATATCTATCCCAACTTCCCTCAAATTCAAGCACACAACTTCTCATCATATCCTCTAGCAACTGAATAACTCTCTCCGATTGTCCATCCGTTTGCGGATGAAAGGCCGTGCTGAAATTGAGTCGAGTCCCCAAAGCTTGCTGTAGACTTTTCTAGAATTGTGAAGTAAATCTGGGATCTCTATCAGATATGATGGACATTGGCACTCCATGCAATCTCACTATCTCACTTACATAAATTTCAGCTAGCTTGTTCAATGAGTAGTCCATTCTGATAGGTAAGAAGTGTGCCGACTTCATCAATCGGTCCACTATCACCCACACTGCATCATGCTTCCTCTTAGTCATTGGTAAACCGGACACAAAATCCATCGTGATTCTTTCCCATTTCCACTCTGGAATCGGTATTGGTTGCAGTAATCTTATGGGCAACTGGTGTTCTGCTTTCACTTGTTGACAAGTTAGACATTTAGCAACATATTTAGTGATATCCTTCTTCATCCCTGGCCACCAATATTGAATTTTCAAATCTTGATACATCTTGCTTCTGCCTGGATGCATGGTATATACCGTTTCATGTGCTTATTTTAAAATATCGGACACCAACTCTTCTACACCAGGCACACAAATCCTATTCTTGAAGTACACTGTGCCATCCTCTGTCAATGAAAAGTCAAGCTTTTCTCCCTTTTTCACTGCCTCGACTATCTCTACTAACTTTTCATCTTGCTTTTGAGCATCTTTGATCCTCGGCATCAAAGTAGATTGTATTCGCATCTCAGCTAAAATCTTCCTACTTAGTGCATGTGCAACCACATTAGCTTTTCCTGGCTGGTAGTCGATCACAGAGTCATAATCTTTAATCAACTCTAACCATCTTCGTTGTCTCATATTCAACTCTTTTTGTGAGGGAAGGTACTGAAGACTTTTATGATCTGTATAGATATAACATCTTTCCCCATGCATATAATGTCTCCACATCTTAAGAGCAAAAACTATCGCAGCTAACTCCAAATCATATGTCGGATAGTTAAGCTCGTGAGGCTTAAGTTGTCTTCAGGCGTAAGCAATCACCTTTCCTTCTTGCATAAGAACACAACCTAAACCATTATGACTAGCATCACTGTACAAAACAAAGTCTTTTCCTGGAATTGGTTGAGTCAAAACTGGTGCTTCAGTCAACATTGCCTTCAGGCGATCAAAACTTGCTTGACACTTGTCTGTCCAGTCGAATCGAACCTCTTTTCATAGCAATCATGTCAAAGAAGTCGTTAATGATGAAAATCCCTTCACAAACCTCCTATAATATCCGCCTAATCCGAGGAAAATTCTCACTTCTGTCACATTCCATGGTGGTTTCCAATTAAGAATAGCCTCGATTTTACTAGGATCAACCCGAATACCTTCTGCTGAAATTACATGACCTAGAAAACTAACTAATTCAAGCTAAAACTCGCATTTAGATAGCTTTGCATACAACTGCTTCTCCCTCAATGTTTGCAGCACTATTATAAGATGTTGATCATGTTGTAATCGGTCTCTAGAGTAGACAAGAATGTCATCAATAAACACTACTACAAATTGATCAAGGTATGGCCTGAACACTCGGTTCATCAGGTCCATAAAAGTTGTCGGTGCATACGTCAATCCAAAGGGCATAACCAGGAACTCATAATGACCATAACGAGTCCTGAATGTCATCTTAGGTACATCTGACTCTTTTATCTTCAGTTGATGATACCCTGATCAAAGATCTATCATCGAAAATATGGCTGCACCTTTCAATTGGTCAAAAAAGTCATCAATCCTAAGCAGTGGGTATTTATTCTTAATAGTCACTTTATTAAACTGCCTGTAATCGATGCAAAGACGAAGAGTGCCATCTTTCTTCTTGACAAATAATATCAATTCAGAATCATAAACATGCCAAATAATTAAATCATGCAAATAAAAAAAATAAAATAGGCTATTGCCTTAGGTTATGCACAAACCTCTTTTTTTCTCTTTTCTTTCTCTTTACTTTTCTTTGTCCTTTCCTTTGCTCCTTTGAGCTAGATCCTTGTCACTTTGAGTTCCTAAAGTTCATAAACAGATTATTAACACTTCATAAACTCTAATCTCACTCCTTCTCCTTACTCTCTTAAGCTACCTTGAGCATGAAAATGGAATTTTCCATGTTTTTTCTCTCTTTTTCTCACTTTCTTTTACTAGAATCAAGGTTTAGCTATGGAGGAAGAAGGGAAAACGTGGCTGGTTTGAGAAAACAGAATTTTCCTCAATGAAAAATGGATAAGGAAGAGGAAGAAACAATCAAGAGCAAAATGACAAAAGTCGTTAAAATGGGGGACACATAAGCCACATTCTAGAAACCTTCATTAATGTCATATGCATGTATCTTCATTAGCTTATTAAACTTTGCCACTTGGTGTATTGGGCTTCAAGAAACGTGGGCTGATTTGAGAAAAAGATAAAATTCTTCTAGATGTTTAAGTGATAAAGAAGAAGAGAGGCAATTAAGAGAAAATGACAAACTTAATCAATTATGGGACACCTAAGCTTATATACATTCAATGCCTCATTCATGCATGTTATATGGCCAATTAACGGTTACCACTTGGTGTGGCTGGCCTCCATATTCATTTTATGTCCCAATTCATGCATTTAATATATATTTATCCCATTTAATCCTTCAATTTCCGATAAATTGCAAACTGACCCCTAAACTTTTCAAAATTTGCAATTTAGTCCTTTATCAAAATTTAACATCTTTAAATATTTTGAACACTTTATTAGATATTTTCCATACTTAATTACCATTATTTTCATTATTTTTCGATAGAAGTCCAAATTTAGATTTCGGTCAAACCGACGAGTCGATTTAACAACTCGCATGACTTTAGTCTAAATTAGCGGATATGACATTAACTTTCTCCTCAGTTTGTTGAACTATTTCTGGCCCAATCAACTTTTTCTCGTTCAACTCGGTCCAACATACTGGTGTCCTACACTTTCTTCCATATAAAGCCTCATAAGGAGTCATGCCAATACTCGTTTGATGACTGTTGTTATAGGCAAACTCAATAAGAGGTAGATGTTGATCCCAACTTCCCTCAAATTCAAGTACACAACATCTCATCATATCCTCTAGCAACTGAATAACTCACTCCGATTGTCCATCCGTTTGCGGATGAAATGTTGTACTAAAATTTAGTCGAGTTCCCAAATCCTGTTGTAAATGTTTCCAGAACTGCGACGTAAACCTGGGACTTCGTGAAGTCTCACTATCTCACTCACATAAATTTCAGCCAGCTTGTTCAAAGTATAGTCCATTCGCACTGGTAGCAAATGTGCTGACTTCATCAATCGATCCGCTATCACCCATACTGCATCATGCTTTCTCTGAGTTACCGGTAAACCGGACACAAAATCCATCATGATCCTCTCCCACTTCCATTCTGGTATAGGAATCGGTTGTAGTAATCCTATGTAAATGTCTTGATCATACAAGATTTTCTAACATGCATCATTAATTCATTGTCACACAAAGATCTCATTCATACATGTCTAAACCTATGGTTTCATGCCATAATCATCATCATTCTTATAATGCATTTATCTAAAATCATGTTCAACATACATTATATCAAACAAGAATAGGCTATTGCCTTAAGTTATGCACAAACCTTAATCTTTCTCCTTCACTCTTCTAGGTAGCTTTCTCTTTTCCTTTGATCCTTAGAGCTTCTTCTTTGTCACTTGGAACTCCTACAAGATCATAAATCATTATTATCATCTGATTTTCTCAAGACCCTAAACTATCTTATTCTCTCTCAAAACCCTAGTTTCTTTTTCTTTCCACATAAGTCTTGGATGAGCTCAAAATTCAAACTTCCTTTTTCTTGGATGAGCTCAAAATTCAAACTTCCTTTTTCTTGGATGAGCTCAAAATTCAAACTTCCTTTAAGAAAAGATGAAGAAGAAGAACAAATGCTTCTTACCTTACAAATTTCTTCACTAAATCACCTCTTTGGAGATTTTCTCTCTATACCAAACTTGATTTTTCTTCCTTTTTCTTGTTCTTTCCAGCTCTCTTAAGAGTTATGGACCATGAAGATCACCTTGTCTTGCTCTTTCCCTTCTCTTCCCTTCCTTTGTCTGTTTGGAAATCAAAATGGCTATGGTGGAAAAGAAATGGCTTGCGTGACTGGTAGAGAAGAGAGAGAAGAACGCAGAAAATGAAGAGAAGAAGAAGAAGAAGAAAATAAGGCATTAAATAGGGTACCCAAAAAGTCTTTATAAGGGACCCACCATTTGACCATCTTTCTCCCAATTTTATACTTAATCAATATTAATCCTCTTTCTTTTATGTCATGGCTGACCAACCCAACTTTTAAGTGTCCAAATTTCCTAGGTTAATTAGCAATTATCTCAATAATCCTCCAATTTTTGGTAAATTGTAATTTGACCCCAAAACTTTATAATCAACTGAATTCGGCATTTATCATTGAATTTAGACATTACTTGATCAATTTTTGTAAAAATCTGAATTTAGACTCCGATCGGTCAAACGCGTTAACTTCTCAACACGTGCGACTCGGGGCCTAAATTAGCGGATATTACAGGACATGTGTCAGCTCCCACTATATTTACTACGTCATGTCTAATCCAAGTAATGTTAGTTATTGTCCTTGAGGCTCATTATTCTATTACATATGTCATTGAAGACTATCTCTATGATATTTCAACTCCGGTTAGAGATTCCTGAGTAATGACCACAACAAGAAGCCATGGGTATGCACTCGTTCTATCAAGAGTGGTGAATCTTTTGTTGGTTACCCAATTACCTTCGAATACCTCAAGTTGTATCCACTCACCACCCTATGAGCTACCTCTCTGAGGCAACAAGGAATAGTGTCAAAATAGAGAATCAATATACAAGATATCTTTAAGTACCTCAAGTCTAAGGATACTTGCATCATTGCTATGATTAAACTATCATTGACATTTGAATAGATTATCCATATCATTCTCTCATAGTTGGTCATCCAATGTACTTAGCTACACTTAGCATGCATCCACATGTTAACTCTAAAAATCTCATGTTTATAGATTATGAGATCTACTACTCGATCCAGTCAAGTAGTGTGACATGTGCTAGTCTGTCTAGATTAATAATATCCCATCTCATTAATCCTATGACTAGGGATAATTTTGATACCAACATAATTACACATGATGAGAATCTCAATATCATGATCTCATCATGATTTCCTTCATGCTATGTTATGTATCAAGGACATCATTAATTGATTTAAGATCACTTATCAATTCATATATCAAATCAATATCAAATTAATGAAAAAACCTTTTATTAATCAAATAAATTTGTGCAATAAGTGCTAAAGGTGAGTGCCTTTAGAGAACTCATCTAACAAAAACCACCTTCCTCGAATTTCTTCATTGCAGAATTTAGTAAGAAGTATGTGCCTAGAGTTTATGTGAATGAAAAGAAAAAGGAATTTCAAGACTTGAAGTAAGGAAGCATGTCAGTGGCTGAATATGAAATGGAATTCACTAGACTAAGTAAATATACAGGTGGAATCATTGTTGATGAGGCAGACAAATGTCATAGATTTGAGGACTGGCTTAATGATGATATTGGGAATATGGTTACCGCCCTTCAGATAGAGGATTTTGCTACACTAGTATCCTCAGCCATCTGTGTGGAAAAAAGGGCAAAGAGAAAGAGGATAGAAGAGCCACCACAGAGATCGACAATTAGCATAGCCCGAACATCAGGTAAAAGTGGTTAGACAGTGCCTAGGTTTTTCCAGTCATGGGGTTCTAGACCAACCTTTTCAGCTAGGCAAATCCAACAGTCGAGGCCAAAGGGGTCTACAGCTAGTGCACCAGCTTCGGGTAACAAGAGATTCATATGTGTCACATGTCAGCATTATGGAAGATCACATGCAGATGATTGTTGGTGGATTACTGGAGCATGCTTACGATGTGGATCTACTGAGCACAAACATAAAGATTGCCCTAGAGGAAGAGGTACAGGTGGTGTAATATCAATACAGGTTTAGAATGTCACTCGAGGCAGAGGTAGAACACATAGACAGTCTAGAAGTGGCAGGATTAGGCAGAGCTTATCAAAATCACTAAATAGAGCATAAGGTAGTTGAGCCCCAGCCCGTGCATATGCCATGAGAGCTCGTGAGGAGTAGGATGCCCCAAATGTCATTATCGGTAAATTTTCTCTTTATGATACTGATTTAGTTGCAGTGATAGATCCAGGTTCTACACATTCATATTTATTCATGTCACCACCTAGTAAAGGGAATATGGTAGTAGAGGAATTAGATTGTGATATATTAGTGACAAATCCTTTGGTTCATGGAGTTAAAGTTAGTTGAGTCTATAAAAATTGTCCAATCAAAGCTCAGAATGTAGAATTCCCAGCTGACCTAATAGAGTTGCCATTCCATGAGTTTGATGCAATCTTGGGGATGGATTCATTAACTCAGCATATGGCAGTGGTGGATTATCAACATAGAAGAGTGACTTTCAAAAACTCAGGGCAGGATGATGTGATTGTCCTGGGCGAGAACCGACCATACTTAACTAATGTCATTTCTGTGATGAAGGCAAGTAAGGTTATCAAAAAGGGATGTGAAGTGTTTTTGGCACATATTGTAGATACCTAGAAAGAGAGTCTAGATCTTAGGGAGATTTCAACAGTATATGAATATCCAGATATCTTCCCTAAGGACTTGCCAGGGTTACCACATGTCAGGGAGATAGAGTTTGCCATTGATGTTTTTCCAGGCATAGGCCCGATATCGATCACTCCCTACAGAATGGCACCTGTTGAGCTGAAGGAATTAAAAGTGCAGTTGTAAGAGTTGTTAGAGAAAGGGTTTATCAGGCCTAGTGTCTCACCTTGGGGTGCTCTGGTTCTATTTGTGAAAAAGAAGGATGACATCTTTCGTTTGTGCATTTATTATCGTCAATTGAACAAGATGACAATTAAGAATAGATATCCTTTGCCGAGAATAGATGACTTGTTTGGTCAGTTGAAAGGAGTAGGGGTATTTTCTAAAATTGACCTCAGATCAGGTTATCACCAATTGCGAATTAAAGAATCAAACATTTCGAAAACAACATTTAGGACTCGGTATGGTCATTACGAGTTCTTAGTAATGCCTTTTGGCCTGACGAATGCTCCAGCAGCATTTATGGATCTAATGAATAGAATCTTTAGGCCTTATTTGGACCAGTTTGTGGTGGTGTTCATAGATGATATCTTGGTGTACTCTAGTAGCAGAGAAGAGCATAATCAACATCTTCGTATTGTCTTCCATACCTTGACAGAGAATCAATTGTATGCAAAGTTGTAGAAATGTGCATTCTAGTTAGATGAAGTGGCCTTTCTAGGGCATATTGTCTCAACTGATTGGATTAGAGTTGACACCATTAAGGTAGAGGCAATCCTCAACTGGAAACCGCCTCGAAATGTGATAGAGGTGAGAAGTTTTCTTGGATTGGCTGGTTATTATCGGAGATTTGTGAAAGGATTCTCAATGATAGCCTCACCACTGACAAAATTGCTTAGAAAGGAGACCAGATTTGAGTGGACAGACCGGTGCCAGACTAGCTTTGATAAGTTGAAGAAAATGTTGACAGAGGCACCAGTGTTGACACAACCTACTATGGGAAAAGAATTTGTTGTGTACAGTGATAATTCCCTTAATGGTTTGGGATGTGTATTAATGCAAGAAGGCAAAGTGATCGCTATGCTTCCAGACAACTGAAGCCTCATGAGAGAAATTATCTAGCACATGATCTGGAACTAGCAGCCATTGTGTTTGCATTGAAAATATGGAGACACTACCTGTATGGTGAGCAATGTTATATCTATACAGACCATAAAAGTCTGAAATATTTGCCTTCACAAAAGGAACTCAATTTTGTTAGAGGAGTGCTCTAATGGCAATCACCTTTAGCACTTATTATACAAATTTATTTGATTAATAAAAGGCTTTTTCATTAATTTGATGTTCAGTTAATATATGAATTGATAAGTGATCATAAATCAATTAATGAAGTCTTTGATACATAACATAGCATAAAGGAAATCATGATGAGATCATGATATTGAGATTCTTATCATGTGTAATTATGTTAGTATCAAAATTATCCCTAGTCATAGGATTAATGAGATGGGATATTATTAATCTAGACAGACTAGCACATGTCACACTACTTGACTGGATCGAGTAGTAGATCTCATAATCTATAAACATGAGATGTTTAGAGTTAACATGTGGATGCTTGATAAGTGTAGCTAAGTACATTGGATCACCAACTATGAGACAATCATATGGATAATCTATTCAAATGTCAATGATAGTCTCATAATAGCAATGGTGCAAGTATCCTTAGACTTGAGCATTTTTATAGAGGTTCGGGTGTTAACAAACCCTACTCCTCTCCCCAATTGCAATTGGGAGTTTCACTAACATACTAAGTGTTACAATGGAGTTTTTCAAGCTCACTCCCAACTATGTTGTTTCTCACAATGACTCACACCTAACCCAGAAATCCCTTGTGTTTTAATGGCTCACACAATAACCAATTCCTTGTGTTTTATAGGCTCACACAAACAACCTTTTATCTTGTGTTTTACAGGCTCACACAAATAACCTTTTATCTTGTGTTTTACAGGCTCACACAACTAACCCTTACAAGTGTTCTACTTTTAACCCAGAAATACCCAAAACTCACTTGAGTAATAAATGATTATAGAGAGAAACACTTACAAATCTTTATTGCTCAATAAATGATGAGCAAAAAGATTTTTACAGAGAATAAATATTGGTTATGAAAGTATTAAATGTACAAATAGCTTGTAATAAGATTTTGATTGAAAGTATTTGCTATCCTCTTGTACTGAATGCATAAATGACTTGCATTTACACTCCTATGACTCACTATAGCCATTAGAGTGCATTTAATATGAAACTAGCCGTTGTACCAACCCAAATAATCGCACCTGACATTGTTCTCTTTCATCTTTCACGGGCATGACTGTGTTTGCCACGGGCGTGACTATGTTTGCCACGGGCGTGACTGTTCTTCTAAGTTGTGACTGAAGTGGTGACCTTGGTCGTAAAGCTCTCTGGAAGGTTTTGAAATATTGGGTCACGGGCGTGACATACATATTCACAGATGTGACAAACTTCCCAGCCATGATCCAAGTGGTGACTTTGGTCGTGAAGCTCTCTGGATGAAATTGTCATGAAGTTTCATGGGCATGACATTTAATTCACAGGTGTGACGTAAATGTGCATTTTACGGTTTCTTGTCTTCCTTCATGGCCGTGAACTTCAAATGTTGGTTTTGATGATGGTTAGCTATTTCACGGGCGTGACATGCTACTTCCTTAATTTTAACTTTCAAGGATTAATCTTCCATTCTCCATTCTTGCTATTTTATTCCATACCCTGTTTAATAGACTTAGAAAAACAAGCATGTTAAATACAATATTGCTATTTTATTTGTTATCATCAAAATGACTAAAATACCCCTCAAGGTTTAACAATGTGAATCTTGCTTATTAGGCAAGATGACTAAATTACCCTTTAAGGGAAAGGGTGAATGTGCTAGTGGAGTTTTATACTTAATACATTCAGATGTATGTGGTCAATATATATGCAAGTATATGCAAGTTATATGCAAAGTATATCCAATATATACCAAAATTCTTTTTAAGGCATGAAGTATATGTAAGGTATATTTAGAGTATATCTTGGCATATTCATTTATGTAACTTGCATTAAGGTATATGCAAAGTATACTTAAGATATATCTAATGTGTACAAAGCTTAATTTCATACTTGCATATTAATTTTGAATCAAATTTTGAGTATTTCTAATTTCTCCCAACCTAACTCAATGTCAATGTATTTGTAGGTTCTTATTTTTGATTCAAAATTCATTTACCTTAATATATTGCTAGGTTCTCCCCCTTTTGTCATCAACAAAAAGAAGTTAAAGATACCAAAAGTTAAACAAAGCAAATATATTTGATTGTTAAAAAAAATACACACCAAGGGAAATAAAAGTCAGAAAGGAAATACAACAAACAAAACAACAAAAAAAATAAACAAGCAAACACGCAAATTTAGGCTACCATCTAGCCTAACACCTAGCCAGACATCCTATCTCGAAGTCTAGCAACCTCTGCCTCAAGGCTGTTCATCCGCGACTCAATGAAGTATTTGAGGTTTTCCAACCTCTCGTCCATCGAAGCCTGCAGTTGCTCGAATCGTGGTGCCAAGAGGTCAACCATTTGCTGCGGCAAATTCGGAGTAGAAGCCGAGGATTGTCCGATGTCCTGCTCAACCGCTGGAGGTACTTCCTTAACCCGAGCCCTTTTCTTCTATTGGATCCCTTGGAGACCGGTTTTGAAGTCCTCTGCATCATTGTCTTCCCAGATTATCTCCCCAGCAGTGTCTGTGAAGCGGTAGTAAATATTGTTCTCATGAATAATTCTAATAGCCGCTCCTATCTTGATAAAGGACTCGACATCCAATTGATCTCGAGGATGCCCTGGGATGAGATTGAAATGATGCTCATCCAGCTTCAAATAGCCAAGCTTCATGGCCATATGGGTGACATATGCACCAATGAGTATATCTCCTGTATGTTTGGTGGCAATGGACAGAAGATGGTTTGCAAACCATCTAGAAAGTGCCACTATGAGTCCTCTTCTTGCCATCTCGAAAAGGAAGAGCTTGGATTTCCGAATGGTCCCATTGCTATCTCCTCGAGCGAATATGCTATAGGTTAGAAACCTATGCAAATATTTGTGCATTGGGGACCGAAGATGAGTACTCTTTGTCTTTTTGACATTCCAGCTACAATTTGTGCCAAAATGGGTCTAAGCTCGAGTGGCAATGAATTCTACTTCGCTGTCATTGAGGATGGCATCCGAGGGTAAATTGAATAAATCTCCGAATTCAGTGGCATTGAGGGTGTTTGGATTATTGCAGAGTTAGAATTTCACCACTCCAATAGGAGACACTTGCAAAGTGCTAAGGAATTCCAGTGTTGGATCCCTCAATGTGGGCTGATGAATGTCCACGAATTCTTTCAAGTGACAGGCCTAGAGTTGCTCTGTCATTGTCGTTTCTTGCCCGAGAGTTTGGACAGTTTGCCATTCAAAGGACCTCGATGAAAAGAGAGGCCTTTGCTTCAAGGTGGAGTACCGAGGATGGCAATGCTCCGGAAGTCTGTTCACGAGGTAATCTGCGTACCTTCTGGGAGCATGAGTCTTCTTTCATTTTCCTTTTAATGAGCCGGTCTCCATTTGAATTGAAGAATTGAACTTTGTGGAGTTTGGGAAAAATGTGACAGAAAATTTTGAGGAAACCCTAAAGAAGTATGATTTTTTATGAAGGAATGAACTTTTGATGGTATTTATAGGAGAAGTTTATGACTTGGGGGCCGGAAACTTCAATTTCTCATTGAATGTGTGTAAATGAGAGCGTTTTCTAGGAGTTGAAAGGTTGAAATGTGAAAAATAACCGGTTGTTCTCTTATATACCCGATGAATTCACGGGCGTGAAATATGTGTTCACGGGCGTGAATGGTCGTGTTCACGATTTGCTGAAGGGGTGCTCTACCCGTGAATATGTTCATGGTCGTGACCTTTGAAGATCATGGTCGTGAATGATGAACTGTCACGGGGGTGAAACAATAGTCACTGGTGTGAAAGGTTGAATTTCATTACTTATGCCCGTGAAGCAAAGCGTGACTCAAAGCATGAACGCCTCTGTGTATTTTGGGGTGAAAATGTTCATGGGCGTGAACAGGGCTTTTCACAGGAGTGAATGAAGCTGTGAAAATAAGCTTCACCACTTGAAGCCGTGAACCATGTCATGAATCAAGTCATGAATGACACTGCGTCTTTTGGTTATTTAAGTCAAGGGCGTGAACATATGTCACTGGCGTGACTTCCCTAAAATTTTCATCAAATAAAATTAAGTCCTAAAACAAGACTAAATCATTTCAATGAAGATTATATCCCTTATAACATAAAGCTTTCATCAAATTTACTACCTTATATCTAGTGATATGATACAAAATTAAGATTATCACTTAAGATTTCATAATTTAGCAATCACAAGGTTAATCCATCAATCATACCAAGTTCTCTTCTAATGAAATTAAATCTTTCCTCATTTAGAGACTTAGTAAAAATATCTGCCAATTGATTTTCTGTGCTTATTGATTCTAATGCAACATCTCCATATTGAACATGATCTCTAATAAAGTGGTGTCTAATGTTAATATGCTTACTTCTTGAGTGTTGAATAGTATTCTTTAAAAGATTTATAACACTTGTATTGTCACATTTAATAGGTATATGGTTCATATCATGACCATAGTCCTTAAGTTGTTGTTTCATCCAAAGAATTTGAGTACAACAACATTCAGCTGCAACTGCTACATACTCTGCTTCAGCAGTTGAAAGGGCAACTAAAACTTGTTTCTTACTAAACTAAGAAACTAAACATTATCCAATAAAGTGACAAGTACCTGAAGTACTTTTTCTATCTAAAAGACTACCAGTATAATCTGCATCTGAATATCCTGTAATATAGAAGGATGAATTTCTAGGATACCATAAACCTAGATGCAATGATCCATGTAAATATCTTAGAATTCTTTTTACTGCATTTAAATGAGATTCTTTAGGACATGATTGAAATCATGCACACAAGCAAACACTATACATTATATCGTGTCTAGAAGCAGTTAAATATAAAAGTGATCCAATCATACCTCTAAAGAGCTTTTCATTGATGCTCTTACCCTTTTCATCCTTGTCCAATTTTGTTGATGTGCTTATAGGAGTCTTGGCATTTTTGCATCCTTCCATTCCAAATTTTTTAATTAAATCTTTGGCATATTTGGATTGGTTGATGAATATACCGTCATTGCTTTGCTTTATTTGTAGACCAAAAAAATACTTAAGCTCTCCCATCATGCTCATTTCAAATTCCCTAGTCATACACTTAGCAAATTCTTGACAAAGCAACTCATTAGTAGAACCAAATATTATATCATCAACATAAATTTGAACAATTAGTATATCATGCTTATGCTTTTTAATGAATAATGTGGTGTCAATATTTCCCTTAATGAAGTTATTTTATAATAGAAAAGAACTTAGTCTTTTGTACCAAGCTCTTGGGGCTTGTTTCAAACCATATAAAGCGTTTGAAAGTTTAAAAACATGATTTGGCAAATCATAGATTTCAAAGCCTACTGGTTGTTCTACATAAACTTCTTCTTCTATATAACTATTTAGAAATGCACTTTTCACATCCATTTGAAACAGTTTGAAATTCATGTGACATGCATATGCTAAGAGTATTCTTATGGCTTCTAAATACCCATTTGCTACCTATAATTTGATGATCCTTGGGTCTAGGTACTAAGGTCCTCCATACCTTACTTCTCTCAAATTGGTTGAGTTCCTCTTGCATGGAAATTACCCAACTTTCATCATTAAAAGCCTCATCAACATTTTTTGGCTCAATTTGAGAAATAAAAACAATGTTAGTGACTAAATGTTTGAAATGAGATGTAGTACTTACTCCCCTTGAGAGATCACCAATGATTTGCTCTTTTGGATGATATTTCGTCATTTTCCATTCTTTTGGGAGTTGTTGTTCATTTTCTTCTTGAGTTTGAGGTAGAGAATCATTTTGATGTGAATCTTCCTGATCATTTTCTTCTTTTCCATTTTCTAGATCAAGTCTTTCCACGTTTCCTACTACATCATCAAGAACACTACCTTTCACATGATCAAGTCTACTAGATTCATTAAAGACAACATGCATAGATTCTTCAACAGTTAATGATCTTTTGTTAAATACTCTATATGCTTTGCTGGTTGTAGAATATCCTAAAAAGATACCTTCATCAGAATTAGAACAAATTTTCCAAGGTTTTCCTTGGTATTCAATATGAAGCACTTGCATCCAAATACTCTAAAGTACGATATCAAGGGCTTTTGTAACACCACATCTTATGCATTTTAGTATAACCTATCCAAATATCAAGTAATCATACATGGCATACTGGAAAGGTAAAATACCCTGTTAACAATAGTAGTAAAATTTTTTTTTCATATCATATCCTGTAAAATCAACTAATGACTTTCCAAGTCAACATTAAAAACCACAATACGACATATCACATATATTAAAACATAAACTTTACATCCAAAGGATTACGGGTTGTTTCCATTTATATATTTCAAAACTAATCTAGAGTGCCAATGCATATTCAAACATATAAGTCCAAAATACAGATGACATGTTTTCATGCTCGTGTGGAATGCAAAGAGAGAGAGTGATGAGGCTCGGCCAGTGACCTGTGCTCCATGTCTTTTATACTCTACTCAAAATGAGCTATCACTTTTTTTACCTGAAAAATGATGCAAATTGATGAGTTGTGGCTCAATGAGAATAACCATCAAATGAGCTATGAAGTACCAAACAACTCATAGTAGTAAATCACAATTCCAATATATACCATGTATTCCATTCCATTCATCAGTATCATATAAGTATCAATAAAGTTGAAACATATAATCATTACTTTTCATGTATGCAAATGCTTTACTTATTTCATTTTGTTGTGACCAAGTTAAACAGACATTGCCCCGGGTTTCCATGTGAACATTTGCATTTGCAATTGCTAGCTTGATCATTTGTTAGCTTGCTTGGTCATTTGTTTCATTTGCACATTTGTTGGGCCATAGGCCTCTTCTTTTGCTTTACAATATCGATTAACCAGTCACAATGCCATTTAAGTCCATATGCATATGCTCTTGTACTTATGCATCCATCAACCAATGCATCTTATCATATATAATATACATATACTGCATATATGCCTCATATGCCACATAATACCTCGCATATGCTATACATATACCCTGTATATATATCACATAAGTCAAACATATACCTCAAATATATCACAAGTATACCACTTATGTATACCATAATGTCACAATTTATCCATCATCATATTATCAAGGGCAAATCATGATAATCATATTGCAAGCAACAATCAATTGCACTGAAGAATTCAATCGATAATTAGACTCACCGTTCTCCATTGATTCCGACCCCTAACTTATTGTCTATCCGCTCCTAGTGGGTCTCCACTATGTTGCGAGCCTAACTTGAAAACATAATCGATTAACTCATGATTAGGGAGACTTAATGTGGCTTAAACAATTTAATATGCATTGTTCATGTCAATAGTTAAAATTTTTCCTATGAGCTAGTGTGACCTTATAGGACTATTTAGCCTATAAATTTTTCTATACTTGACCAATTAATCAGATTCTTATTTATAATTAAAAATAACATATAATTATAAAACATATTAAAATTTCAGACCAATTGGATCATTGTACAATATTTGGTGGAATTTCTAAGAGTATTCTGTTTTCTGCCTTGTTTTCTGCCTTTAGGCAGTTTCAGGGTACTCATTTTGGTTCATCATAACTTATAATATATAAGTAATATTTTAATTAAAATTTAAAAAAACTTATATGAGTTTATTTGAAACATTTTTCATGTTTACAACTTTTATCAATTATGTCTCTAAGGGCTTCAAATTATAACAAAACTTTTTCTGTTCCATAATAGAATTGGCTTCCGGACCAGTATGACTTCCAAAGGCCATAACTTAGTCTATAGATAATAAATTAAGCTAAAATTAGTACCAAAATTTAGAAAATACATATAAATATAACTTTCATGTTTTGATAATTTACATAATTTAGCTCTAACAAGCTCAAATTATCCAACCAATGTACTGGATCTGCCCAGGGCACTCAGTAGGCAGTTCAAACCATGGAATAGTCATGGTTCCATTCACCATAACTCACCATTTACAAGACCTACGAACCTGAAATTTGGTATAACGATACAAAACACATATATCTACAACTTTTATGTTTTTAGAGACTTCAAATAAGGGCTTTAACATATTCGATATCAAACCACACAGTAGCTAACTTGGTTAGGGTTTACACCCTGACCAGTTTCAGTACGCAAGAGCATATCTCTCCCTATACATAACATCTTGCAAAAATGTTTACATATCTACAAATCTAAGATATAAAGGAACAACTTTTGTGTTTTACACATTTCCACAATCAATTTCTATTAATATCAAAATCGGGGTGCAATTCAGTGCCTAATATTGAACCTAAGCAACTCAAATCAACCCTATAGCAATAAGAATTGATTACTTACCAAGAACAAACTTGAAAGGGATCAATTAGCTTCAAAAACTAGGTGAAACAAGGAAGAATTTAAGTCTGAAATGGAGGAAATTGAAGAAGAAGTCGGGGCTGAAGTGAGGAGGCAGAAATGAGGAAGAAAGATAAAGCCAACCTTTTGTTTTTTTTGTCATTTTCTCTTCTTCTCTTCTCTTTTCTCTTCTCATTTCTCATTTATCTTCTCTTCTATTTCTCTTTTGTGTAATTTTCATTTTATTTTCTCTATATTATTGTTATTATTATTAACATATATTTATAATTCCACTAATTCACACAATAATATAGCTTAATCATTTGGCCCGATTTAACTAAATTAACAATGTAAATGTTTACTAATCTTAATCTAATCATTTTTCTTACTTTAATTTAGTCACCTTATTCAATTTATTTCTAATGCTTTGTTATCTTCATTTAGGTTATAATTACACAAGTGCGACTCGATACAAGTGCCAAATACTCGGACACGTAGCTAGTGCGTGTCATAAACTTGTCCCTACGAAAAGACGTATGAAATGCACGTGTTCAATTGAATTGTATACAAGATGCTTATGTTCAATGAAATGCATGTGGGGAAGGTCAATGATGTTACAATTCTCCCCCTCCTTTTAAAAATTTTGTCCTCGAAATTAATACCTGAAAACAGGTGTGGATATTGCTTTTTCATATTTTCTTCTGTTTGCCATGTTGCCTCTTCCTGTAAATGGTTACGCCATAATACTTTAACCAAAGGTATTTCTCGGTTTCTTAGTTGTTTAGTCTTGTATCCGATGATTTGCACTGGTTCCTCAACATAACTCATGTCTTCTGCAATCTCAATGGCTTGATCCTTAAGTACATGTGTAGGATCTGACCTGTATCTTCTAAGCATGCTCACATGAAACACATTATGTATCTGAGCCATCTCGGGTGGTAAAGCCAACCTATAAGCCAATGGACCAATCTTCTCAAGAATTTCATAAGGTCCTATGTATCTTGGGCTCAATTTACCCTTCTTGCCAAATCGGATTACCCCTTTCCATAGAGATACACGAGGAAACACCTTTTCACTTAACTCGTATTCCATCTCCCTTCTATGCTGATTCGCATAACTTTTCTGCCTATCCTGCGCTGCCTTTAGCTTGTTCTTGACAACCTTGATCTTATCCATTGTATCTTGTACTATCTCTGGCCCTTCTAATGCACGTGCACCTTCTTCATCCCATATGATAGGGCTTCGACACTTTCTGCCATACAATGCTTCATATGGTGCCATCTGGATGCTGCTATGATACTGGTTGTTGTAGGCAAATTCAATCAATGCTATATATTCATCCAAAGCACCTTTGAATTCCATAGAACATGCTCTGAGCATTTCTTCTAATGTTTGTATGGTCCTTTCTGATTGTCCGTCAGTTTGTGGGTGGAATGCAATACTGAAGTTCAATTTTGTTCCCAATGCATCTTGTAAACTCACCCAAAATCGTGAAGTAAACCGTGGATCTCTATCAGGCACAATAGACACTGGAATACCATGTAATCGGACTATCTCATTCACATATAACTTTGCCAAACCCTCGAGTGTACATCCCCATCTGATTGGAAGAAAATGTGCTGACTTGGTTAACCTGTCAACAATTACCCATACTGCATCATTTTTCCGTGGAGTTCTTGGCAATCCATAGACAAAATCCATCGTTATTTTCTCCCATTTCCATTCTGGCACTGGCAATGGATGTAACTTAGCAATTGATGCTTGGTGTTCAATCTGAATCTGCTGACATGTCAAGCATTTAGAAACATATTCTGCTATGTCTTTCTTCATTCTTGGCCACCAATAATGAGGCCTTAAACTGTGATACATCTTTGTCATCCCTGGGTGCATTGCATAAGGTGCATTGTGTGCCTCTTCCATTATTTCCTGACGCAAGTTCTCAGTGTCTGGAACACATATGCATGACTTTAACATTAGTGTATCATTCTGCAAATGAAACTCTGTATTATTTCCCTGCCTTACCACATCAATTTTCTCACATAATTCAGGATCTTTGCTTTGTGCTTCTTTAATTCTCTCCTTTAGCATAGGTCTAACTTGAAGAGTAGCAATCAGTGATCCTCTATCATGCATATTTAATTCAACATTCATGGATCGTAATTGAATCAAATATGGAAAAGAGGATGTTTGTAAATGAGCTACACTACTACTGGCTTTCCTACTTAATGCATCTGCTACCACATTGGCTTTCCCTGGATGGTACTCAATTGTACAGTCATAATCTTTCAATAGCTCTAACCATCATCTTTGCCTCATTTTTAACTCTTTTTGTGTCAGCAAATAACCTAAACTTTTATGGTATGTGAAGATCTGGAATGTTTCACCATACAGATAATGCCTCCAAATCTTCAATGCAAATACAACTGCAGCCAGTTCTAAATCATGCACTGGATATGAGATCTCATGTGGTCTCAGTTGCCTAGATGCATAAGCTATCACCTTACCATGTTGCATTAATACACATCCTAAGCCTTGGTGAGAAGCATCACTATATACTGTAAACCCACCTGTACTCGTAGGGATAGTTAACACTGGTGCTGAGGTTAGCTTATGCTTTAGTTCATCAAAACTCCTCTGACATTCTGAAGTCCACTTGAAAGGCACATTCTTTCTCAACAATTTAGTCAAAGGGCTAGCAATTAAGGAGAATCCATCAACAAATCTACGATAGTATCCGGCTAAACCCAGAAAACTACGCATTTCTGAAATATTTTTAGGAGCTTCCCAATTTACCATAGCCTCAATTTTATTTGGGTCAACCTCTATGCCCTTACACGACACCACATGTCTAAGAAACACCAAATGATCTAACCAGAATTCGCATTTACTCAAATTGGCATATAATTGTTTCTCCCTCAAAGTTTGTAACACAATTTCTAAATGTTGTTCATGTTCTCCCTTATTCTTTGAGTACACCAATATGTCATCAATAAATACTATCACAAATCTATCCAGATATGGTTGAAACACCTTATTCATTAAAGCCATAAATGCAGCTGGAGCATTAGTCAATCCAAATGGCATTACAAAAAATTCATAATGCCCATACCTGGTTCGAAAGGCAGTCTTTGGAACATCTGCTTCTGCTACCTTCAGCTGGTAATAGCCTGATTTCAAATCGATCTTGGAGAATATTTGGGCTCCTTGCAACTGGTCAAACAAATCATCTATTCTGGGTAACGGATATTTGTTCTTCACTGTCATTTTATTCAGTTGCCTGTAATCGATGCACAATCTCATAGTTCCATCTTTCTTTTTAACAAATAACACTAGAGCTCCCCATGGTGATACACTAGGTCCAATATACCCTTTGTCAAGTAACTCTTGCAATTGGGCCTTTAGTTCTTTCAACTCAACTGGGGCCATTCTGTAGGGTGACCTTGATATTGGTGCAGTTCCTGGTACTAGTTCAATAGTAAATTCTATCTCTCTATCTGGTGGTAAACCAGGTAGATCATCTGGGAATACATCAGCAAATTCCCTTACCACTGGTATATTTTCAAGCAAGCTATCAGTGGTTCTAATATCAGTCACATATGCTAAATAGGCTTCACATCCCCCTTTGATCATTCGAAATGCCTTTACAGCTGAGACTAGACATGTAGGCACAAGTTTCCTTTCACCTAGAAATACTACCCTTGGCTGGTTCGGTGATTCCAAAATTACTTCCTTAGTAAAGCAATTCACTATTGCATGATGTCTAGTTAACCAGTCCATTCCCAATATCACATCAAATTCATATATTGGCAATAAAATCAGATAAGCTATTAACTCAGCTTTATCAATGCATATCAAGCAATCACGACAGACATTATTCACAACCACTACTGTCCCTAGTGGAGTGCTCACATTTATCTCAATCCCTAAAGGCTCATGCTTTTGATGCACTTTGGATGCCATATGCAATGATATAAATGAGTGAGTGGAGCCTGGGTCAATCAATGCATATGCTGACATATCATAAATGTAAATGTTACCGGTAACTACTTCGGGAGCATCCACCGCCTCCTGTCTAGTCATAGCAAACACCCTGGCCTGAGTAGGGGGTCTAGAAGTCTGACCTTCAGATCTGGTCACTCCTCTACCCATTGTACCAGTCTTGCCCCTGCCTCTTCCTCTGCCTTGTGTCCCACTAGTAGGGTAGACCCTCGGTGACTCAACAGTAGTCTCAGACACTCCTCTGCCTCTACTGGTCTCTGCTAGTTTGGCTCTATTTGGACAGTCTCTATACATGTGCTCCATTGATCCACAGAAATAACATGCTCCTGTGAGCCTTCTACATTCGCCCATATGCTGTCTACCACAATGAGTAGATGTGGGCCTCTGTTCAACATTTTGGCTCTACCCTTTGCCTGGGTAAAAAGAAGTCATAGCACGACCTCTAGAGCTCAAGTATCCACCTCTGTTACTAGACTGTGCAGGCATATATCTACCTCTTTTTCCTGACCTTCTGCTAGACTCACCAAAGAGCTCACGTGATGGCCTTTTAATTTGTTGCTCCCCAACTTCTTTCATTAACCGTTCAGCTATAATTCCAGCAGCTCTAAGTCTGGCATAATTATCAAGATCAGTAGTCGTGATTCTGTTTCTGATCTCATATTTGAGGCCCTCCTCAAACTTCCTGCATTTGTCTCTTTTAGTAGAGACCATGAAGGTGGCATAGTGGGAAAGTTTATTAAACAGTACTTCATACTCCGCAACAGACATATTCCCCTGTTTCAGATTCAGGAATTCCTTCCTCTTCTCATCTTTATATGCTTCAGGCATGTAATTGTTCTGAAATTCCAGGAGGAAATCATTCCATGTCAACACCGGTGGTTGTGCATCACTGTCGGGGACTGTCTCCCACCATTCATAAGCATTGCCTTCAAGCAAGGATACTGCATAATCGAATTTCTCATCCGGGGTACATCTCATCATATTCAGTACTCTCTGTGTCCTTTTAAACCATGTTTCAACTTCTGCTGGGTCTGTTGTGCCTTTGAAATCAGTTGTACCATGTTTCCTCAGCTTGTCATAACGTCTTTCCTTGTACATTTCAAGACCATGCACTTCCTGATCTGGGTGTTCATAGGGTGCCTCTGCATGAGATGATTGTGATGCATGTGCTGGAGCTCTAGCTCCTAGTTCTGGTTGCTCTCTATATAAATGAGGTGATGCCTCATGAGAATGCATTTCAGCCGGCCTCTCCCTCCTTGGTGAATCATGTCTTATGATGTCCCTAAAATAGATGAAATTATGTCACTACATAATGTTCAACACATAGGATGCATATGTTATCATGCTCTTATGCATATGTATGTTCCCATGAAACCTATCCCTGCTCTGATACCAAAAATGTAACACCACATCTTATGCATTTTAGTATAACCTATCCAAATATCAAGTAATCATACATGGCATACTGGAAAGGTAAAATACCCTGTTAACTATAGTAGTAAAATTTTTTTTTCATATCATATCCTATAAAATCAACTAATGACTTTGCAAGTCAACATTAAAAACCACAATACGACATATCACATATATTAAAACATAAACTTTACATCCAAAGGATTACGGGTTGTTTCCATTTATACATTTCAAAACTAATCTAGAGTGCCAATGCATATTCAAACATATAAGTCTAAAATACAGATGACATGTTTTCATGCTCGTGTGGAATGCAAGGAGAGAGAGTGATGAGGCTCGGCCAGTGACCTGTGCTCCATGTCTTTTATACGCTACTCAAAATGAGCTATCACTTTTCTTTACATGAAAAATGATGCAAATTGATGAGTTGCAGCTCAGTGAGAATAACCATCAAATGAGCTCTGAAGTACCAAACAACTCGTAGTAATAAATCACAATTCCAATATATACCATGTATTCCATTCCATTCATCAGTATCATATAAGTATCAATAAAGTTGAAACATATAATCATTACTTTTCATGTATGCAAATGCTTTGCTTATTTCATTTTGTTGTGACCAAGTTAAACAGACATTGCCCCGGGTTTCCATGTGAACATTTGCATTTGCAATTGCTAGCTTGATCATTTGTTAGCTTGCTTGATCATTTGTTTCATTTGCACATTTGTTGGGCCATAGGCCTCTTCTTTTGCTTTACAATATCGATTAAACAGTCACAACGCCATTTAAGTCCATATGCATATGCTCTTGTACTTATGCATCTATTAACCAATGCATCTTATTATATATAATATACATATACCGCATATATGCCTCATATGCCACATAATACCTCGCATATACTATACATATACCCTATATATATATCACATATGTCAAACATATACCTCAAATATATCACAAGTATACCACTTATGTATACCACAATGTCACAATTTATCCATCATCATATTATCAAGGGCAAATCATGACAATCATATAGCAAGCAACAATCATTTGCACTAAAGAATTCAATCGATAATTAGACTCACCGTTCTCCTTTGATTCCGACCCCTAACTTATTGTCTATCTGCTCCTTGTGGGTCTCCACTATGTTGCGAGCCTAACATGAAAACATAATCGATTAACTCATGATTAGGGAGACTTAATGTGGCTTAAACAATTTAATATGCATTGTTCATGTCAATAGTTAAAATTTTTCCTATGCGGCAGTGTGACCTTATGGGACTGTTTAGCCTATAAATTTTTCTATACTTGAAAAATTAATCTAATTCTTATTTCTAATTAAAAATAACATATAATTATAGAACATATTAAAATTTCAGACCAATTGGATCATTGTACAATATTTGGTGGAATTTCTAAGAGTATTCTGTTTTCTGCCTTGTTTTCTGCCTTTAGGCAGTTTCAGGGTACTCATTTTGGTTCATCATAACTTATAATCTATAAGTAATATTTTAATGAAAATTTACAGAAACTTATATGGGTTTATTTGGAACATTTTTCATGTTTACAAAATTTATCAATTATGTCTCTAAGGTCTTCTAATTATACCAAACATTTTACTGGTCCAGAATAGAATTGACTTCCGGACCAGTATGGCTTACAATGGCCATAACTTAGTCTATACATAACCAATGACGCTGAAATTAGTACCAAAATTTAGATAAAACATATACCTAAAACTTGAATGTTTTGATTATGTACAGAATCGAGCTCTACTAAGCTCAAATTAGCCAAACTATTTACTGTATCTGCCCAATGCACTCAATAGGCAGTTCAAACCATGGAACAGTCATGGTTCCACTCACCATAACTCAACATTAACAAGACCTATGAACCTGAAATTTGGTAGAAAGATACAAAACACATATATCTACAACTATTATGTTTTTAGATACTTCAAATAAGGGCTTTCACATATTCGAAATCAAACCACACAGTACACATTTCCAGAATCATGTTTCTATTAATATGAAAATCGGGGTGCAATTCTGTGCCTAATATTGAACCTAAGCAACTCAAATAAACCCAATAGCAATAAGAATTGATTACTTACCAAGAACAACCTTCAAAGGGATCAATTAGCTTCAAAAACTAGGTGAAAAAAATAATAATTGAAGTCTGAAATGGAGGAAATTGAAGAAGAAAACGGGGCTGAAGTGAGGAGGCAGAAATGGGGAAGAAAGATGAAGATAAAGCCAACTTGTTTTTTGTCCTTTTCTCTTTTTCTCTTTTTCTCTTCTCTTTTCTCTTCTCATTTCTCATTTCTCTTCTCTTCTATTTCTCTTTTGTTTCATTTTCATTTCATTTTATATTGTTATTATTATTATTTACATATATTTATAATTCCACTAATTCACACAATGACACAGCTTAATCATTTGACCCGATTTAACTAAATCAGCAATGTAAATGTTCACTAATCTTAATCTAATCATTTTTCTTACTTTAATTTAATCACCTTATTCAATTCATTTCTAATACTTTGTTATCCTTATTTAGCTTATAAGGATACACGTGTGCGATTCGATACAAGTGCCAAATACTAGGACACATAGCTAGTGCGTGCCATGAACTTGTTCCTACGAAAATACGTATGAAATGCACGTGTTTAATTGAATTGTATGCAAGATGCTGATGTTCGATGAAATGCATGTGGGGAACGTCAAGGATGTTACAATTCTCCCCTCCTTTTAAAAATTTCGTCCTCGAAATTAATACCTGAAAACAGGTGTGGATAGTGCTTTTTCATATTTTCTTTTGTTTCCCATGTTGCCTCTTCTTGTAAATGGTTAAGCCATAATACCTTAACCAAAGGTATTTCTTGATTTCTTAGCTGTTTAGTCTTGTATCCAATGATTTGCACTGGTTCCTCAACATAACTCATGTCCTCTGGAATCTCAATGGCTTGATCTTTAAGTACATGTGTAGGATCTGACCTGTATCTTCTAAGCATGCTTGCATGAAACACATTATGTATCTGAGCCATCTCGGGTGGTAAAGACAACCTATAAGCCAGTGGACCAATCTTCTGAAGAATTTTATAAGGCCCTATATACCTTGGGCTCAATTTACCCTTTTTGTCAAATCAAATTATCCCTTTCCATGGAGATACACGAAGAAACACCTTTTCACCTAACTCGTATTCCATCTCCCTTCTATGTTGATCAACATAACTTTTCTGCATATCCTGTGCTACCTTTAGCTTGTTCTTGACAACCTTGATCTTATCAACTGTGTCTTGCACTATCTCTGGCCCTTCTATTGCACGTGCTCCTTCTTCATCCCAAATGATAGGGCTTCTGCACTTTCTGCCATACAATGCCTCATATGGTGCCATCTGGATGCTGCTATGATACTGGTTGTTGTAAGCAAATTCAATCAATGCTATATATTCACCCCAAGCACCTCTGAATTCCATAGAACATGCCCTAAGCATTTCTTCCAATGTCTGTATAGTCCTTTCTGATTGTCCATCAGTCTGTGGGTGGATTGCAGTGCTAAAGTTCAATTTTGTTCCCAATGAATTATGTAAACTCACCCAAAAACGTGAAGTAAACCGTGGATCTCTATCAGATACAATGGATACTAGAATGCCATGCAATCTGACTATCTCATTCACATATAAATTGGCCAACCTCTCAAGTGTACACCCCCATCTAATAGATAGAAAATGTGCTGACTTTGTTAATCTATCAATAATTACCCATATTGCATCATTTTTCTGTGGAGTTGTAGGCAATCCATAAACAAAATCCATCGTTATCTTTTCCCATTTCCATTCTGGCACTGGTAAAGGATGTAGTTTACCAACTGGTGCCTGATGTTCTATCTTAATCTGCAGACATGTTAAGCATTTGGAAACATATTCTGCTATGTCTTTCTTCATTCTTGGCCACCAGTAATGAGGCCTTAAACTGTGATACATCTTTGTCATCCCTGGGTGCATTGTGTGCCTCTTCCATTATTTCCTGACGCAAGTTCTCAGTGTCTGGAACACATATGCGTGACGTTAACATCAGTACATCATCCTGCAATTGAAAATCTTTACTGTTTCCCTGCCTTACTGATTCAATTTTCTCACATAATTTAGGATCTTTGCTTTGTGCTTATTTGATCCTTGACTTTAGTATAAGTCTGACTTGAAGAGTAGCAATTAGTGATCCTTGATCATGTATATTTAATTCAACATTAATAGATCGTAATTGAATCAAATATGGAAAAGATGATACTTGCAAGTGAGCTACACTGCTACTAGCCTTCCTACTCAATGCATCTGCTACCACATTGGCTTTCCCTGGATGGTATTCAATTGTACAGTCATAATCTTTCAATAGCTCTAACCACCGTCTCTGCCTCATGTTTAATTCTTTCTGTGTCAGCAAATAACCCAAGCTTTTATGGTCTGTGAAGATTTGGAATGTCTCACCATACAGATAATGCCTCCAAATCTTCAATGCAAATACGACTGCAGCCAGTTCTAAATCATGCACTGGATATGAGATCTCATGTGGTTTCAGTTGTCTGGATGCATAAGCTATCACTTTACCATGTTGCATCAACACACATCCCAAGCCTTGGTTAGAAGCATCACTATATACTGTAAACCCACCTGTACCTGTAAGGATGGTTAACACTGGTGCTAAGGTTAGCCTGTGTTTTAGTTCATCGAAACTCCTCTGACATTTTGGAGTCCACTTGAAAGGCACATTCTTTCTCAACAATTTAGTCAAAGGGCTAGCAATTAAGGAGAATCCATCAATAAATCTACGATAATATCCGGCTAAACCCAGAAAACTACGCATTTCTGAAATATTTTTAGGAGCTTCCCAATTTACCATAGCCTCAATTTTCTTTGGGTCAACCTCTATGCCCTTGCTTGACACCACATGTCCAAGAAACACCAAATGATCTAACCAGAATTCACATTTACTCAATTTGGCATATAATTGTTTCTCCCTCAAAGTTTGCAACACAAATTTTAAATGTTGTTCATGTTCTCCCGTATTCTTTGAGTACACCAATATGTCATCAATAAATACTATGACAAACCTATCGAAACATGGTTGAAACACCTTATTCATTAAAGCCATAAATGCAGCTGGATCATTAGTCAATCCAAATGGCATTACTAAAAATTCATAATGTCCATACCTGGTTCGAAAGGCAGTCTTTGAAACATCCATTTCTGCTACCTTCAGCTGGTAATAACCTGATTTCAAATCAATCTTTGAGAATATTTGGGCTCCTTGCAACTGGTCAAACAAATCATTTATTCTAGGCAATGGATATTTTCTCATCACCGTCATTTTGTTCAGTTGCCTATAATCGATGCACAATCTCATTGTTCCATCTTTCTTTTTAACAAATAACATTGGAGCTCCCCATGGTGATACACTAGGTCTAATATACCCTTTGTCAAGTAACTCCTGCAATTGGGCCTTTAGTTCTTTCAACTCAACTGGGGCCATTCTGTAGGGTGACCTTCATATTGGTGCAGTTCCTGGTACTAGTTCAATAGTAAATTCTATCTCTCTATCTAGTGGTAAACCAGGTAGATCATCTGCGAATACATCGGCAAATTCCCTTACCACTGGTATATTCTCAAGCAAGCTATCAGTGGTTCTAGTATCAGTCACATATGCCAAATATGCTTCACGTCCCCCTTTGATCATTCGAAATGCCTTTACAGCTGAAACTAGACATGTAGGCACAAGTTTTCTTTCACCTAGAAATACTACCCTTGGTTGGTTTGGTGATTCCAAAATTACTTCCTTAGTAAAGAAATTCACTGTTGCATGATGTCTAGTTAACCAGTCCATTCCCAGTATCACATCAAATTCATATATTGACAATAAAATCAGATAAGCTATTAACTCAGCTCTGTCAATGCATATCAGGCAATCACGACAGACATTATTCACAACTACCACGATTCCCAATGGCGTACTCACATTTATGTCAATCCCCAAAGGCTCATGCATTTGATGTAATTCTGATGCCATATGCAATGATATAAATCAATGAGTGGAGCCTGGGTCAATCAATGCACATGCTAATATTTCAGAAATATAAATATTACCAGTGACTACTTCAGGAGCATCCACTGCCTCTTGTCTAGTCATAGCAAACACCCTAGCCTGAGTAGGAGGTCTAGAACTCTGACCTTCAGATCTGGTCATTCCTCTGCCCAGTGTACCAGTCCTGTCCCTACCTCTTCCTCTGCCTTGTGTCCCACTAGTAGGGTAGACCCTCGGTGCCTCAACAGTAGTCACAGATACTCCTCTACCTCTACTGGCCTCTGCTAGTTTGGCTCTATTTGGACAATCTCTATACATGTGCTCCATCGATCCATAGAAATAACATGCTCCTGTGAGCCTTCTACATTCGCCCGTATGCTGTCTGCCACAATGACTACATATGGGCCTCTGTTCAACATATTGGCTCTGCCTGGGTAAGAGAAAGTCATTCCTTGACCTCTAGAACTGGAGTACCCACTTCTGTTACAAAATTGTGCAGGCATATATCTACCTCTTTTCCCCAACCTTCTGCTAGACTCACCAAAGAATCCACGTGATGGCCTTTTTATTTGTTGTTCCCCAGCTTCTTTCTTTAACCGTTCAGCTCTGATTGCAATAGCTCTGAGCCTGGCATAACTATCAAGATTAGTAGTTGTAATTTTGTTTCTGATCTCATATTTGAGGCCCTCCTCAAACTTCCTGCATTTGTCTCTTTCAGTAGAGACCATGAAGGTGTCATAAAGGGAAAGTTTGTTAAATTGTACTTCATACACCGCAATAGACATATTCCCCTGTTTTAGATTCAAGAATTCCTTCCTTTTCTCATCTTTATATGCTTCAGGCATGTAATTGTTCTGAAATTCCAGGAGAAAATCACTCCATGTCAACACAAGTGGTTGTGCATCACTGTCAGGGACTGTTTCCCACCATTCATAAGCATTTCCTTGCAGCAAGGATACTGCGTAATCGAATTTCTCATCTAGGGTACATCTCATCATATTCAGTACCCTCTGTGTCCTTTTCAGCCATGTCTCAGCTTCTGCTTGGTCTATTGTGCCATTGAAATCAGTTGCACCATGTTTCCTCAGCTTGTCATAATGTCTTTCCTTGAACATTTCTCGACCATATACTTCTTGTTCTAGGTTTTCATGGGGTACTTCTGCATGAGATGACTGTGATGCATGTATTTGAGCTCTAGCTCTTAGTGTTGGTTGCTCACTATGTAAATGTGGTGATGCCTCATGAGAATGCATTTCGGCCGGCCTCTCCCTCCTTGGTGAATTATGTCTTAGGATGTCCCTAAAATAAATGAAATTATGTCACTACATAATGTTCAACACATAGCATGCATATGTTATTATGCTCTTATGCATATGCATGTTCCCATGGAACCTATCCCTGCTCTGATACCAAAAATGTAACGTCACATCATATGCACTTGAGTATAACCTATCCCTGTACCAAGTAATCATACATAGCATACTGGAAAGGTAAAATACCCTGTTAACAGTACTAGCAAAATTTTTTTCATATCATGTCCTGTAAAATCAACTAATGACTTTACAAGTCTTATATCCTGTGATATCACTCAATGACTTTTCAAGTCAACATTACAAACCACAAATACGGTATATCACATATATTAAAACATATACTTCACATCTGAAGGATTACGGGTTGTTTCCATTTATACATTTCAAAACTAATCTAGAGTGATAATACATATTCAAGCATATAAGTCCAAAATACAGATGACATGTTTTCATGCTTGTATGGAATGCAAGGAGATAGAGTGATGAGGCTCGGCCAGTGACCTGTGCTCCATGTCTTTTATACGCTACTCAAAATGAGGTATCACTTTTCTTTACCTGAAAAATTATGCAAATTGATGAGTTGAGGCTCAGTGAGAATAACCATCCAATGAGCTCTAAAGTACCAAACAATTCATAGTAATAAATCACGATTCCAATATATACCATGTATTCCATTCCATTCATCAGTATTATATAAGTATCAATAAAGTTGAAACATATAATCATTACTCTTTATGTATGCAAATGATTTGCTAATTTCATTTTATTGTGACCAAGTTGAACAGAAATTGCCCCGGGTTTCCATGTGAATATTTTTCATGTGAACATTTGCATTTGCTAGGTAGCTTGATCATTTGTTTCATTTGCACATTTGTTGGGCCATAGGCCTCTTCTTTTGCTTTACAATATCGATTCACTAGTCACAACTCCTTTTTAGCCCATATGCATATGCACTTGTATTTAAGCTTTCATCAACCATTGCATCTTTATCATATACAACATACATATATTCCATATATACCTCATATGTCAAGCATATACCTTGTATATACTATACATATACTATGTGTATATATCACATTTGTCCAACATATACCTCAAATATACCACAAGTATACCATTTATATGTACCACAATGTCACAAATTATCCGTCATTACATTATTAAGGACCAATCATGACAATCACATGAATCACATAGCAAACAACATTTATTTGCACTAAAGAATTCAAACGATAATTAGACTCACCGTTCTCCTTTGATTTTGACCCCTAAGTTATTGTCTATCTGCTCCTTGTGGGTCTCCAATATGTTGCGAGCCTAATATGAAAACATAATCGATTAACTCATGATTAGAGAGACTTAATGTGGCTTAAACAAATTAATATGCATTGTTCATGTCAATAGTTATGATTTTTCCTATGAGGCAGTGTGACCATATAGGACTGTTTAGCCTATAACTTTTTCTATAATTGAAAAATTAATCTGATTCTTGTTCCTAATTAAAAATAACATATAATTATAGAACATATTGAAATTTCAGACCAATGGGATCATTGTACAATATTTGGTGGAATTTCTAAGAGTGTTCTGTTTTCTGCCTTTAGGCAGTTTCAGGGAACTCATTTGGGTTCATCATAACTTATAATCTATATGTCCTATTTTAATGCACATTTACAGAAACTTATATGGGTTCATATGGAACATGTTTCATTTTTACAACTTTTACCAATTATGTCTCTAAGGTCTTCTAATTATACCAAACATTTTACTAGTCCATAATAGAATTGACTTCCGGAGCAATATGGCTTACAAAGGCCATAACTTAGTCTATACATAACCAATGAAGCTGAAATTAGTACCAAAATTTAGATAAGACATATACCTATAACTGGAATGTTTTGATAATGTATAGAATCGAGATCTACAAAGCTCAAATTAGCTAAACAAGTTACTATATCTGCCCAGGGCACTCAATAGGCAGATCAAACCATGGAACAGTCATGGTTCCATTCACCATAACTCAACATTCACAAGACCTACAAATCTGAAATTTGGTATAAAGATACAAAACACATATATCTACAACTTGGATGTTTAGAGAGACTTCAAATAAGGGCTTTAACATATTCGAAATCAAACCACACAGTAGCTAACTTGGTTAGGGTTTACACCCTGACCAGTTTCAGTACGAAGAGCATATCTCCCCCTATACATAACATCTTGCAAAAATGTTTACATATCCATAAATATAAGATATAAAGGAACAATGTTTGTCTTTTACACATTTCCAGAATCATTTATATTAACATCAAAATCGGGGTAAAATTCAGTGCCTAATATTGAACCTAAGCAACTCAAATCAACCCTATAGCAATAAGAATTCATTACTTACCAAGAAAAACCTTGAAAGGGATCAATTAGCTTCAAAAACTAGGTGAAACAAGGAAGAATTTAAGTCTGAAATGGAGGAAATTAAAGAAGAAAACGGGGCTGAAGTGAGGAGGCAGAAATGGGGAAGAAAGATGAAGATAAAGCCAACTTGTTTTTTGTCCTTTTCTCTTTTTCTCTTTTTCTCTTCTCTTTTCTCTTCTCATTTCTCATTTCTCTTCTCTTCTATTTCTCTTTTGTTTCATTTTCATTTCATTTTATATTGTTATTATTATTATTTACATATATTTATAATTCCACTAATTCAAACAATGATACAGCTTAATCATTTGACCCGATTTAACTAAATTAGCAATGTAAAGGTTCACTAATCTTAATCTAGTCATTTTTCTTACTTTAATTTAATCACCTTATTCAATTCATTTCTAATACTTTGTTATCCTTATTTAGGTTATAAGGATACATGTGTGCAATTCGATACAAGTGCCAAATACTAGGACACATAGCCAGTGCGTGCCATGAACTTGTTCCTATGAAAATACGTATGAAATGCACATGTTCAATTGAATTGTATGCAAGATGCTTATGTTCGATGAAATGCATGTGGGGAAGGTCAAGGATGTTACATCGAGGAGGTGAATACTTGAGCCAATAGTTTCTAGATTATCTTAGGGATAATGGGATTTTATCTCAATGGACTCGACCTTACATGTCACAACACAGTGGTGTGGTTGAAAGAAGAAACCGAACCTTGTTAGACATGGTAAGGTCTATGATGAGTTTTGCGAAATTTCCTACATCCTTTTGGGGTTATGCACTAGAGACCACCATATGAGATATTAAAGTCAGTTGATGTTACTCCATATGAGATATGGTATAACAAAAGGCCCACATTTTCTTACATGAGAATTTGGGGTTGTCCTGCTTATGTGAAGTGGACAATGTCAAATAAGCTAGAAGCTAAGTTTGACCGTTGTTTGTTTATGGGATATCCAAAAGCATCATATGTTTATCAATTTTTCCACCCCTTGGAACAAAAGTTTTTTGTTTCAAGACATGTTATCACTTTAGAGAGAGAATTCCTTTTAAAATGAGATAGTGGGAGCAAAATTGAACTTAAGGAATTTCAAGATGCTCAAACAGATGCTAATCAACTGCCTGAACCCGATAATGTTACTCATACAGATGATATAACAGCTCAACCTTCTGAAGCACAAGAGCTTCGTAGGTCAAGTAGGATACGTACTATTCCAGAGAGATATGGATTTCTCATTAGTGAACATAACGACGTATTACTCATAGAAAAAGATGAGCCTACAACCTATGAAGAAGTTCTGAATAGTTTAGAATCTGACAAATGGCTTCAAGTAATGAAGTCAGAAATGGATTCCATGCATGAAAACCAAGTATGGACTTTGGTTGACCCACCCAAAGGGATAAAGCCTATAGGGTGCAAGTGGGTTTTCAAAATGAAAACTGACCTGGATGGTAATGTGATTACCTATAAAAGTAGACTTGTTGCTAAAGGTTATGATGAAACTTTTAGTACAGTAGCTATGCTTAAATTCGTAAGGATACTCCTAGCCATTTCTACTCATTATGATTATGTGATATGGCAAATGGATGTGAAGATAGTTTTCCTTAATGGAAATCTGACTGAGGATGTGTACATGACACAACCAGAAGGCTTCATGTCCAAAGATGGCAAAAAGGTATGTAAGCTTAAAATATCCATTTATGGATTAAAGAAAGCATTTAGGAGTTGGAATATTCAATTTGCTGAGACAATCAAACAGCTTGATTTCTTACAAAATCCGAATGAACATTGTGTTTACAAGAAGGTTACTGGGAGTTCAATCGTATTTCTTTTGTTATATGTAGATGACATATTATTAACGGGAAATGATGTCTCAGCCTTACAATCAATCAAAATTTGGTTATCCAATAATTTCCCAATGAAAGACCATGGAGAAGCAGTCTATATTTTGGGGATAAAGATCTATAGAGATAGAACTAAAAGATTGCTTAGTCTTTTACAGTCTACATATATAGATAAGATGCTAAAGAAGTTTAGCATGGAGCAGTCCAAGAGGGGATATATTCCCATGACCCATGGGATTTCTCTCTCAAAGTGTTTGTGTCCAAAGACATAAGATGATAAGACACACATGAGTTTTATTCAATGTGCTTCAGCTATAGGATCAATCATGTATGCTACGATATGTACAAGACCCGATATATCATATGCTTTGAATGTCACAAGCAGATACCAATCGGACCCTAGTGAGGTTCATTGGGTGGCTGTCAAGAATATCCTTAAGTACTTAAAAAGAACTAAGGATGTATTTTTGGTATATGGAGATGGAGATCTTATTGTGAGCAGGTATACCGATGCCAGCTTCCAATCTGAAAAGGATGACTCAAAATCTAAGTCAAGTTATATATTCACACTAAATGGTGGAGCAGTCAGTTGGAAGAGTTCCAAACAGGAACGACTGCTAATTCCACAACTGAAGTACAGTACATTACTGTAACACCTCCTCACCCTAGCAATTCATGCCTGAATGAGGGTGTGCTACATAGACTTTATCGGTTAAAATTTCATTTTATTAAATTGTGTTTAACTGAAAATTTGTCATATATATATTATTTGCGATTTGTTTACTTTGTAATATAAAAGAAATTATAAAATAAAAGATAAATGACCTTTTTATATAGTAACATGTTCTTTACAAAACATACTGTTTATTTTACAAATACCATAAAATAAAATTTACATGATAATATACAAAAAGTTGTGTAACCCACGATGTATGCAACAGGCTGCTTTACTGGATTAGGTCACCGCTGGCTTTGTCTTCTATTTTCTTTTTATTCTTTACTAAATCTACATGAGAAAACTCTCACGCTAAGCTCATGGCTTAGTGGTACATATAGATAAGGCAATAAACTATTTTTAAAGTCACATGCATTGTCATATAAAAATTTATGATCAAATCATGCAAACATACATTTCATAATATTCTAGTACGCATAACATCAATTTAATATATCTCATTTTGTTTAACATAATCAAATCATCATTCTCATGCAAATCATGGTATTCTAGAATGTATAGACATCAAATTGTATTATGTTATCTCATACTTATTTATTTTATTACCACCTTATTGTATATCACTAAACCTTCTTTTTATCCATGCCACAATTCATAATTTCATTTTTATTATATATGTCACAAATCATAATTCCCGTTTTACTTTCAATAATTCTTTTATGTCCCATAACTTCTTTATTTATATTTTCATTTATGCCCAGGACACCTATGAACCACTGAATAGGATAATGGAGTTGCCATTCAGGCACTTAGGAGTGCCACCCGGGCAATATGATGTGCGCATATAAGTACCAAATCCGGCGTAGATAACCGTGCCAAACTCAGCGTACATAACCGTGCCAAACTCGGAGTAGATAATAATGCCATACTCGGCATAAATAACAGTGCCAAACCCGGCGTAGATAACATTACCAAACCCAGCATAGATAATCATACCATTAATGGATTTAATCATTTTCATCATACTCCCCCCCTATTTGGCATGCCAAACTATCCTAAGTTGGTTCTAGTTAGGTGTTCTAGGGCTTATACAATTTCATTAAAATTTATAACAATTAATTTAATACTTTTCATGCATGTAATATCTCAAAATAATCACATAATCACTCAATTAAAATAATATTTACATAATACAACAAATTTCTCATCATTTTACTCATTTCATTTCTCAATTCACATGCTGCCCTATCACTGGCAGATTCTGTTCTCTGTTTTGGACCTTAATGTTGGTCCTATTACATTCTGAATTTAGTTACATGATCTTCATACTAATTTTAGATATAGATCTTAGCTTTAATATTCAACTTGAATCACGTACTTCTGAGTTATGTATCCAAAGATATGATAATATTAACACTAACTGGTCACTGATAATTCTGTCCAGAATTTTCTGGACATATTCTAAGGCTAACTTTTATGACTTTTTCTGGCCCATTACAGACATATTAAGATATTATAGTCTGAATAAAAATTGTATCCCTATTTCTTAGCTGTCATACAGAACAAAGAAGACACAAATCCCAGCTCCAGAACCCAAGTTATGACAGTTTAAGTATTTACTGCTCATTATTAACAATTCTGCCCAGAATTTCTGGACATATTCTATGTCCGAGATTTATGAATATTTCACGATAATTACATATATATTCAGGTTTTATGTTCTAAATAAAAGTTATAGCCCTATGTCTTACCTTTCCAACCCAATAAAGAACATACAAAACCGAGTTTCAGATATTAAGTTATAACAGTTTAAGTGAACACTGCTCATCAATTTCTTGCAAGGAACATACAAGATAATCACATTCAATTTTTACCAAATTAAATCCTAAGTCTAGCAAACATGCATCCCCAAGATTTTCATCACAAAATAATATCAATTCATAATCATAAACATGCCAAATAATTAAATCATGCAAATAAATATAAAAAATAAAATAAAATAGGCTATTGCCTTAGGTTATGCACAAACCTCTTTTTTTCTCTTTTCTTTCTCTTTACTTTTCTTTCTCCTTTCCTTTGCTCCCTTGATCTAGTTCCTTGTTAACTTGAGTTCCTAAAATTTAAAATCAGATTATTAAAACCTCATAAACCCTAATTTTTCTCTTTTTCCTTACTCTCCTAAGCTTCCTTAGGCATGAAAATGGAATTTCCCATGTCTTTCTTTCTCTTTTTCTCACTTTCTCTTCTTAGAACAAGGTTTGGTTATGGCTGTCGAAGGGAAAAACGTGGGCTGGTTTGAGAGGAAGAATTTTCCCCAATGAAAATGGATAAGGAAGAAGAAGAAACAATCAAGAACAAAATGATAAAAGTCATTAAGATGGAGGACACATAAGCCACATTCTAGAAACCTTCATTAATGTTATATGCATGTATCTTCATTAATGTTGGCCATACATTTTCTGTGTGGCAGGGTCAGTAGTTTAGAGTCGTAGCATCATCTGCTAGTTCACTAGCATCATTGCTCAAAAGGCCATCTTGAGATGTGGAGCTGCTGATCATATGAAGAGAAATTGTCCCAGACTTAGTATAGGTAGTATGGCAACAGCACAGACTATGGCATCAGTACGGGGCCGTGGTAGAGGTTGAGGCCAATTTAGAGGTGGTTGTATAGGATATAGTTAGGGGGTATCAAAGATAGTTGATAGACTCGGAGGTAGTAGAGCACTAGCTCAAGCGTATGTGAAGAGAGCTCGGGAGGACCAGGATTCGCCAGATGTCATAGTTGGTAACTTTTCTTTATTTGACTTTGATTTACATGCATTGATAGATCCTGGTTCCACACATTCATACATAAGCACAACTGCACTTAAACGAGAGAACATGATACCTAAGACCTTAGAATATGAGATAGTTGTGACCAATCCATTAGGACATTGTGTGAAAGTGAATCAGATTTATAGAAACAAATCAATAATAATTCAATGTATAGAATTTCCAACAGACTTAATAGAACTACATTTTCATGAATTCGATGCTATTTTCAGCATGGAGTGGTTGATAAAGCATATTGTTATAGTTGACTGTCAATCTAGAAAATTTGTACTTAAAATTCCTAAGTAGGATGACACTATTATTCATGGTGAAGGTCAAACATGTGTGATCAGTGCTATTTCTACATTAAAAGCTCAAAAATACATTAAGAAGGGATGTGAGGCATACTTGGCCCATGTGATAGATACCAGGAAGGGGAGCCCAGAACTCAAGGATATCCCTATGGTTCCCATATGTGTTTCCTGAACACTTGCCAAGGTTACCACCAGATAGGGAGATAGAGTTTGCTATTGATGTGATTCCTGATACAGATCCAATATCAATTACTCCTTATAGAATGGCATCTGTAGAATTGAGAGAGTTAAAGGTTTAGTTGTAGGAACTCCTAGACAATAGTGTGTCACCATGGGGTGCTCTAGTGATGTTTCTGAAAAAGAAGGATGGCACCCTTCGATTATGTATTGATTACCGACAATTGAACAAGGTGACAATTAAAAATAAATACCCACTACCTATAATTGATGATTTGTTTGATCAATTGAAGGGAGCAGCAGTATTCTCTAAGATTGATCTCAGATCCGAGTATTATTAACTAAAAATCAAGGAATCATATGTACCCAAAATAGCCTTTAGGACTCGATATGGCCATTAGAGTTCCTAGTTATGCCTTTTCGATTAACAAATGCACCAGCTGCCTTTATGGATATGATGAACAGGATTTTCAAGCCATACCTTGATCAATTTGTGGTAGTTTTTATAGATGATATCCTGGTGTATTCAAGGGACAAAGGAGAACATGATAGACATCTCCGAATAGTGCTTCAGACTTCAAGGAAAAATCAATTGTATTCAAAGTAGTCAAAATGTGAGTTTTGGTTGGAAGAAGTAGGATTCTTAGGGCATGTTGTATGAGCTAAAGGAATCCGTGTGGATCCTAGCAAAATATAAGCGATTTTAAGTTTGAAGCCGCCTCATAATGGGATAGAAGTTCGGAGTTTCCTTGGATTAGTTGGATACTACAAAAGGTTTGTGAAGGGATTTTCAAGCATAACCGCACCAATTACAAAGCTGCTTAGAAAAGAAACTAAATTTGAGAGGATGGATCGATGTCAGCAAGCTTTGAAAAACTAAAAGCATGTTAACTGAAGCACCTATGTTTGACCCAACCTACTATAGGAAAAGATTTTGTGATATATAGTGATGCCTCTTATAATGGGCTAGGCTGTGTATTAATGCAAGAGGGTAAAGTAGTTGCTTATGCATCTAGGCAATTGAACCCTCATGAGCTAAATTACCCTACTCATGATTTGGAGTTGGCAGCAATAGTGTTTGCTTTAAAAATATAGTGACATTATTTGTATGGTGAGTGGTGCTGCATATATATAGATCATAAGAGCCTCAAATGTTTGCCCACACAAAAGGAATTGAACTTAAGGCAAAGATGTTGGTTGGAGTTAATTAGAGATTACAATTGTATTATTAATTACTAGCCTGAAAAAGCCAATGTAGTAGCTGATGCCTTAAGTAGAAAAACACCAGCAGTTATAGCTTATAATTTCCTCATTATAATATAATATATAGTAATGAACAATAAATTAATAGGAGACTCATATTTTATTATGGCAGAGTTACGGGTTCAACCTACTTTAAGGCAACAAGTGAGAGAAGCTCAGAGGCAAGATCCGAATTTGATTATAACTACTGAGGCAGTTAAAAAGGGGGAGAGACCTAAATTTAAAATTGAAGATGATGGAAGTACAAGTTATAAGGGAAGATTGTGTGTGCCAAATGACAGCGGATTAAAGAAAATAATTCCAGAAGAGGTGCCTAACACAACTTATTCCATGCATCTAGGAAGCAATAAGATGTATCAGGACCTACAGACTCATTATTGGTGGTCAGGAATGAAGAAGGATATCGGGGAATACACTACAAGATGCTTGACATGCCTACAAGTGAAAGCAGAGCACTAGGTACCATATGGATTGTTGCAACCTATTACTATCCCATAATGAGAGTGGGAAAGAAATATGATGGATTTTGTATCTAGTTTGCCCCCGACACAAGAGAAGCATGATGCAGTATGGGTAATTGTTGATAGGCTTACCAAATCAACTCACTTTTTACCAGTTCAGATAGAATATTCATTGAGTAGGTAAGCAAAAATATACGTTAATGAGATAATTCAACTACATGGGGTGCCAATATCTATTATTTATGATCGAAACCGACGATTTACATCAAAATTTTGGAAAAGTCTACAACAAGCATTAGGGACTCGACTTACTTTTAGTACAACATTCCACCCACAAATAGATGAGCTGTCTGAATAGGTTATTCAATTGCTAGAAGACATGCTTAGAAGCTATTTAATTGACTTGGAAGGTAGCTAGGATAGTTATTTACGATTGATGGAATTTTCATATAACAACAGCTATAAAGCTAGTCTCGACATGGCTCCATATGAAGTTTTGTATGGGAAAAGATGTAGGAAACCTTTATGCTAGATAGAACTTGGTGAAAATAAGTTAATGGGCCCAGAATTGGTGCAACCGATATAGGAAAAGGTGAAATTAATCTAAGATTGATTAAAAATGCAACGGATTGACAAAAATCCTATGCTCATTTGAAGAGGAAGCATATTGAATATGTTGTCGAAGGCAAGGTATTTTTAAATGTCTCACCTTAGAAAAAAGTATTTCGTTTTGGTAAAAAGGGGAAACTAAGTCCTAGGTTTATTAGACCATACGAAATACTTGAACGTGTGGGTCCAGTGGCTTTCTGATTGGCCTTGTCACTGGAATTGGATAAGATCCGCAATATTTTTCATGTCTTAATGCTAAGGAGATATCGATAAGATCTGACACATGTAATAGCTATGGGATCGATAGAGGTACAATTAGACTTGACCTATGCAGAAGAACTTGTGAAAATCCTAGCTCGAGAAGGTACCATTGGTAAGGGTCATATGGTGCAATCATGCAGTAGAAGAAGCCACTTGGGAGAGTAAAGAAATGATGAGAACTCAGTATCTTCAGTTATTTAGCTCCAGCTAATCAGGTAAATTTCGAGGATAAAATTTTCTTAAAGGGGAGAGAATTGTAACATCCAGTTATTTAGGCCCCAAATACGTGATCGTAATGGAGTGTGCTGCTTCAATCGGAGTCTACATTTTGACCCATAAAAAATGACAAACAATAAAGAAAAATAATTAAGGGTATTACTATTTGGGAATTAAAAAGAGTAGTGCTAGAAATTGGAAAAAATAAAATTACCCTACAGACAAAATCGGTATTATTGGAATAGTTGGGAAAAAAGTGTGAAGATGAAGAAATTGGTGGACATTAAAGAATTTCTCAAAATTAAAAGTTAATCAAGTTAATGCACCAATGGAAGTTAGGATTAATTTTAATCAGTGGGACCCACACTTTAATTTTAGTATAAAAGTAAAAAGGATGAAGAAATTCTGCAATCTTCCACCTAAATATCTGACTCATCTTCATGTTCTTTTTCTCCTCTTTGTGTTGCCCACTTTAGCCTTCCATAGGCACCATTTGTACTTCTTTTCACGCTTGGAAAAGAGAGGGAAAATAAGTTTTGAGAGAGAAAAATTTAGAAATTAAAGAGTTCTTGCCATAAAGGGAGCTAAGGAGCAAGAAGGTAGAAAGAAAAAGAAAAGAAAAGGGACAAAGTTTGGGGGAAGTTCGGCCCACTTTGAAGAGCCATTAAGGTGAGTTTATTCTTCCATTTGAGACATATAAGGATGATGGATATAATTAGGATTGGTAGACCAGGGTTATTTAGCATACATTAACTATGATGTAAGTTAGTGTTGATCTTTCAGGAAAGTTGCAATTAAACCTCTAATTAAATTAGATTGATATTTTTATGTATTTAAGCTTAATGTATCATATCTAAAATTGAAGGAAAAGGGGCTACCTTGATGTAGCCAATTGGGGGAAATTGGAATTAACTTAAGGAAATGGTAATTCATGATCAATAAAGGTGAACCTATGATAAGGTTTTTGGGCAGCCATGACCTATCAAGAAGAAAGTTTAACCTTAATAATTTTTGGCTAAATTAAAGTATAAAATATATTAGGAGCATTAGGATTTTATGTAAGCATGAAATGTTTTGAAAATGGATTATAGAAATGAGATATGGTATGGTTGTGTAGGAAGATTAAGTGAGCAAATGAGAGGCCCTCAAGAGGGTGAGAAAGGCAAGGAGAAAGGTAATTAGTGAGGGGAGGAAAAGGGAAGCTCTAAGGCTGATTAGGTATGTGCTGCATTGATAAAAATCTTGCATGTTATCTAATGTGTGAAATTATGTGTTAATGCTTGATATGAATTTAGCTTGCCATTGAATGTGATTTGTTACTTTTCATTTCTTTTTTATGGTAATGAAAGTAAATGATGTGAAATTATTAAGATCTGTGAATGTAATTATAATCAGAAAATTTTTGTATAAAAATGAATGCATATGATGGATGTATTTATTAGATAGGTTTGTGCCAATTGCAAATGGGTTAAAAATTGGACACAAAATTTTAGACTTGTAGGTGTAGGGTTTTGAAGAATGAATCATACTCATAAACACAGCGAAAAATAAAATTTTTGAAAACCCAAAACAAAAGATCATACTTGTACCATTAAAACTAATTCATATAAATGTAAATTTTAAAAATTATACCTTGTAATTTTTATTTGTTCTTCAAATCTTCACTTTGTTGGGTTGTAGCAAACCACAACAATCCACACTAGGATGACTCTAATGATAATCCAAACAAATAATGAAGAAAAAACTATCAAGAGAAATGGTTTGAACAAATTCAAATTGCTAACTTTGAAAGTGTTCTTGAGAGAAGTTTTGTTGTTTTAAAATATATTTTTTTTCACAAAAAATATTTTCATGTCTATTTTCTGCCATTTGATATCTTTTCTATTTGAATCAAATTCAAAATTAAGATCAAAAGTCAAAAATGGAAAAATGGAAACAAATTAATGGTAATTAGCCATAATTGGCCTAATTAAGGCCAAAAACACCCGTTGGCCAACGGATGGGAAGCTACAGGTGCGCTGGGCCTACTGCGGGCTGCTGCTGGGTAGCCCAGCTGGCCCGCAAGGCCGGGCAGTAGTCTGCCTAGCCCGCGCAGCCCCTTGATACTCCCGAATGATTTTTCAGTGCGATCTCATCGCGATCCATCCTAAAATAATTCTCTCATATTTGGGATCATATCCAAGACCATTTTACACATTCTCTATATCTTCAATGCGTGTAACCCATTAGGTTCCCAGTTATGTTGGCCACTTAAATTAACAAGTAATGTAAGCAGGTCATGAGCGGTATCTAACAACACATCATGACCCCCAATTGACCGGAAAGTTAGTGTTTTGACTACGAAGCTTTCCATAGACAATTTTTGTGCAATTATTCCTTTCACCATTCTATACCCCACTTGGTTCAGAATATGGACATAAGTCAACTCCCACTAGATTGACTACGTCATGTCTAGTCGAAGTAACGTTAATTCTTGTCCTTGAGGCTCATTACTCTATTTGATATGTCATTGAAAACTATATTTATGACATTTCCACTCTGGCCAGAGATTCCTAAGTAATGACCACGACAAGAGGCCATGGGTATACACTCCTTCTATCAAAAGTGGTGAATCTTTTGTTGGTTACCCAATTAACTTCGAATACCTCAAGCTGTATCCATTCACCACCCTATGAGCTACCTCTCTGAGGAAACAAGGAATAGTGTCAAAATACCGAATCAATATTCAAGATATCCTTGAGTACCTCAAGTCTAAGGATACTTGCACCATTGCTATGATGAAACTATCATTGACATTTGAATAGATTCTCCACATGATTGTCTCATAGTTGGTCATCTAATGTACTTAGCTACACTTAGCAAGCACCCACATGTTGACTCTAAACATCTTATGTTTATAGATTATGAGATCTACCACTCGATCCAATCAAGGAGTGTAACATGTGCTAGTCTGTCTCGATTAATAATGTCTCGTCTCATTAATCCTATGACTAGGGATAATTTTGATACTAACATAATTACACATGATAAGAATCTCAATATCATGATCTCATAATAATTTCCTTCATGCTATGTTATGTATCAAGGACTTCATTAATTAATTTAAGATCACTTATCAATTCATATATCAAATGAACATCAAATTAATGAAAAAGCCTTTTATTAATCAAATAAATTTGTACAATAAGTGCTAAAGGTGATTGCCTTTAGAGCAGTTCTGTAATAGTGATGCTGGTAGACTCTTCAAGTTCTAAAAGGAAGAACCTTAAGAAGAAGAAGAAGTCTAGGAAGCCTAAGGGAGGCGTGGCAAATAAGAAGGCCAAGGAGATTGATCCAAAAGGGATATGCTTCCATTGTGGCAAGGATGACCATTGGAAGAGAAACTACAACGCTTACTTGGACTCCTTGAAGAAGAAGGCATCTGAAGCCCCATCTACTTCAGGTATTTTTGTCATTGAAATTAATACTGTTTCCAATAATAATATATGGGTATTAGATACAGGTTGTGGCTCACACATATGCACTGATATGCAGGACCTAAGGAATAGTAGACAGCTCAATAAGGGAGAGTCAGACCTACACATTGGAAATGGAGCAAGGGTTACTGCATTAGCTATAGGAACATATGTATTAACCCTCCCTAGTGGGCTTATATTAAATTGGGATAATTGCTCTTATGTACCTGCTTTGACTAAAAACATTACTTCTGTTTCAAGTCGAAATAAAGATGGTTTCTTTTAGCTTTTAGTAACAATTGTTGTTCTATTATGTTGAATGGAATTCTTTAAGCTAATGGTACATTATGCAATGAAATATACATATTAGATATGTCAAATCCAATTTTAAACATCAATGATAATAAAAGGTAAAAACAAGATATGTTGAAACCATCTTATTTATGGCATTGTCGTCTTGGTCATATAAGTGAGAAACGCATGGCTAAGGTACACAAAAGTGGTAGTTTGGGGTCATTTGATTATGAATCATATGATACATGTGAATCTTGTTTACTAGGCAAGATGACTAAATTAACCTTTAAAGGAAAGGGTGAACGTGCTAATGGACTTTTAGACTTAGTACATTCATATGTATGTGGTCCAATGTCTGCACACGCCAGAGGTGGTTTCATCTACTTCATTACTTTTATTGATGACTACTCATGATATGGATATGTGTATCTTATGAGATACAAATCTAAAGCTTTTGAAAAGTTCAAAGAATTGAGAAATGAAGTAGAGAAACAACTTGGAAAAAGTATTAAAACACTTTGATCAGATCAAGGAGGTGAATACTTGAGCCAAGAGTTTTTAGATTATCTTAGGGATAATGGGATTTTATCTCAATTGACTCCACCTTACATGCCACAACACAATGGTGTGGCTGAAAGAAGAAACCGAACCTTATTTGACATGGTAAGGTGTATGATGAGTTTTGCAGAATTGCCTAAATCCTTTTGGGGTTATGCACTAGAAACCGCCATTTATATATTAAATGGAGTTCGTTCAAAGTCAGTTGATGTTACTCCATATGAGATATGGTATAACAAGAGGCCCATATTTTCTTACATGAGAATTTGGGGTTGTCCTACTTATGTGAAGTGAATATGTTAGATAAGCTAGAAGCTAAGTCTGACCAATGTCTGTTTGTGAGATATCCAAAAGCATCATATGGATATCAATTTTACCAACCCTTGGAACAAAAGGTTTTCGTTTCAAGACATGCTATTTTTTTAGAGAGAGAATTCCTTCTACAAGGAGATAGTGGGAGCAAAATTGAACTTGAGGAATTTTAAGATACTCAAACAGATGCTAATCAACTGCCTGAACTCGAGCCTGTTACTCATACAGATGAGATAACAGCTCAACCTTCTGAAGCACTAGAGCTTCGTAGGTGAAGTAGGATACTTATTGTTCCAGAGAGATATGGATTTCTCATTAGTGAAGAGAACGTCGTATTGCTTATAAAAAATGATGAGCCTACATCCTATGAAGAGGTTCTGAATAGTTCAGACTCTGACAAATGGCTTCTAGCCAAGAAGTCAGAAATGGATTCCATGTATGAAAACCAAGTATGGACTTTGGTTGACCCACCTGAAGGAATAAAGCCTATAGGGTGCAAGTGGGTTTTCAAAAGGAAAACTGACATGGATGGTAATGTGATTACCTATAAAACTATACTTGTTACTAAAACTCAACAAGACCATTTTACTCATTCTCCATATCTGTCTCGAACGATTTTTCCGTGCGATCTCATCGCGATCCATCCTACAATAATTCTCTCATAATTTGGATCCTATCCAAGACCATTTTACTCATACTCCATACCTTCAATGCGTGTGACCCATTAGGTTCCCGGTTATATTGGCCACTTAAATTAACAAGTAATTTAAGCAGGTCATAAGAGGCATCTAGCAACACATCATTACTTAAATTAACATCCTTAGTTCATAGCACTCTTCATGTTCTAAAACTAAAAACCTTAAGAAGAAGAAGAAGTCCATGAAGCCTAAGGGAGGTGTAGCCAAGAAGAAGGCCAAGGAGATTTCTCCAAAAGGGACATGCTTCCATTGTGGCAAGGATAGGCATTGGAAGAGAAACTACAAGGCTTACTTGGACTCCTTGAAGAAGAAGGCATCTGATTCATGAAGAACTCCATTCTATCTCTCCCTCGTTACGAACGAAAAAGTGGGGCTGCGCCCAGTTGTACACTCCCTTCGTTCTACGAATCCTTGTTGATTCTGAACTTCGTTCGCGAAGGAACCGGACTTTTGACGGGCCAACCCTTTTTTATGCGCCGCTTTACCCTGAAAGCAGCGGACTTAGTGAGATTAGTCTATTGCCAGAATCTTTCCAGAGAGCTAATTTCAATCTCCAGTTTGGTAAGAATTCAGTTCCAAGACAAGCTTGTTTTTAGTTCTAAACACTATGTCCCTAGTAATGAGCTGGTCCACACGAGATTTTCATTCTTATGAACTTTCCCCTCCTGCACATTGATGTATTGGTAGATAATACTGCTGGTAATGCTATGTTCACTTTTATGGATGGGTTTTCGGGCCAGATAAAGAGGGCGTCATAAAAAGACTAGTTTTATTACGAAATGGGGCACTTTCTGTTACCGAGTCATGCCTTTCGGGTTGAAAAATGCTGCCTATTTTACGTGCTTTGAAAAATTGTTCCGCTAGTGAAGAAGTCATTGATGCCCGAGCAAATGAAAGTTTTTTGATGGAAATTTCCTCCTTTGATAAACTTTTTCGATTGAGAAGTCCTTCACCGATAAATTTAGGATGACTTTCTAAGACTGAGTGAGGGTTTAGGCTTTCTGGTCTCAGATCAGGTTTAGTGGACAAGATTTGGTCAGCTAAAACAAGCTCCGATACTAGCTTTATGATTTCTTCTTGCTTGATGCAAGCATTGCGATATGTCGTGTAGAGATACGGATCACTTTGCAATTCACCTACCAGATCCTTAGGAGCCCGACCCCAAGCTTCAGCTTTAGGGGGACCTGCTTCGTGCGAAGCAGCAGCTAAAATCGGAGAAGTGTCTGGCACTGGTGGTGGATTGAAGCCACAATTCCCCCCAACGTCAGGTAGAACTGCGCTACCGCCCTGCTTAGGTCATCCATTAATAGCAGGAAGAAAATTTTTTCGAAATTTCTCAAAAGAAAAAAAAAACTGAGTCATCAAAGACATTTTTTTTCAAAACGAAGGAATAAAGAAACCTTCAAAATCAAAAAGAAATAAAAAAAATTTATCGAGATTTCGAGAAGTACATAAATTAAATGAAACTAAAAAAGAAAAAGATTCGATAATCAATCACAATAATCGGACGATTCCAAAATTGTCCACCCCAACTCAATCTATGCTTTGGTCGAGAAAGAAGTGGGCTATTTCTTTGCAAAATTGTGCTCAATTTCATATGTTGCAATTCTGCCAAGATCTCTTCATTAGTTAGGGGAATAATCCGCACAAATTGGATTTTTTGAGGAACATATCGAGAGAGAATTGCATTTCGTTAGACAATGTGTGGTTGATAAACAAGGATCGGTTTTTTAGTAAGGTACAAAATATATCATCAACTATTCAATATGATTCCACAAGATGTAGTTTCTTTTCAGTTGTTTGCCGAAAGGCTCTTCTCTAATTATTAGTCTAATATCGTTAGGCTGATTCTTTTCCCCTTACTCTCCTTACTACGATGAGTAGGATTTATAGAAAAAAAAACCCCGGAAAAAGCCCTGACCGCTTTCTCTTTTCTAGTTGTACTTGACCCCCGAAGAGTTGACCCAAGCAAGGGCATTTCGGCAGTTGGTCGGTCAAGACCAGTTGGGGAATTTCCGACCTTTTGACCTCAGCTCCGCAGTAAAGACCGATACAAAGAAGGTCTTTCAGTATGCGTGAAGTGTAACATCACACCTTATGCATTTGAGCATAACCTATTTCTGTATCAAGTAATCATACATGGCATATTGGAAAGTAAAATATCCTGATAACAGTGGTAGTAAATTTTTTTCCATATCATATCCTGTAAAATCAACTAATGACTTTACAAGTCTTATATCCTGTAATATCACTCAATGACTTTTCAAGTCAACATTAAAAACGACAATACGATATATCACATATATTAAAACATAAACTTTCCATCCGAAGGATTACGGGTTGTTTCCATTTATACATTTCAAAACTAATCTAGAGTGATAATACATATTCAAGCATATAAGTCAAAATACAGATGACATGTTTTCATGCTTGTGTGGAATGCAAAGAGAGAGAGTGATGAGGCTCGGCCAGTGACCTGAGCTCCATGTCTTTTATACGCTACTCAAAATGAGCTATCACTTCTCTTTACCTGAAAAATGATGCAAATTGATGAGTTGCGGCTCAGTGAGAATAACCATCCAATGAGCTCTAAAGTACAAAACAACTCATAGTCATAAATCACAATTCCAATATATATCATGTATTCCATTCCATTCATCAGTCAATAACGTATAAATATAGATAAAATCAAGTATTCAATAATTGTTATTTACTTATGCTTTGCTTGTACATTTTATTTTGTTGCGACCAGATTAAACGAACATTGCCCCGGGTTTCCATGTGAACATTTGCATTTGCATTTGCTAGCTAGCTTGATCATTTGTTTCATTTGCACATTTGTTGTGCCATAGGCCTCTTCTTTTGCTTTGCACATTTGTTGGGCCATAGGCCTCTTCTTTTGCTTTGCAATGTCGATTAACTAGTCACAACGCCTTTTTAGCCCATATGCATATGCACTTGTATTTAAGCATTCATCAACCATTGCATCTTTATCATATACAACATACATATATTCTCTATATACCTCATATGTCAAGCATATACCTTGTATATACTATACATGTACCATGTATATATATCACATTTGTCAAACATATACCTCAAATATACCACAAGTATACCATTTACATGTACCACAATGTCACAAATTATCCTTCATTACATTATAAAGGACCAATCATGACAATCACATGAATCACATAGCAAGCAACATTCATTTGCACTAAAGAATTCAATCGATAATTAGACTCACCGTTCTCCTTTGATTCCGACCCCTAACTTATTGTCTATCTGCTCCTTGTGGGTCTCCAATATGTTGCGAGCCTAATATGAAAACATAATCAATTAACTCATGATTAGAGAGACTTAATGTGGCTTAAATAAATTAATATGCATTGTTCATATCAATAGTTAAGATTTTTCCTATGAGGCAGTGTGACCTTATGGGACTGTTTAGCCTCTATCTTTTTCTATAATTGACCAATTAATATGATTCTTGTTCCTAATTACACATAACATATAATTATAGCACATATTCAAATTTCAGACCAATTTGATCATTGTACAATATTTGGTGGAATTTCTAAGAGTGTTCTGTTTTCTGCCTTGTTTTCTTCCTTTAGACAGTTTCAGGGTACTCCTTTGGGTTCATCCTAACTTATAATATATAGGTCCTATTTTAATGAAAATTTACAGACACTTATAAGGGTTCATATGGAACATGTCTCATGTTTACAACTTTTACCAATTATGTCTCTAAGGTCTTCTAATTATACGAAACATATTACTGTTCTAGAATAGAATTGGCTTCCGGACCAGTATGACTTACAAAGGCCATAAGTTAGTCTATAGATAACCAATTAAGCTGAAATTAGTACCCAAATTTATCTCAGACATATACCTATAACTTTTATGTTTTGATAATTTACAGAATCGAGTTATAACAAGCTCAAATTGCCAAACAATGTACTAGATCTGCCCAGGGCACTCAATAGGCAGTTTGAACCATGGAACAGTCATGGTTCCATTCACCATAACTCACCATTTACAAGACCTATGAACCTTAAATTTGGTATACAGATACAAAACACATATATCTACAACTTGTATGTTTTTAGATACTTCAAATAAGGGCTTTAACATATTCGATATCAAACCACACAGTAGCTAACTTGGTTAGGGTTTACACCCTGACCAGTTTCAGTATGAAGAGCATATCTCTCCCTATACATAACATCAAGAAAAACTGTTTACATATCCACAAATCTAAGATATAAAGGAACAACTTTTGGGTTTTACACATTTCTAGAATCAATTTCTATTAATATGAAAATTGGGGTGCAATTCAGTGCCTAATATTGAACCTAAGCAACTCAAATAAACCTAATAGCAATAAGAATTGATTACTTACCAAGAACAACCTTGAAAGGGATCAATTAGCTTCAAAAACTAGCTGAAAAAAATAATAATTGAAGTCTGAAATGGAGGAAATTAAAGAAGAAAACGGGGCTGAAGTGAGGAGGCAGAAATGGGGAAGAAATATGAAGATAAAGCCAACTTGTTTTTTGTCCTTTTCTCTTTTTCTCTTTTTCTCTTTTTCTCTTCTCTTTTCTCTTCTCATTTCTCATTTCTCTTCTCCTATATTTCTCTTTTGTTTCATTTTCATTTTATTTTATATTGTTATTATTACTATTTACATATATTTATAATTCCATTAATTCACACAATAATACAACTTAATCATTTGACCCGATTTAACTAAATTAACAATGTAATTGTTTACTAATCTTAATCTAATCACTTTGCTTACTTTAATTTATACACCTTATTCAATTCATTTCTAATACTTTGTTTTCATCATTTAGGTTATAATTACACATGTGCGACTCGATACAAGTGCCAAATACTAGGACACGTAGCTAGTGCGTGTCATAAACTTGTTCCTACGAAAATACGTATGAAATGCACGTGTTCAATTGAATTGTATGCAAGATGCTTATGTTCAATGAAATGCATGTGGGGAAGGTCAAGGATGTTACATGAAGTTCCTGTTCTCTTTCGTATCAAGTAGGGATCCTCTGTTTAGCTCTTCAGAAGCAGGTTGGAAAAGCCAGGTTCAGTCGCATATCTTGTTGGAATCTTATCAGAATCAAACTGATGCCGAAAACTTGGTCTTACGTCATTTTTAAAGCTGTTGTTCCTCTTAAAAGTGGAGACTATCTGTTAAGGTCAGCTTCTGATTGGTTTCATCCATCTCCGACCCTAATGAATCGAGTATGAAGGGTCAGCCAGTCAATCAGTTCGGGTTCTCGGTCGGTTCCCGTTCGCCTGTCCCCCTCATAGTCCATTAGTCGGTAGGGTGGTAAACTTAGAGGGCGCCTGCCTCCTCTTCAGACGTGTCCTCGACAACCTAGCGGTTGCGCCTCCAAAATTCACATACAGAGAAAGCTGATGTGTCCTCTTCAGACGTGTCCTCGACAACCTAGCAGTTGCGCCTCCAAAATTCACATACAGAGAAAGCTGATGTGCCCTTGGTTTTATTGCTCCACGCTCATCAAGCCAACTTTGCTTTTTGGGAGGTGAAACAGTGGTTGAAGAGGGCATTTCGAAATGACAACATCGAAAATATATATTCTATATATATATATATATATATATATATATATATATATATATATATATATATATATATATATATATATACAGTTATGGTTATCTCGAACTGTGTTCCGAAAAAATTGGCCTACATGAAAGGGCGCCTGATTCATCTTCAACCGAAATGAAATAACATTAATGAAGGAATGCAAGTTTAGTTTTCCCCATATCGTCTGTCTTATTTAGACTTGGTCTAAATCTATTAGAAACGAACTACCCTACGTTCAAGAAAGACTGTCTGGTTGTAGCCATGTCAAATGGAGAAGGAGAGGAGGGCAGAGGCACGAAGTTAAGCAGCTTTCCCAACCCAATACATAGGTTAAGAAGCGGAATGGGGGAAGGCCAAGGAACCGCCATCTCTTTTCATTTCGTAGGGTGACGGGTTACTATATGAGTCTTGCAAGGAATCAAAGACCTCTGGATGAGGTCTTCGAGAGTTTAGTTCCTGCATAACCTTCTTTGATTTTCTCAATAATAAAGCCTTTGACTTTTTTCTTCCTTCGCCAAAGATTGATGAGTTCCATCCAAGCTCGCTTTTGTCTGAATCTTCGTGGATGAAGAAGAAGCGGTTCACCAGCCACTACATCTATAGATCCCACCAAATCATTAAACCTGGCGGCTGCTCGCTCTTTGATCTTTGATTCACCAGCCACTAGATCGATGAAGACTCTCTCCAAAATATGCTCTTTGATCATTGATTCACCAGCCACTGGACCCTAGGATTCCACTTTATTCTCAAACCTGCCCCATCTACTTCAGGTATTTTTTGTCATTGAAATTAATACTGTTTGCGATAATAATATATGGGTACAAGATACCGGTCGTGGCTTACACATATGCACTGATATGCAGGGCCTAAGGAACAGTAGATAACTCAATAAGGGATAGTTAGACCTACATGTGGGAAATGGAGCAAGGGTTGCTGCATTAGCTATAGGAACATATGTATTAACCCTCTCTAGTGGGCTTATATTAAATTTCGATAATTGCTATTATTTACCCGTTTTGACTAAAAACATTATTTCTATTTTAAGTCGAAATAAAGATGGTTTCCTTTTAGCTTTTAGTAACAATTGTTGTTCTATTATGTTGAATGGAATTCTTTATGCTAATGGTGCATTGTGCATTGGATTATATATATTAGATATGTCAAAACCAATTTTAAACATCAATGATAATAAAAGGCAAAAACAAGATATGTTGAAATCATCTTATTTATGGCATTGCCGCCTTGGTCATATAAGTGAGAAATGCATGATTAAGCTACACAAAAGTGGTAGTTTGGGGTCATTTGATTATGAATCATATGATACATGTGAATCTCGCTTATTAGGCAAGATGACTACATTACCCTTTATGGGAAAGGGTGAACGTGCTAATGGACTTTTAGACTTAATACATTCAGATGTATGTGGTCCAATGTCTACACATGCCAGAGGTGGTTTCATTCACTTCATTACTTTTATCGATCACTACTCACAATATAGGTATGTGTATCTTATGAGATTCAAATATGAAGCTTTTGAAAAGTTCAAAGAATTCAAAAAATAAGTAGAGAAACAACTTGGCAAAAGTATTAAAACACTTCAATCAGATCGAAGAGGTGAATACTTGAGCCAAAAGTTTCTAGATTATCTTAGGAATAATGGGATTTTATCTCAATGGACTCCACCTTACACACCATAACACAATGGTGTGGCTGAAAAAAGAAACTGAACCTTGTTAGACATGGTAAGGTCTATGATGAGTTTTGCGGAACTGCCTAAATCCTTTTGGGCTTATGCACTTGAGGCCGCCATTTATATATTAAATGGAGTTCCTTCAAAGTCAGTTGATGTTACTCCATATGAGATTTGGTATAACAAGAGGCCCACATTTTCTTACATGAGAATATGGGATTGTCCTGCTTATGTGATGCGGACAATGACAGATAAGCTAGAAGCTAAGTCTAATCGATGTCTGTTTGTGGGATATCCAAAAGCATCATATGGATATCAATTTTACCACCCCTTAGAACAAAAGGTTTTTGTTTCAGGAAATGCTCTCTTTTTAGAAAGAGAATTCCTTCTAAAAGGAGATAGTATGGACAAAATTGAACTTCAGAATGTTCAAGATGCTCAAACATATGTTGATCAACTGCCTAAACCCGAACTTGTTACTCTTACAGATGATGTAATAGCTCAACCTTCTAAAGCACAAGAGCTTTGTAGGTCAAGTAGGATACGTATTGTTCCAGAGAGATATGGATTTCTCATTAGTCAACAGAATGACTTATTGCTCATAGAAAATGATGAGCCTAGAACCTACGAAGAAGTTCTGAATAGTTCAGAATCTTACAAATGGCTTCAAACCATGAAGTCAGAAATCGATTCCATGTATGAAAACCAGATATGGACTTTGGTTGATCCACTCGAAGGAATAAAGCCTATAAGGTGCAAGTGGGTTTTCAAAAAGAAA